>OZ038506.1:42317643-42360143 GCA_964036315.1 Acanthosepion esculentum
AATCTAAATTCCATCACTTACAATATAAGTAATGTAAAAATTATATACACTAGTTTAGTTGAAGAGGCAGACATTTGACATAAGTTTTAGGACTTCCTCTGGAATACATGGCCTTGCAAATCACAACTATTCTGTAAGTTCTGCTTCCCTGCTCAGTGTTACTGTTTCTGGGGTAGAACACATTATCAATAGTCACAACAAGGCTAGTACTCGGTCACGGTGACTTTGTGCTAGTACAACCATTGACGGCTCCCAAATAGTTCCGTCTATTCAGTTTCACTCACAAGGCTTGGGTCAACCCTTGATCTAGCATCTCAGACACTTTCCAAAGGTGCCACATGCTGTGATTACCATCCCAGGCCAATAGCATCAAAAAGACAACTACCTGATAAGTTGACCATGATGAGATTCAAACTTGGGTCTCATGGTCAGAAAACGAACGTTCTAACCACATGCTCACACAGACGCACACACACTTGGCTGTAAAAGTAATGCCCCCTCTTTATTTCCATGGAGATGACATACAGTGAGCAGAGTAATACAATTACAAATAGTAAGTTTTCAGATAGTAAACATTATTTTTCAACATAGTCATCACCAATGACTGTGCATTTTCACCAGCAATGAACCCCCAAATCTCATTTGTCACACATACACATTGCTGTTGTGACTGCTAAAATTCATTACCCACCAGCTATCTGTGCTCACATCTACTGTTCAGTCTCTTACCAGCATTCAGCAAGTGTTGCTGAATATTACTTTTTCCACATGGATGAATTTGATGAAACGTCTGTTTCACATGCACTTTTATACTAGGCACTCTTTCACGGTCTGTCATGTAACGAGACGAGAAATGAAAAAAAAAATGGGTTATAGACAGCAAGGTTCAACCTCTGGTATAATGAAATACGATATGTTGCTTCCGGAGTGGCAACTCTCGTGTGCCGCTTCTATATGAAAGAGGGTGCTGAAAAAGTTTTCAGCTCAACCAAGTATATCTTCTCTCCACCCACTTAATTTGTTACATTTTGGAAAGTGAGCTACGCTGATAACTTTTCAGTACTACTCCTTATACACACACTCACACGTCAAACCTGGTCAGTACCTAGATAGGTGACAGTTGGAGAATATCAGGTTCTGTAAGATTGGTTTTTCAGATGGTGTAATGGCTAATGGATCGGAATCGCTAATCTGAGAGTAGTCTAATTTCAGTTAAGCTCATTATATTCACATGTGGAAATACCGTTGAGAAAGGTATAAATTCACTTTTCTCTACCCAGCTATGGATTAATTAGTAAGACTTGTATCACTAAAACCATTATTATTTCTCTCCCAATAGATAAAATGAAATTGTGTGCAAAATATTTAGATTTCAGCATTAAATAACCCATAAAGGTTTATATGCCTCTAAATAAAACCGACCAACCAACTGGAGCCGCCCTTGTGTCCTTCTTTTATATGAAAGAAGATGGCGATAAAGTTCTCAGCTCAACGAAGAATCTCTTCCTCTACTCATACTCCCCTGCCCTAAATTCTTAGTTTGTTACATTTTGGAAAGTGGGCTGTGCTGAAAACTTTTCAGTAATCCTTCTTACACACACACACACAATATATATATATATATATATATATATATATATGTAAACTTACTAAACTGTTTAACTATTGACACAAGGCCAAATGAAAGAAATGGGAAATATTGTGTTGCACCAACCTTCCAAATTAAGACCTTCAGCTTGTCTTAAAATTCAGACCTATGTTTAATAGATTCTGCAAAAGGGTTTGATAAAGTATGTCACAAAGAATTGTTAGACCTGCTAAGTAACCTCGGCATATTTAAGAAGGATATTAGAATAATCCAGAACTGATACTGGGAGCAAACCATCTGCATATGGATAGAAAATCAATTCAGTAAATATAAAAAAAAATAGAGATGGGGTGTAAAGCAAGAAGAAAGGACTCAACCTCAATTGCAAGGGGATGGGATGCATGTTTGTCAGCAAAAGGAACAGCCCAAATTACAAATTGGAGATACCAAAATCAAACAAGTACAACAATTCAAATATTTGGCACGTGTTTTAACAGGACAAAGTTTGACACCAAAATCCAAAGACACATTGGGATAGTGAAAGACACCTTCGAAAAACTAAGAAACAAAGAAAATAGGAGTTACGTAATATCAGTCCTCCAGTATGACAGTGAAAGCTGGACAATCTCTGCGCAGATGAAGAGGAGACTTGAAGCAGCAGAAAATGGAGTTCGCCTGAAGGATTTCTAGGTTACATAAACGAGGAAAAAAGGCTAGGAAAATTTGACCCTCACAGGATATATTGAAAGCCTGGGGGACAGCACAAAACAGCGCATGACCGACATGACAAATTTGTGTAAATGGTTGGCAGTACAGAGTTTAAGAGAGATGGAGAAAAGACAAAAAGCTACGAAGAGCAGGAAATTGTGGAGAGCCATGATCAACGTCATGAAGCGACACGGCACATAGTAATTCCCCCAAAATCAACTTTCCGGTCTTAGTAACATCTGTTCTCCTCTGTAAATTATGAAGGAAGCCTGATCCCAGGGATTCTAACCCTACGACATCACTTTCCTCAATGCACTAAAAAGGGCTGATTAGTGAATACCGACCTAGTCGCGGGGGCCGAGCAATTTTTGTCTTTAGCCTAAAATGTATGCACATGGGCAATTCTGTATTACACAGACCTTGTGCCTCATTACGCCACCCTGAGGGTTTCTGGGGTAAATACATCGTTTTTACATGAATCTCAAACACTGACTACTCGGGCCGGTGAGGAATAAGCAACTCCAAAAAGCCAAGGAATTATTTTTTGTGTGTAATTCTGCTCACTGATAGTCAACTGGATAATTCGTGTGTTAGTGTTGATATATTGTGGTTGAGGTGCTACTATAGCATGAGATCTACCTCCTGTTTCAAGTGTTTAGAAAATGTGAGACAGACATAAATATCCATCTTAGACCTCACCTGACCTGATGACCGTACCATTTAGTCTCTTGAAGAGTCAATGCGGAGGACGCTCCTATGTTAGCAAACATAATTCGTTATATAACAGTGCGTTTATGGACATAGCTATTTCTTGTAAATATCAATAGTGATGTATTTGGGATTAAAACCCGTGTCTGGGGATGTCTGCATGTGTGATCATGCGCAAAAGCAAGTGAAAATTCAGTGAATTGATATTTTCTTGTGAATGTGATAATGGAATCAAATAATTTATATTCATAATTCATTCACAAATCAGTAAATATATTGGCAACGTTCTTATTTAATGTGTACTTATGGTTGGGCGTGCCCGTATATATATATATAGAAAAGAACGTTAGTAAATAATCCGAAGTTCTTTAGTATTTTTGTTTTTATTTAAAAAAACAGTGCTCAATACAAAAGTAGAGCCTAAATTATAATTATTTAAAAAAAAATATGATTCCTTCTCTACATAAGAGTTTTAACTCCTGTTTTTGAAACATGAAAACTGTTATGTAGCGAAGGAATCATATTTAAAAAAAATAATTGTGTGTATATATATATATATATATATATATATATATATATATAAAAACGTTTTCTCTCACACTTTTCTCTCTTTGGAAAATCTGCCACTCACAGGATATCTTGAAGGCAAGAGAAATATTGGTTTAGTTTGCTTGGTGTTACTATAGCGTGAGGTCTACCTCACGTTTCACGTGTTCAGAAAATGTGAGACAGATGTAAATATCTATGTTAGACCTCACCTGGCCTGATCACCACGTGATGGTAGGGGCACGACATATTGATGTAGACCATACGCTATAGTACCACCATGGTTGATATTATTGTGAACAGATTGGAGTTTCTTCAAACAAGAGTGTAAGAATGGCTATACAAACAATTACGTACAGTTAACAATATATTTTATTGCCAAAGTAAAACTAAATAAAACAGTTTTGAATTAAAGTTTTTGTATGTAGAGATGTGTTTTTTTTGTGTAGGTGTGTGCAAAATTATTATGAATAAAAGTGAGTGACTTGCATTTGAGAATCTTTTTTATGGGGTTGGAAAAATTAATAGCTACCTGTGTGCATTCAAGAAAGCTTACTGAATTGTATGTTGTGTACTGTTTTGTATTCAACGCAACAGGAGGTTCGCTAGTGGCCTATGCACCCTATCCCATCCTTAGAAAAAAAGTCCTGCCTTATCCCTAAGGAATACTGTGGGTAAAAGAGGAAAAAAACTGAATAAGTCTTTTGTGTCCTTTTGATAACGCCATCTAGCCATCGTTAACCGAAGTTCTCCGGCAGACAAATGGGATAATCCTACACGTTTTCGTTGCCTTAAAGACTTTTCATATTGTTTTAATTTTTCTTTGTACTTTTTAAGGATTTACTTGTTTAACAAAGACCTGTGTAAACTTTTCATCATCTTTTTATTCACTTGTACTTTCACCCAAAATTACACCGAAAAGTATAAATTTAGTTATATTTTTCCTGTGTATATTCCAGTCAGCACGATAATATGAAATACATTAGTTAATTCGTTTGTGTAGTTGATAGTCGTAACTAGCACAGGTCGTTCCATAGATCCTTTTCCCTGCTTGTCTCACCTTTTATTCAAGTTTTTGATCCCGCATGTAAATTTGCGATAGTTTTAAAAGCACTAGAATCATGCATGCTCTTGACCTAAATTGCAAATGGCGGCTTCGATTGGGCAGGCAAGACATGTTGGCCTCTTAGCCACACGTAGATTATAATTCCTTGGTCCTATTTCCCACAGTTTGTCGCAATATTTGAAAGATTGATATTTTCATGCTTGAAAAATTGAGTTGCTTGACAGTGCCCCTTAACGACTTCTTGGTGAAACTGGCAAATCTATGTAGGGATAACCCGCAAGGTTAAGTGTGTATTTAATCACACACCCACTCAAACAGTATATTCCCCAAAACATTTTGGCTATACCTTGTATAAATCTCTTTGGACAATATTCTAATGTGTTCTTGTTCTATGTAGATAAGTCAAAGTGAAAATTCCATCGAAGTAAAACGTGACTAAGAATTGTATATACAACACTCTGCGGTTGTAACAATTATTACAAGGGCAAAACCCGCTCTCCCTTAAAAATAAAAATTGAAATGCCATGAAATTTAGAGTAATTTTAAAATCGGGAATATTTTTACGGAGAGAGTGAGACAACAATTTCTATGGAATAAAGTCATATTAAAAGATTGGAAACAGCATTAGAAAATAAGATGGCAGAAGAAATTAGCGAACTTACTATATTGAAATCATCTGATTAGTAGATCAAGCACAGATATCAGTAAAATTTGGTAGCCCTTTATTATAAAAGAGCGTATGATGAATTTAAAGTTCTAAAAAATACAGATCCAACAATGAGAGTACTGATGAAATTCAACTAATTTCCTAGAAGGTATAATTCCAAGAGCTTGTAGGCAGAGATATCCGATATAACATCTGTCTATATTTCTGATATGAGGTATTATGTACACTATTTACATTATTCAGACTATTCTCCTCATCTTTGTCGCCATATCTATTACAATGTTGATGGATGTCAGTCATCTCCTGTTAATTTCCCTCTGAAAGTTCTCCACTGCCTTAACCGGGTATTGAACTCACAGACTTTGGGTCCTGTCACTGGATCTAACTAACGCCTTTATCCACTGTGCCATGTGTCCTCATGGGCGTCCATTAAACATGGCACATGGAACTAGAACAGTCTACCCCAGTGAGCGAAATAAAGGGTTCAGTTTGACATTCCAACCACCTAAAGAAGGCCGGAGCGTACAACGGCCGAAACGTTGTAAGAAATATGGCGACAAAGATGAGGACAATAGTCCGAATAATGTAAATAATGCCGATATAGCATGTTTGAGACGGAACAAGGTTCAATATTCCAAACTAGACTAGAAACCTGTTGATGTTCAAAGAGCATACCTGACATATTTTTATGGAGAGAATGGGACAACTTCTACAAAATGAAGTGATAATAAAATATTTTATGCTTGTGCGTATGTAGCTATTTGTATTGGCTGCAAAGGATGGCCCTAACTAAAAATTTCAAGGTTTAATGCTTAATTCTGTTAGTGGCCACTCAAGAAAATCTTATACCGAACTCTTCAAACAAGGTCAAGGAAAGCTGCTCTTCACTCGTTTTTTTTTATTATTTTTTTAAAATCTCTAACCAGCTACTGTAAATTTTCTCTAATGTTGAACATCACTCTGTATCTTCCTTCTTACCTTCTGCTCTTCCTTGCTTGTTGCGGGCAATGCTCTTAGACAAATAAAAGCAGTGGGAAGAATATTTTGCACGTGCAAATAACGGAAATAGAAGGCAAAATTCAACAATGCAATATTTTATACTTTGTGTGTGTGTGTGTATATATATATATATATATATATATATATATATATATATATATATATATCTCCGAGTAAAGAAAAACTATCGTTAGATCCGACGTGCTTTAGGTCAACCCGGCCACGAAGGATCTCGCCGATCGAGCAAAGCTGAATAGTGCCTTATAAGCGCAAATCCTTTCCAGATTCTCGAAAATTTATATCGACTCAGTTTCGAAGTGAAAGCAATTTCGAAAAAAGTAATGCATTTTTAAATTTATTAAACAGATTTTAGCGGATACTCATATTTGAGTAGACGTTGCGTTCAGTTATTAAACATATTTATTTGTTTCCGTATACCGACCTGAATATTCAAGAAATCTTTTTTTTTCTTTTTTTTATAATAGTCATTATCTTATAAGGAATTATTCGGCTGTGGTCAATCAGTAATATCTGAGTAATAAAGGCGTTAAAATACACGAGTATGAATGTAAAAGAGAAGAAAACATTAAAAGTTATGAATTTTGTGTGAAAAAGTTAAGTCACCCGGTGAAACATATCCCCATACCTGGGAGAAGACCCCGGTGGGTGTCGTTGCTACACCATGCTGGCGGAAAAGAAAGAGAAGATGAAGACAGGAAGTGTCTCGATTTTACAGTTGCTTGGTAGCGCCACCTGACAACTTCGTAGTCAAACTGGCAAAACTATGTTGAAATAACTCACAAGGTTAATTATTTAATCACACACCTATTCAGAAAGTATATTCCCCGAAGCTTTTTGTCTATCTCTCGTATAAATTTACATTTCGTCCCCCCCCCCCCCCACTGAAGATAGTATTTAAAAAAAATGAAAGACATGTTTGTAATGATTTGTTCGGTTGGTATATGTCAATCTCACTTTTTAAATTATTGCCTTATTTTAGTATCAATCTATTTAAAATGCAAACAGAACATCCATATTTTGTTGTAATAATAGCATTGAATTTCTGATGTCGAAGACGTTTCCGCTTCCAATACATATTTTCATGTCCTGTTCAACATAGTGGGCAGGGTGGATAGGAACCGGGTGCACAGATAAAGAAGACATACAATATCATATTCGACCTGGAGGATGCAGTGTTAGTTTTCAGTTTATTTTACGAAAAGTAGTTATTTCGAGATGTGCATTGTGGTGTAATGACTAATCGGAGAGCGGAGATCGAATTCCAATCGAGTTCGATATATTTACTTATGCATAATGATATGAATGCTTTTTGGTTTGGATTAAGGCATATCAATCTCAATGGATTATATCATGCCGACAATTTTTATTGCAGGTAAAAAAGTTTTCCTTCAAAAATCTATTTCTGGTCATATTTTTTCTTAAAAAAATCTATCGCTGGTAATTTTTTTTTTTTTTTTAAATTTATAGCTTGTAATATTTTTTTTTTCCTTCAAAAATTTATTGCTGGTAATAATTTTTTTCCTTCAAAAATTTATTGCTGGTAATAATTTTTTTCCTTCAAAAATTTATTGCTGGTAATAATTTTTTTTTTTTTTACATAGTATTTCTGGTATTAATACCTATTTTTACACTTTCATGGTGTTTTGATCCCTGTTTGGGGGTTAACTATTTGCCCATAGCTTGGATCCTAACAGGTGCTACCACCCTGGGTCAGAGTGGGCCTGGTAACACCAGCACTTAAGAGGTGGTTCCACGCTCCTCAAAACCTCCTGATCAGAGGCTTTGCTGTTGGACGTATTTTATCATCTTACCCAGCACACGGATGTAGTTTATCGTCATACTCAGGACGAGAATCCTTCTTGTCTCCTCCCCACACACCTATAGCTTGAACAACAGGATAGACTGGGTCCTATAGCCTTGGTTGGCAACCTACTGCGAGAAAATCTGCCTAGTCAGTCATGAATTAAAACCAATAACACTAAACTGAGTTATTTTGAAACTGGTATTTATTTTACCGTGATTTTTTTTGTTCATATTTTAAAAATTAAGTGAAATGATTGTAAGATTTTAAAAAAAAAGGCCTATGTTCAGGCCACGTTATCTTAAATAAGTTAGTCTGACCTGGTATGATTCTGTAATCAGAAAAAAGGAAGCGAAAGCCTTGACAAGGGTTATTTGAAGAGGGTTACTCTGAAAACCTACACCTCTTAACATTCCTCTATATATCAATGAGAGAGAAAGAGCATTAAAATAATCCAAGTGGATTACTACCTACGATTCGATGGATGCATTTTAAGGTGATAAACGCCAAGATAAATATTACGCTTGCGTTTTTTTTTCTCCCACTGGAAAGGAGAATAAAAAAAAGTTCAGCCGTTGAGTGCAAAGTAATTCAAAATACAGAAAGAATAATTTTGTTTGGGTGTACAAATAAAAGACAGAGAAAAGAGGAGAACAAAAGGATATAATGAAGAAGAAAAAAAGAAAGAAAGAAAGAAGCAGGAAGTGTCGCCAGCGTCGTTAGTGGATCTTTCTAGCAAAATTATATTCTAGAATTTATTATCAGTTCCAGACGTCAAATGCAGCGTTTTTACGTAAATCTGACCTGCTCTTTCGCATATTGTTGCATATTTACGTCATCACCGGTACCACGTGATTTTTTGGGTAACCTTGTAACTGGATCTTCGCAAACAAGCAGGCAGGTAGCCTGTCGTTGGTTATTACTGCAAGTGCATTAACGCAATCAAAAATAAATCTCGGTTTGAGACTTTCTTCCTACTAAACTATTGTCGATCATAGATTTATATCTCAATCAGAAAGGGGACAGATCTGAAGCTCAAAATATTTGCCGCAAAATATTTTTCAGAAATAAATGGCTTCTTTGATTTATTTATTTATTTATTTTTTTTAACAAGTAACAAGCAATTCATTTTTTCAGCATAATTTAGTACATTATTTTACATCAGATTTTTTACTGTCCATTTCATCTTGCTTTTTTTTGTCTTTACTAAATGTTCACAGTAGAAAGTTCAAGCGTCACTCAAGGTAGGGAGTTACTGAATGAGGTTGATGTATGAACGTAAGAGAAGGTAATAAGAGCAATAATGAGAACATGTAGGTTGACCCTTGACATGACGATGTTAGGATTGCAGTGACTGAACAAACATCACCTCTGGAATCTGTTCCACAAGCAGCGGCTCTCGGAAAAAGAAATGGAACTCTAAAACATACACACACAGACTTCTCTCTGTACTTCTTTTTCAACTATTTTCAGTTGCTTATTTGCGAAGTTTAGCTTAGTATGGCCGAAGACCGTAAAAACTGAGCATTATTAGTATGGGACTACCGTATCTGACGAAATATAAGGCGCACATATTTTCTTTCTTTTTTTTTTAACTAAAAATATCTTTTAAAATACCCCTGTGTCTTATATGCCATATGTAGGTTGAAAATTCGCGATAGTCGGCCGAAATTAGCTACCTGGCAACTCCTATTAGCTTAGACTTAAACCTGAAGGAGCAATGGAACACATGTATGGCAATGCCTAATCACGACCTTACACTTACAGGAAAAATAAAAAGACCCAGCATTGCACAAGTCTGCGAATGGGTGAAGCAAACTTGAGATAATATTAGACTAGAAATTGTTGTGAAATCTTTTAAAAAGTGTGGCATTAGCAATGCTCTCAATGGAACGGAAGATTACGCATTATTTAACGACGATGATAGTCGTATTGAAAATGAGTATCAGTTTTGATAACGAAGACGACGAAATTTATGGATTTGAAGATGAATAACATTTTAATGCTCTAACTATACTGTTTTGCTCAATTGTAATAATTGCTTGATTTTTATTTTTTCTTACCTTTGGATATAATAAATTTTTTATAGGCTCGTGTTCTTTTTTTCTTATTATTTTTCGTTTAATTGTAATCATGTCTTGTTTAACCAAAATAATACCTCATAAATATAGCCTAGGCTGTACGATTTATTAATAATTTTACTAATTTAACTAATTACTAATCTTTTCTTGATTTTTTTTTTTGTCCCTGTTGAAATTGGGGAGCGCCTTATACACAGTCAAATACGGTCATTACGGTAGTCAGGATTTCGAAACTACCTCTCTTCTCAATACCACAGTGAGACCAATCGATTTTCAATACCACGGAACCTTTTTTTGTGAGCACATAAAGAGAGAGAAGGACAGGAAATTGTAGATAGTCATGATCGCCAACGTCCTGATGAGATAAGGCCTCCCAACTTTTGCTGAAACTGAGAACTGAATAGAAAACTAAATTTCACCTTTTAATTTCAGTCTATGACAATACTATTAAACGGAGCTGTATCTTTTGTCTAAAATTATTACTGCTTTTAATTTTCAAAAGAAATCGAAGACCTTTTCTGCTTCTTTTCTCTCAAACATTAGCTTCTAAATCTTTTATTTAATTTTTATATACAGAAGTAGTCAGTGTCATTCCAGAAAAAAAAAATTACAGCCGAAAAGCCTACCCCTCCCCAAAAAATTAAAATTAATGTCTATTTAAAATAAAAGCCCAACATGTTTGCAATAGGATAATAAATTTAAAAATATTTTCATTTTATGAGGATCAGTAAAAAAAAAAAAAAATACAATGAGGGGGTCTTTAAAATGTTAACATCTAATTTATTCGCCCCCCCTCCCACTTACATTTTGGCGCCCTGCTTGTGAATCTCCTTTACTATACACCTCTACTGCCTAAATATCAATTCACAACGTGCAGATGCACTTACGTAGTCTCGTTGACGGCTGCTCGTGATGCCTGTGTTCCTACTTACGTAACACCAGCCACAGATTATCACGCATACGAAATGCTTAAAACGTTCATCCAGTATTTATAGTAAAGCATTTTCCTTTTTTTATTCTCAGACCTTTCTCATTTTTAAAAATATATAAGGAAGACTTCTCTCTATATATATTTTTAGTTGGCTACTGTTCTACTAATCGCATCTGGTACGATTGTATCTGAATTCCTGACTGGGACACTTTCTTGGTGTTAGTTTTTTTTAATGTCAGATTGTGTGTGAGTGTGGGGGGCGGGGAAGCGACTCTTGTCCGTAAAATCTATTCTTGTTACAGCCTAATAAAAATATCATTTTTTAAAAATCTATTAAGTTCTTCACCACCGTAACCAGGTACGGGTAGATTGACATGTTCGGAAGCGAGCAGCCATGATGAATTAATGCTAACTGAGTTTTTGTGGAGGTTTCACGTATTTTATGACGACAGTCCTGGTCCAAAGCGCTGAATAATTCTAACATACCGGTTATTCGTAAAGAGTCCTTTTCTGTGGCTTGTTTGGCGAGTTCTAGACGCTGTTACTGGGTTTGGTTTCCCTATTTATTTATACTATTTACATTATTCGGACTATTGTCTTAATCTTTGTCGCCATATTTATTACAACGTTTCGGACGTTGGAATGTCAAACTGAACCCTTCATTTCGCTCGCTGGAGTAGACTGTTCTAGTTCCACGTGCCATGTCTAATGGATGTCAGTTATCTCCTGTTCCAAGTTCTTCACCACCTTAACCAGGTCCTGTCACTGGATCCAATCAATGCCTTTATCCACTGTGCCACGTGTCCTTGACGACCTCGGTATATGATTTTATGGGACTTATAAACCCAATGTCTTCAGCAACCACTTCTACCAGTGCACATATTGCAGTCTATTAGTCTAATCTTTATTTGTTAATATGATGTGTTCGATTTTTTTATATTGCTGATTTAATCTGGGGAGGAGTGGGCACTGCCAGGTTAAAACGCCCAAGACACGCCATATGATGAGCACACCAAGAAATCATTCGCAGAGACACAGGCTCTGGCACGCAACCACGGCAGATGGAGGAGAATGGTGGATAGATCAGAACGTCGATGTGTCAACGGCTCCTTCCGGGGTTATGGGGGAAAGAAGAATGAGAAGATATTGCTGATATGCCACTGGAAGTGAATGCTAGACAATCTCCTCACATATGAGATGAGACTTGAAACAACAGAAATTTGATTCTCTAGAGGAGTCTGAAAATACCATGCACAGAACATGTTAGTTTTAGAGAAGATGGAAACAAAAAGGACACTTCTACTTCGGGAAGAGACAGTTTGAATTTCTAGGGCACATAATAAGGAAATAAGGCTTGGAAAACTAGATACTCACTGGACAGATTTAAGGCAGAAGGGACGGAGGAAAACAACGCACAGCCTACCTAGTAAGCTTGAGTAAATGGATGGCGGGACAAGGTTTAGGAGAGATAACAAAGACAAAATCTATCAAGAACTCCACCGAACAATAAGCCTAATGAGCCACGTGACAAAACTCTATAATCCGTATTCGAATGAACAGAGCGTGCAGCAAAATCAGCCCAGAGATAGGACAAGAACAGTACGGGTTTGTTAAAGACACTGGAACAAGGAACGCGATAGTCATGCTCAGAATGTTATCAGAAAGAGCGATACAGATGCAGAAGGACGTATACCTATGTTTCATAAACTGCGCAAAGGCCTTCGACGAAGTACGTCACAAGGATCTGATGGAACTGCTCAACAACCTCGATATATTCGGGAGGGATATCAGAATAATCAAGAACCTATACTGGCAGCAAACAGCATGCATGCGCGTAGGAAACGAGTTCAGTGAATATACGAAAATAGAAAGGGGCGTAAGACAAGGATGCGTCTTCTCACCGGACCTGTTCAACCTGTACAGCGAGGCAATTCCGAGAGAGTTGGAAACCCTACGGGGATTTAGCATTGGCGGCCACAATCTTAACAACATAAGATACGCAGATGACACAGTACTGATAGCAGACACGGAAATAAAATTACAAAATCTCCTACAGAAGGTAGCGACGGAGAGTCAGAAGAAGGGACTAAGCACAAATTACAAGAAAACGGAGTGCACGGTCGTAAGTGGATGTGCTAGAAATGCGATCTGAAGGTCTGGAACACTAGAATCAAGCAGACACGGAAGTTTAAATACCTGGGGAAGCGTCTTGACAGGGGACGGGAAGTGTGACACTCAGATCGGTAGGCATATCGAGATGGCCAAGGACACATTCCAAAGGTTGGGCAGAGTACTGCGAGACAGGAGGATATCTTTGGTAACAAAGAAAAGAATATTAAACAGTTACGTGACATCTTCTTTACGGCAGCGAATGTTAGACGATTTCTTTAAAGATGAAGAAGAGACTCGAGGTGATAGATGTGGTCCTACGGAAGGATGCTAAGGATATCATGGACCGAGCGTGTGAGCAATGATGAGATCTTAAAGAGGTTGCAAACAAGGAGGAGGTCTATACTTAATATCAGGCAGCTGAAGTTTCTGGGACACATAATGAGGAAAGAGGGCCTGGAGAATCTGATACTCACAGGTCAAATAGAGGGAAAGAGACAAGGGAAAACAACGCGTTACATATCTGGCGGACTTAAGCAAGTGGATGACAGAACGTGGTCTGGGGGAGGAAGCAGAGGGAATTAATTTGTTGAGAGCTGTAGGGGATAGAGGGAAGTGGAGAGCCATGATCGCCTACGTCCTGAAAGGACATGACACATAAAAAGAAAGAAGGACAGGAAATTGTAGAGAGTCATGATCGCCAAAGTCCTGATGAGATAAGTCATATAAAAGTGCCACAAATTACTTGGCTTTATTGATATTTCAACATAACAAGCTTATTCGATAGCGTCTCAAATATTTAATGTTAGTTTTCCTCCAATCAAATAAAACTTTATTCTCGGTTCTTTTTTTTTTTTCTATTTCCCACTGCAAGATGAACTTCACAAAGGTTAGAAAATTTTATTGACTCTTGTCTTAAACTGTTTTACTTCTCCGTAACCCTTTTAAACAAGAAACTGTTCTCTACAAAGTTGTGGTCCTCAGGCCCTTTGCTGATAAGTTATATGGTTATGAACTTTTACTGAAGGTATTCCAAGATTAGCCATCGGTGAGGAGTGCCCACGCGCGCCTAGTAGCAGCTGCGGGTGTTGTGATTAGTAAAGGCCATTCACACGGGAAGCCCTATCTTATATCTGTGTCATTTGTGAAGAGATCAACATGCCAATAGGTTTAGGAATATTTTTCTCGAGACACTTAAAACATGTCCGTATAAGGTGTTTAAAAAATGCATATTATTTATATTTTGTATAATGTTAGGAATGCCTTTTGAAATTTATTCACTTTGTTGTTCTTGCATGCATACGCATTCAGAATTGCTTGTTTGTTTTTATCCTTTCACTACAAGTAAGGCGATAATGCCACAAGTGGTTACTGGGAGTGAAAGAGCATGAGAAGACTTTAATGAGGGGAAGGACAATAAACGAACTTGTTTCAGGAAAACAGAATATGGTGATTAGCATTGCATTGAAATTATTAAATATTGTAGTGGTAGGGAAACAAGAAATTGGAAGTTCCACAGGTGAAAAGTGCGAGAAAATAAACTCTCAGAGTAGAACTTGTTCAACAGTAAAACGGTAAGACCTAGTAGCCAATTTAGTCTCACACTTAAATTCATGCAGTCGAAGCGCCAAGGAAGAAAGCTCATCAGAACAATAGAACTAGTAGTCACTTTTATTTTTAATCAGCTTAAAAGAGATTGTATTTGTCAGGGAAACAGGAATAAGGAAGGGAGTTCCACAGGCGAGAGGTGCAAGAAATGAAGCTATTGGAGTAGAAGAGACGTCTCAAATCACAAACTATACGAAACTTTAAAACCTCTCATTTTAATTCTGTTTCCTTGTCATTTTGAAGAAGTTTTCGTGTTACTTTAAATAAAATATAAATTAAACACTTTTAAAATCACTATTTTTTTTCAGTTATTTTAAAAAATTTTTAACTGTCCCTTTCTCATCTAGACACAATTCCCAATGCTGCATGTTCAAGCACTAGATAAAGGGCAGATTTCCAATCCCGATTACAAAAAGGTATGTGTCTATGTAGAGCAAGTGTGGCTCGTGTTAGATGAGTTTCAGACACAAGGACGGACTGACAGACAAAATTTGCTGTTTATTTATCTAGAGAGATTGATATATTTTTACTATTCGATTTAATTTGTGAAGAGCTGTGCAGCAGAACCAAGGTAATGGATTAGAGAGGCCTTTAGAAATAGTGCAAGTGCGTGTTGGAGATGGTTTGCAAAGTTTAAATAAAAAAGGTTTTGTAGTCGAGAACAAAGAACACTTTAGAAGACCTCGGAACTTGAAGTAGAAACGCATTTGAAAGAAAATGCAGAAAAAGCAATCCTCGAGAAAAAAGCAGGTGAATTATTCAAATGTAGTTTTTAAATTATAAAATAACTGAAGCAACACTTGGTCAACAAAAGAAGTTATTTATAGACAAGATAGTCACTGGCATTGAAAAATGGATTTATTACAAGTCCCCAAAAATAATAATTGACAGTGCTTCATGTAATAATTATTTGATGATATCATTTGCAAGTGTAGACTTTTGAAACAGCGTAATTTACGATGTGTGATTCCAGGAGACTCTCGAAAAATTCGGAAGCAAGAAAATAAGTTCCATATTAAATTACGAAAAATAAATGGTATTTCTCAACAAGAAAAAGTGAATGATGCACAAAATAGTCACTGGCAACAAAAAAGATGTATTACGAGAGTGTACAAAACAGAAAATCGATGCTAGATTACCAGCAGCCATCTATATCACAACTTAACATTTATCTTCGTGTAGATTCTATTTATGTTCTGTGTTTGTCGGAATTCAAAAGGAATTCCTTATTGCCAGTTGTCGGAATAAAGTGTTACTGCGCAACGCTACGGGGAGTAATTGGCTTGTTTGAAATTCGCTTTGGAATAGAAATGCTGCAAAATAACAACCCCTGTATGTTGCAAGTGAGTGTAAATATACATTACACATTCCAGACAATGTTGAAAAGTTCTCATTCAGGCCAAGAAAGGACTTCCCTTTACACACCAAAATTCAGATATTTGCTTAGATTTTGGAGAGTGTCTTTTGAGGGGGACTTTGATTGCGTTTTTCCCCTGTAAGATGCTAGTTAGTGCCGTTAAACTCCCATGTAGATAATAGGGTCACAGCTTCACCAAGTTAGTTGTTTCTGTAGCAAGAATTTTTTTTGTTTGATTCACGCTCAACTGGTTTTGAGTTCAGAGTATTCGTTTTCTTAGACTGGCTTCCAACCAAGAACGGAGAGTTCAGTCTGCTATACTATTTAACCCATAACTGAGGTGGGAGAAAAGTTGGATTCATAATATTTCTCGATGAGAAAGTGAATGCAAAGAAACGCAAACTGAATTTGAACTTGGCGCGCCTATTACATTCTCCGAGTCGATAATTACGCACATTCCTTTCTATATATAATTAAGGGCCTAATTTTATCGCTAACTTATTTTACACTTCAAGAGAAACGATGTCGTCAGATCAGCCACATGTTTATCTGTAGGTATTTGGTAAATAGGATTTTTCCCACGTAATTTTGATTATTAAAATCACCATATGGTTCTGTTATATCAAGGTGAGCGTTAGTGTTCCACCCCGGACGGATCGGTGAGTGTTCAAGAGCAATTTGAGTTGCGGGGAGCGTTATAATTTTAAAAGAGCAGTAAAATTATTTAGCATTTTAGTGGGGTGGGGGAATACTTGGGAGAAAAAAAAATCAAGAATTATTGTATTAAATTTTATTCTTTATCATTATTACATATTTTATGCTATAGTTTTCAGTAAATAGCAAATATCGCGAATTATGAACCATCAAAAGGCATGTAGGAAATATTTAAGTTGGCGTTAATATAATCTGTTTAAGTTGAACGTCAACCGTTATCTATCCTACATATCCTCATAATATGCAACCATTGCTTCCTCCCTATACACTCTTACAACATCGGCTTACGGCCACGTCACGTTGAAACACCGATTCTTGTACAGTCACCGAAGTTAAGCAACCTGGAACTTGGTCAGTACTTAGATGGTTGACCTCTTGAGAATACCAGGTGCTATAAGCTTGGATGTGCAGATGGTGTAATGGATAATATCTCGGAATTGTTAACCGGAGAGTCGAGTTCTCGTACGATCTCCGAAGTTAAGCAACGTCGAGCCTGGTCAGTACCTAAATGGGTAACCGACTGGGAATACCAGGTGCTGTAAGCTTGGATGTGCAGATGGTGTAATGGATAATAGCTCGAAATTGTTAATCGTAAATCCGAGTTCTAATTTCCCTTTGGTTCTTTATATTCACGTATGTGTAAATATCCCTGCGAAAGGTATGAATCCCCAAGCTATGGGTTAATTAGTAAGACTTGTATCACTAACCCATTATTATCTAAAAAAAAAAAATAATAATTTCTTACAATCTAAAAATATTTTCTGGTTTTAATTACCTATAAAGTACTGATAAGCCGTAGAAAACGAATCAATCTTACAACATCCACATTTAGTAAGACACTATCTTGAGTGGCTCTTGGGCCTTATTTCGGGTAAAAACAGTGAAAAAAATGGTTGTTTCACCCAACCCCACACCGTTTCTCTTTCGGGGAAAAATGAAACCGAAGATAACTTGGCTGGTGAACGCCTACCGTAGATTCTTCATATTTCTACAGCAGCTCATTCGCTAGTAGTCTTTATTTATCAAAATTCCCCAGGTATGGGTTAAATAGGACAGACTATATTCTTAAGTTTCATTCTAGAAGGACGACTCAAATCGATTGGGCATAGCGACGGCAGCACAATCCTGTAAAAACCTAGTTTTCCCTGAACTACAACGGCAACGCTTAGCGTGTTGAGAGTGGTCATTTTATGTACCACCATGGTGTCTGTAGGGCTTGAATGAGGGTGGGGACTATCAAACTAACGTGAATGTCCTCGGCGAAGCTAACCTTACTAAATATGGAGGAAAGTTTACATCTTGCCTTGTTTTACTATGCCGAAAAAATGAAGTCATGATAGGAAGGGAAAGGTTAAACGAAACTCAGGTGTATCTGGTTGGAAAAATGTAATTTTCATTAGTAAATTGTAAAGTAAAAAGTACAGCGTTGTGGTGCTTGCAAAAGGCGTTAGAAAAACGTATTCATAGATACATAATTGAAAAATAACTCATTTAATACTATGTAGGTGGTGTAATAGTATGTGGTGAGCCGAGTTCGAATTCCGGTCGATGTCGTTGCATTCGCTTTCGCACAAATTTTGGAAAGGTATGAATCCACCTATGCCTCCATCCAGCTTTGGGTTTAAATAGTAGAGTAAACTTCGACCTTCTAGCCGTGGTTGGCAACCAGTATAGTAGGACAAACCTATGCTGCCCTGATAGGAACATACTCGAATTGTAAGTAAGGCTCTCTCAGCGTATTTGCAGTATCGGACACAGGTTTGTTTTTGGTGTGGAAAATTGGTATGGGTAGATTGACATGTTCGGAAGCGAGCAGCCATGATGAATTCATGCTAACTGAGTTTTTGTGGCGGTTTCACGTATTTTATGACGACAGAGTCCTGGTTCAAAGCACTGAATAATTCTAACATACTGGTTATTCGTAAAGAATCCTTTTCTGTGGCTTGTTTGGCGAGTTCTAGCCGCTGTTACTGGGTTTGGTTTCCCTATTTATTTATACTATTTACATTATTCGGACTATTGTCCTCATCTTTGTCGCCATATTTATTACAACGTTTCGGCCGTTGTACGCTCCGGCCTTCTTCAGGTGGCTGGAATGTCGAACTGAACCCTTTATTTCGCTCACTGGGGTAGACTGTTCTACTTCCACGTTTTAATGGATATCAGTTATCTCCTGTTAATTCCCCTCTCCAAGTTCTCTACTGCCTTAACCGGGTATTGAACTCACGCTCTTTCGGTCTTGTCACTGGATCTAACCAACGCTGTTATCCACTGTGCCATGTGTCCTTGAGGGTTCAGTTCGACATTCCAACCACCTGAAGATGGCCGGAGCGTACAACGGCCGAAACGTTGTAATAAATATGACGACAAAGATGAAGACATTAGTCCGAATAATGTAAATAGTGTACATAATACCTTATCTTAGAAATATTGACAGACTCTATTTGTTTTTTTGGGGGGTGGTTACAATAACGTTCACTCCGTGCAAGGCCCTACCGCCACTCGTAGTATAGGGCCATAGAGTGAGAAGTACAGTTTATTTGGATATGTGGAGAAGATAACAGTTAACCCTAGACTTGAACAGATTAAGATTATAGTGATCTCTTGGGAGCCGGTTCCACAAAGCAGCGGTTCGTGGGAAGAAGCTGCTCGAGTGGAACTTGCATCTCACCAAGGGAATGAGGGTGGTTCCTACAATGTGCGTGGCATGGTGGGTCTTCGACGTAAATGGTAGAACCGGTGGAATTAAAGAATGTTCCTGAGCGAAAACTGGGGTGTAAGGGAAAAAGCTTGTAGCGTAATTTGCCTGAGAGACTGGAAAATTTGCCGCTTTTTGATAAGTTCATAAGTTCGTATAGATCCTTTTGTTTAGGCTCGAACAGCTTACTAATGTACTCAACTCGTTGTAGGTTTACCTAGAGTTAGTTTTATTTTCCTTAGTTGTGGACAGACAGACACACAACCAACTGGGTCGCACTCTACCCGAAGATAGAGACGCAACTCGGAGATGATAAAACCTACCCGACAGGTAAGAACATTTTAAAGTAGAGTTGTTTTTGTTTTTTTTTTGTTAAACTAGGCTTGCCACAACAGATACTTACAAAAGTCTTGTTCTCTTTCAAGATTTGTTTTGTGTGTGTAAACTTTAACCTGGGGAAGCATATGCATTTATTAAGCAAACACACAAGTGTCACCTCTAATTCCGACTTTTTAAAAACCGTCGCTGTTTTTAGACAAACTGATATTCTAAGCCTGTTCTATGACAGTAAATTATCGAATTATGTAATATACCTATGTCAGTGTTAATGATTTCGAAAAACAGTTATTCTGATGATGCTGGCTTACGGCCATATCACGTTGAAACTCCGGTCCCCGTGCAATCACTGAAGTTGAGCAACGTTAAGCCAAGTCAGTACTTAGATGGGAACTGCTTGAGAATACCAGTTACCGTAAGCTTGGATGTTCAGCTAGTGTAATGGATAACGGCTCAGAATTGTTAAGCGAAGTGCCGCAGTTGAGTTCGTTATATTCCTTTACCCGCAAATATCCTTGGGAAATGTATGAATCCACTTCTCCCCCCAGCTATGGGTTAATTAGACATATCACTAAACCATTATTATCCCCCCACCAAATTCTTATAAACTAAAAATATTTTCTGGCTTTAAATAACCTGCGATTGGTTGATAAGCCGTAGAAAACTAATCAATCTGAATATTCTGTGAATTAACATTGAAATTTGAAGACGATGAACGATTTTTCCTCTTTTATTAATAAAATAATTGCTTCAAGAATTGATCAGACAATTGAACTGTTGTTTTTTTTATTATTTTAGAGATGATTAAGTTTTTATAGTAACAGCGTTCGTTTCAATTGTCGTACTTCGGTAACGTTTCGGGAATGAATCAGTTTGCTCGAGAAAATCTCATATCAGTTAATTCCTCCTTATGATGATGTAACCTGCGTCCGTACATCATTTTCATAACTTGATTGAGGAACTAAACTGACGCTCACCATGTAAACTGCATTCACTTGACCAATGATTATATCAACGAAGCATTTGATTCTCAAACATGATGGGGAAAAAACACTACTAATATCCTGGCAAAATTACAATGAAAAGCTTTGATAAAAAAAAGGTGCAATTTTTCATCCACTGAGGCAATGGTGAAATTAACTGTTTCCATGCAAGAAACATTAAGCATTCAGTGACCGAACAGTTCGCGTTACCGTCGGTTGAAATTTATAAAATACCCCCCCACCTTTTTTTTTCAAGTTTATCAAGAAATTAAACTTCTCTAGTCTACTAGTTTCCTTCCAAACTTTTTTCTTTTTGGCTGTGTGGAAAATTAGAATTTTGATTATATCATTATTTCCATGTGCTACCCATTTTAATTGTTGTTAGAATTCTTCAAGTGATAGGTTTCTTTTATTTATTTGATAAAGCTCTTTGTGATTTTGTAGGCCGTCTATCGAGTCCGATGAATAATTGTCTTTAAGATCTAAAGGATTCATTTGCTTGATATCATTGATTTACGGTTGTAGATAGATGATGTCAAAAAGAAGCAATGTGATATAGACAAAGACAGAAAGAATAATTGATGAGGCACGGGTCGCGTTCCTCTCAAGAACATTGGGAGCTCCAAGAATTTGGCTGTCCAAACCAAGATCGGAGTGTTCAGCAAGAAAATCAAATAAGTTCTATAGTACAAGAACAAAGACTTGGAGGACAACAGTAAACATCTCCAAGATAATGAAGAACTTTATTAACTTGTTTCTAAGAAGAGTTCTACAGCTACAGTGGGTAAGACTCCACTGGTAATAGCAACCTTTGACAGCAAAATTCTGTTCTCTACCAACCAAAGGTGATGAAACTGCTAAAAAAAGCTTCAACTTTATACCTCCTCCGTCTTAAAGCAGACACAAGAGAACTTTGTATACCTTCCGAAACGAGTTTCTGAGAAAAGCCCAAAAGAGAACCGTCTAGAAATGCCATGTCGGCGACTGATACTGTAGATGGCGAGGAAGGCTTTAGATGGATAGAAACTGACAAACCTCGTTATTAACCCTTTGCGTCCTGACCACCGCTTTACCGGTGGTGAAAAAATGAAGTAATGACCAGCCACCATTGAACAGTGTGCTAAAGAAAAATGACAATGCTCAGCTACCGGTTGAACGGTGGGTAAACACATGTTACTATTTTGATATGTACCGTGAAACATTACATACCAATTATTTGTGAATTTTGACTCAGGAGCTTAGGCAGAAGGGTTAAAATTGTTCAAGAACGCAGGGCTCAAAGAGTTCATTTTTATCTCACACACTATTTATACAGGGCGCGACGGATAAATTACGCAAAAATGAAAATAACACTGACATTTCATATTTCATATTTACCGAAATATCTTCAAATACTAAAGAGTAAATTTATTCAATAAAATCATTATTGGTTTCAACCCCGAGGCTGGCATCCCGTTCCCACCCCTTCACCGTTGAAACTGTTAGATGTAGACGTCTCTTCTACTCCAATAGCTTCATGTCTCGCACGTGGAACTCCCTTCCTTATTCCTGTTTCCCTGACAAATACAAGCTCCAACTATTTAAGTGTAACGTCAATCGACATCTCCAGTTGCCTTGATCTATCCACTTCCCTTCTCCACATCCTTTCCCCTTTCATTCCTGTTTGCTCTCGCTCCAAATCTTCTGTAACCCCCTTGCCTTGATCGATCCACTATCTTTCTCCACATCCTCTCCTTTACCACTCCTATCTGCTCTTTCGCCAAACCTTCTGTAACCCCTTGCGTGCTAGTGGCCTCCAGCCTTGCTTGGGGTGATAAGCTTAAAAAAAAACAAAACAAAAAAAACAAAAAAACAAAACACGGTCTCCAGATGACTTCGGAATCTCCTGCATTTCTTCTGGTCTGTCACTTTGTTTAAGTTGGTGAATGCTACCGTAATCCTTGCCTTCAGTTCATCTTTGCAGAGCCCTGTTGCCAGACAAAGTCTTCCAGCAGCCACCCTCTTGACCCAGGGCAGCACGACATCCTCAAGTCACTTTATGTAGGCCTCCGTGTTGAGTTTGGGGTCGTGTGGGAAGATGAATGGAGGCATAACGTCGACACCACTGGTGATCACTCCAAACACCATGATTTTGACTGGATATAACATCCAAATCTTTCCGAATCCTCTGCACTGCACTCGGATGGACACAGAAACACTCTGAATGTTCGTATTGGAGCTTCCGGTGCGAATGCCAAGCAGTACAGTATGCCGTTTCCAAATTTCTGGCGGAGTGAATTGCATCATGATTTTTTTTTTATAACAGACGGTACACAACTGACCCTAATATACTGTGCAGTCGACTAAATCAAAACCAAACAAAGCGCATGCGCGAATTTAAAAATATAAAATGACGGCAATTTACCCATCGCACCCTGTATATCTATCGTGTGTGTGAGTGCACATGTAGAGTGCAAGACCTGTTCGCAAGCACTTGACGGAGGGATAGCAATAAAACATATTTGGACACTCCTTATCGTAGTAGGTGCTTATTAAGTATATTAGCTTATCAGGTGCTTGTATCCTTGTGCCAAGTCAAGATAAGTGTAGAAGCCCCCCCCCACTCCCCGTGACAGGACTACAAGTTAGATTGTCTCTGTATGTAGTAATCGTAAGAAAGGCTAGTGTCAGAAACTATTACTATTGTAATTGAAAGTGATCTAGTAATGGTTTGAGGTACTAGTAATTCTTACGATTACTACAAACAGCGGCAATGTAAAATAGTAGGTTTTACTTACAAGCGGTCAATCCGAAAAACGACATGGCTGTGAAAAGTACGCTGTTTCTTTATTATGAAATCACTACACTTGTTGAACAATAATACAATACGTGTATAATATATTACATTATATAATACGCGTACAGTTTTGAGATTGAATATGCAAACCGGTTTCATCCGTCATATCTTACATGCCAAGCCTGATTGCGTGGCAGATGAATTTTAACTTAAAAGAAGTATCCTTATTATAATTCTGCTTGACACTCTCTTCTTTAGTTAGATAGTTCGCACGACAGTTACGTCCTCCTAATACCTTATAAAGAATGGGCTATTCTGTTTTAATCGTGTAAAAACACAGAAATGATATAGCGGTTTTCCAAGAGTAGCTTAGATGTGGCACAAGGCCGAAAATAAGAGGCACCCATTGAGGAGCGAATTCACTACTCAGTCGTAATTGTTCTAGCGAGACAAGCTTGTTAACCATTACACCGCCTGGAGGTGTCCAACACGGATATGTTATATCAGAGACGTTACTTGGTTTCAATGAGAAAATGAAAGAAAGAAGCGAAGATAGAAATGTTTCACGGCTGTTTCAGTGAAATGGAAAAAGTTGTCAATCATTTCATTTGTACACCCTTACTACTTAAAATAACGACCAGCAATCATATGTATGGCTATTATTGCAATATTTGGTTAAAGTTGTTAAGCTCAATTATTTAACGACGCGATAGGGAAATGTCTACGGATTGTCGTAGACCTTCCCATTAAATTATTCAATAATTAATTTAAGAATTAAAATTTATCAGAATATTAAAATAGGAAAACCGCAAAATTTCACGCGTCTTTCTTGTCCTATTTAACGTATGAACTCTCCTCGACTATCTGCATTTACAATTAGTATGAAGTGAGGCAATGGACAACTATAGGTAGTCTACCAGATATATCAATTTCGTTTATCAGAATCGGGAGATATTATTTCGTCGATTTTCTTTAATTATTTTTCTCTTTAGAAAAGAGGAGGGGTTGATATTTCGGCAGACAAAGTAACTCCGAAAAGGTTATCTAAGAAAGCGGTTCTAAAAAGTTCTCTGTCCGACCACAGAGATTCCAAAATAGATATTTGGTCAGATTTTTGGAAGAGTCCGAGAACTTTTCAGCATCCACCCAATATTATATCATTGCTTAGGGTTACAAATGATAGGAAGTTGTGGAGAGCCATTATCGCACTGGACACAAAAGAATCTGCAACAGCACAGTAACCGTGAAAAATAGGATTGTTTACGCATGGGTCGGAACTTCTGCCTAGGACTAAAATATCTGGGCACTCTGAGAAAGTGTTATCCACACGTATACGCCTTTTCATTTGTTTTGTTTTTATCAGTTGGTTAAACATTATGATTTATATGTATGGATAACATTACCGAGAAATATGTTTTGGAGTTACTTTCTTTTTATGTTTTTAAATTATCTGACACAAGTTATTTCTTTCGGCATTGTCCAAATACGAAAATTGATTGAAACATATGCTTGTAAATCAATTTCATAATTCAAATTAATTATAACCAGTAAAATATATCCCTTTCGTGAATTTAAACATTCATTTAATAGAATTGCCGCCTTTTTGATGACGCAGCATGCTTCCAACCAGAAATGGCTGGACAATTAATATATGACATCCGATGGTTTTCGAGAGATCATGGATCCGCGCCTGAAGACTTATGCCCTCATAAATGAGAGCTCGGCAGTTGTCCAGGCAGAACGTCTCCCCTCTTCCCACGCTACCGATGGTGTCAAAGGGAAAGGCAGAAGCCAAATAAAGCTTGACAAAACCTTAACTTGAACAAGGAGGTACGCTCACACGCTCGGTCACGTTGGCTAGCGCAACTATCGACTGCTTCCGAACAGTTCCGTCTACCTAATTTCACTCAGAAGGTTTGGGTCAACACGCGGTATGATTTTTCGGGCATTTTCCAAAGATGCCACACGTTGGGATCGCCTCCCTCTGGCCGATAACATTAAGACGGTACCTGACAAATCAGGGAAGGGGAAATTAGCATCCGGGTATCATTGTCAGAAACCATCGACGTACACATACATAAATTGAAACACATATAGGAACGGACAGAATGTAATAAATAGGTGGCTATTTTTAATCGTTTCTTTGAGTGGAGGCAGAGTGCTGTTATATACCATCAAGTAGTATTTGTTTTATGCACAAAAGACACCGTTCAAAAACATTAAAGAAAAAAAGGTGATATGCAAGAGGATTTTTTTTCATTCTGCTCTGTTTGTTTTCCTTCCGCTCTTCTCTTTTTTTTATCCCGATTTTCTCTTTTTTTTATCCCGATTTTCTCTTTTTTTTATCCCGATTTTCTCTTTTTTTCATTCTGTTCTTCCCTTTTTTTTTATTCTGCTCATTTTTTCATTCCGCTCTTCTCTTTTTTTTTTTTCATTCCGCTCTTCTTTCTTTTTTCATTCCGCTCTTCTTTCTTTTTTCATTCCGCTCTTCTTTCTTTTTTCATTCCGCTCTTCTCTTTTTTTTTTTTCATTCCGCTCTTCTCTTTTTTTTTTTCATTCCGCTCTTCTCTTTTTTTTTTTTCATTCCGCTCTTCTCTTTTTTTTCATTCCGCTCTTCTCTTTTTTTTCATTCCGCTCTTCTCTTTTTTTTTTTTCATTCCGCTCTTCTTTTTTTTTTCATTCCGCTCTTCTTTTTTTTTTCATTCCGCTCTTCTCTTCTTTTTTTTTTCATTCCGCTCTTCTCTTTTTTTTTTTTTCATTCCGCTCTTCTCTTTTTTTTTTTTTTTCATTCCGCTCTTTTTCTTTTTTTTTCATTCCGCTCTTCTCTTTTTTTTCTTCTCATTTTTTCATTCCGCTGTTTTTTATTCCGCTCTTCTCTTTTCTATTATTTCATTCTGCTCATTTTTTTCATAAAGCCCATTTTTTCATTCCGCTCTTCTTTTTTTTTTTTATTCTGCTCTTCTCTTTCTTTTATTCCGCTTTTTTTTTCTTTTTTTTTTTATTCCGCTCATTTTTTTTTCATTTCGCGTTTCTCTTTGTTTCATTCCGCTCATCACTTTTTTATCTTCTGGTCTTCTTTTTTTTATTCTGCTCTTCTCTTTTTAATTCTGAACTGAATCTCAAACCGAACCTAATGATACGTGGCTATATGGATAAAAGCATTGTTTGAGTCATCCAAAAGTAACTTGACCCAAGAGAGTTGCAAGTTCAATGACTGGCCGCAGCAGAGGGAACAAAATTGGAGTTTTGAGTAATAAGTCAAAATAACTGAAACTGAGAAATCCAAAAGCATTACATGTGAAATTAGAACAATTTACCCCCATGGACTAAATAAAGGTTTCGGTTCGAGATTCCAACGTATATTACCGGCTAGAGGCCGGAGCGTATAACGGACGAAACATCGTGAATATAACAATAAAGATGAGGATAACAGTCCGGAAAATGTAATTAAATATTTTTATGGATGCATACTGTATAGGCACTGTATGTAATAACTCGCACGCCAACTCACTAGAAAAAAATCCTTGTTAATAACTAATTCTCAATTTGTCCCGATGTGGGATGTTCGCCCCACGTTGGGAACCATGGGTCTACAAGGACAATGTAAAAGGTCTTTGTTCAATCATTTTCATTCTGTAGCTGAACAGCATTTAAGACGAGGTACGTCTAGATTACTCGATGCAGGTTCAAGTCTTATTAGAGGCCACTTCTTTATTTGCAAGTTATTCTGTTAACTGGTCATTGTTTGTCACAACATGAGTGTTGTGATAAAAAGAAACAATATGAAATGATAAACGATTTAGGAATTAGTAACAAAAAATTTTCATCTAAGAATTTATGATAGCCTAAAACTATGATACAAGGTTCTTATCAGCAATAATCTATATTATAAAAGCTTCGTGTGATTTTTACATACGCGTAATATATATATATATATATCGGGGGCTCCAATAACTTGGAATGATTTTAAATGTGAATTAAGTTTAAGTGTCTAATGATTTTTTTCTTTTTCTTTCAGATTTAACAACTTAAGTCTGGCAATTTCAACCATGGACACATTAACAATCAAACAACGTGTTAAAGTTATCGAAGCCTATTACGAAAATGGACGTTCAAACAGAAATGCATTTCGCGCAATGGTGATTTTTTTTGGTCAACATAATCGACCAACCGAGAGTGCAATTGTAAAAAATTGTTCGTAAATTCAAACTGGGTTGGTGGCAGGTGTGAAAGCACCATTGCGTGCTCGTTTACACCGTTCAGCTGAAAATATTGCTGCAGTGCACGAGAATGTTGCCGAAAATCCAGACGCCTCTATTCGTCAGCGCGCGCAGGAATTGAACCTCTCCACAACAACGTTACATTGAATTTTGACAAAAGATTTGTCTCTACACGTTTACAAAATTCAATTGACACAAGAACTGAAATCTGCTGACCCTTTGGCGCGCCGTACATTCGTCAATTGGGTGCACGAGCAAAGACAAGCTGATGAAGATTTTTCGCAAAAATCCTCTTTAGTGATGAAGCCCATTTTCATCTTGGTGGATTCGTTAATAAGCAGAATTGTCGCATTTGGGCTGATGAAAATCCAAGATTGTTGAAAAGCCACTGCATCCACAAAAGGTCACTGTTTGGTATGCATTTTTTGCTAGTGGAATCATTAGGCCGTATATTTATAAATTTGAACGTCCATTTTCGTAATAGGCTTCGATAATTTTAACACGTTGTTTGACTGGCAATTTCAACCATGGAAAGATTAACAAAGACTTAAGCTGTTAAATCTGAAAGAAAAAGAGAAAAATTATTAGACGCTTAAACTTAATTCACATTTAAAATTGGCCCAAGTTATAGGAATACCCTTTATTAGTGTGGTGCGTGAGTGACTTACATGTGCTTGCACCATTTGACTTGCATGCACCCACATCCACCCAATTTCACGCAGTTGGAAATAATAAATCCCGCTCTGGACAACCTCTACTCTGGGTTGAGCAATAAAATGATAATGGTAAAGACACGAAAAGAAAATGTTTAAACCTGAAAAGTCTTATAATTATAAGATTATATTGAACTTTTCGGGAATTGTTCTTTAATAAATAGGATTATTTAAAAAAAAAGAATTTCTAGAAATATTTTTAGCTTTGTCACTAAATCAAAATATACAGTGTAACCCGGATATAAGAGAGTTGTCGGGACCGGAGAAGAAGTCTCTTATATCCGGGTTACACTGTACATATAAACACACAATGTGAATGAAATTGAAATAGACATTGATGACGAGAAAACTAATTTCCCTTTCTGTCTAGTAAACAACTACTGCATAATAAGAGTAATAGCCGAAATGCGCGACCCTTTGAAGTCTTTTTATAACACTTCTTTATGTGCTGGATCTCCGCAGGACGTAGGCGATCATGGCTCTTCACAAATTCCTGTCCTTTGTAGTTCTTAATTTTTGTCATTTCTCCTAAACCCTGTTCCGCTATCCATTTACTTAAGCTCACTAAGTATGTTATGCGTTGCCTTGTCTTGTGAGTATCAGATTTTCCAAGCCTTCTTTCCTCATTATGCGCCCTAGAAATTTCAGCTGTTTCTTCCCGATGTTAAGTATAAGTCCCCCTTTTTGCTTATATTTTCTCTAAAACTTCGTCGTTGCTTACATATTCGGATGATGGTATCCTCAGTATCCTTCTGTAGAACCATATTTCTGTTACTTCAAGTTTCTTCATCTTTGAGGAAATTGTCCAACATTTACTGCCATATAGGAGGACTGATATTACGTAACAGTTCAGTACTCTTTTCTTTTAAATGGACAACTAATTTAGATTTGAAATTTGATCTTCCTTCTGTCAGCGAGGCGACAGGCACCGAACAAGTTAATTCTAATATATGAATATAAATGAGTCTGTCTATATTTCTGAGATGAGGTATTATGTACAGTATTTACATTAGTCGGACTATTGTCCTCATCTTTGTCGCCATATTTGTCACAACGTTTCGGCCGTTGTACGCTCCGGCCTTCTTCAGGTGGTTGGAATTTCGAACTGAACCCTCGTGAATCGTGGAACTAGAACAGTCTACCCCAGTGATCGAAATAAATGGTTCAGTTCGAAATTCCAACCACCTGAAGAAGGCCGGAGCGTACAACGGCCGAAACGTTGTGACAAATATGGCGACAAAGATGAGGACAATAGTCCGACTAAATATAAATGAATTAATAAATCTAATAAATTAATAGTTTCTATTTTCCCAAGACGTAACTTTTAAATTTGGCAATAATTAGAATCAATTTAGTTTCTCATCACACACAGATCGTATCTGTTTTTTAAAAAGAGATATTAAAAACGTGATTCAACCACTGAAGTTAGACCTTTACACGTTTCTCTTGCAGAGATGTAATTATTTTTGACTCTCTTTTTAAACTTGTCGAAATGTCTCTTTATGATTTGTTTCCTTCTTTTATTACTTGTTATCGGCCACTCCTGTGAGGTACTTTAGATTTAACATCAATCAACCGTTGCTTTCTTTTTTTAATTTTTTTTTTTACATGTCTTTTGTTCTATTTTTATAGCATTACACGTATTAAAATATTTCTTAGTATTGTCGTTGGTTGTGGTTAGTTAGTCTCTTCTATGCGAGACTGGTCTGTCAAGATTTGACATCTTGTCTTTCACGGCTTTACAATTGGTAATGGGAGTTATCTGGCAGTGCTTAAGAAATACACTATAATACTTTGTGGCAGGTCAGTGACAAGCTTTTCAACAAGAGGTACATTGATCGGAATGATGCATGATTCTGACGCGTTTCCTCCTTTAGGACTTCATCAGACTAAAGTGATATTTCTGCTAATGTGACTACACATGTGCGCGAATGGGGGGGGGGATGGTGAAATTTTAAATATTAAAAATTTGATATATGATGTAGGTTGTCGATCTGCTTATGTTTGTTATTAATAGTTCGACGTAGATGATCCGGCGCTAATTTGGACAAGGTATAATTTTGTCGAAGTTCCAGTCCGATTTTACTTGCTTTGTAGAAAGTTCTTTATTTCATTTTACCCCAACTCTTCTATTCTACAGTGGATTTACGGTATTCGTGATTTTTTTGTACGGATTCTATATCTTGATAAAACGCACATATATAAGAGAGATCGATGAAATCGATTATATTACTGATGATCGATTATTGACAGATGCAAAAGTAGGTATACAGTAATGAATAACTAAGTACGCACAAAAAGTATTGATTATACAAACACTATTGTAATAATGGTATAACTTACTGAATAATTATTTTGCAGCCCCGACTTGTATATTGTGGCCATATCTACGTTGGAGCTACCCAGTTCTTACTTCTGTCTTAGTAGAGTTCAAAAGCCTCTACGCGTCTATTTGGGTGATTTAATTCATATAAGTAATTTTCCTCCCTACAACCCCTTTCCTACAGACGAATTATCTCGAATCTTTTCGCCGCTCTATTGCTATGGATTCCGACGAGATACATTCCTTAGTCCCACGATCCCTGACCTTTAAAACTGGGACTCACCATCCGCGTGCACAAGTGAACAATCACCATTCCCTTTGTATTCCATTAGTAAGTAGTAAGTTCAATTCGGACAGCTATTTCCCAAGAATTGCTGCTCGGCAGGATGTTTTCCCAATCACTACAATCTTGATCACTTCAAATCTAGGGATAACCGTTATCATTCCTGCATAACCCCATGGATTTCTCTCTTCTTACACCGAGGCTTACGGCCACATCACTGTGAAACACAGGTTCCTGTACGATTACCGAAGTTAAGTGACGTCGAGCTTGGTCTGTGCCTAGATGGGTGACTATTTAAAAATACCAAGTGCTGTAAGCTTGGATGTGCAAGTGGTGTAATGGGTAATGGCTCAAAATTGTTAAACGGAGAGCCGAGTTCTCATTCCCGTCTCTTCCGCGCAAATACCCTTGGGAAAGGTGTGAATCCACCACTCCCCCATATATGGGCTAATTAGTAAGACTTGTATCACTAAACCATTGTTATCTCAAAAAATAATTTCTTGCAATTTAAAAATATTTTCTGAATTTAAAAAAAAAACTGCAGAGTTAAGTCGAAGAAAACGAATCAATCAATCACTCACTCAGTTTTCTTACACTCATATAATACTAGTAACTCTATCTTGAATGGCACTCGTGCCTTGTATTGGGTTACCATTAATACAAAAACTAGCAAGAATGCAGATTTCTTTTAACAGATAAAGAATTTCTGGTGCTACTACTGTATGATGTCTACCGAGGCATTTGCGACCTATCGTAAATGACGATGCACTCTACCAATGACGACCTACAGCAATCAATTTTTCAAACTCCATACATTGTTAGTCTAACCTAAAAAGTCGGGTATTTATCTAATTTGTATTCATAAAGGAGGTATTTTTGTAATTCCATTACAAAATAAACAAGCTAACGTCAGACAAAATAATCTAAACTGAAGATGAAGCGGTATCCTTTTTAAGAGTTAAGGTTAGGGTTTTTAACATATTTCATATTTCCAACAGTTGGTTAATATACTAAAGTAGAAAATGAACGGTAGATATATTACTATAGTAGCACCGAATTCTTTTAATTTTGTTCTTTTAGTAAGGCTATTAAGAAAAGTTTAATATGCTACTTAAAATGGAAAAGCAAAGAAAACGTCTGACATCACTGTTGTCATAGAAGCTGCAGACTCTTACGTCACATTTCTCAAGTCATTTTCCTTGTTTATCATTTTTATTCTTGCTTATTTGCCTTGTGCTAGATTAAGCCCAAATTAATAAATCTCTTTATCTGCACATTTCTTTGTAAACTTATACACCTGTACATATTAAGTGCCTGTAATGAAAATCTTACGTCTTGTCGAAAAATATTAATTAAATATTTAAAAAGGGAATCCTTAAAATTTTTCTTTCCTGACAAACATATTTTCTATATTTTCATAGCAGTTGTTCTGTAGAATGTTCCTCTTTGGTTCCCAGACTTTATAAATTTAAGTGCAGTACTAGATTGGCGGCAAGATCACGTCATTTTACAGTCGAAATGGTGAGATGAAACCGTAAGTTCTATGCTAACAGTTTCTTCCTTCGCTTGTGGAATTCTCTTCTGGCACTTTTTTTTTTTGCTTTCCAGTCAAGTTTGATCTTCAAAACTCAATCGTTGTCTTCTTTCTTAATCCCTGTTCTATATATATATATATATATATATATATGCATTCACCAACTTAAACAAGAAGACCATCCAGAAGAGTTGCAGGAGATTCCAGATTTGTCTGGAGGTTGTGGTTGAAGCTAGTGGTTATTTTATTGAATATATTTAGTCTTTACTCTTTACTATTTCCAGATATATTTATGTGTTTTTGGTAAACATATCTGTTAATATCTGTCAGTGTTATTTTCATTTTTGCTCAATTTAGACGACAATTTATCCATTGCACTGTGTGTGTGTACACACACACTATATATATATATATATATATATATATATATATATATATATATATGCATGCCTAACTCTTCAAACCTCAACATGGATGCACTCGACGTTTCGAAAATTTTAATGCTTACCATTCAACATTGGTAACTCTGAAGTTGCAGCGGACGTGTTTCACAAAATAACACATGTACTCACCGATACACACATGTGAAACGTTATATATTCTGTAATATAGCCGCATTCCTCTGGTTTGCCCTCGTCCGATTTCGCGTCGTTCCTCTTTTCTGTAGTGCTGCTGCTTCTTCTTCTTCTTCTTCTTAAAACTGATACTCAGCAGCTGCTCCAGATAGGAATTAGACAAGCGAACAAATGTGCCAAATCCATAGTTTGGCATTTGGGATTCCTGTTTGGTTCCAAGTGCTCCTTCCCTCCACTCAGGCAATCTCATCCTCATCACGTAAGCGAAACTGGTTCTAACCTTTTTTATTCTCTCGCTTACACTCCTTCATTAGCTGAAATGCACTCCCCCCACCCCCGACGCTATTTTTATTTATTTATTTATATCCTGATTTTTTTTTCCTGGGTTATAGAAAACAATGTAAGGGAATTCAGAATAAAGCAATCGTGGAGTGCATGAAACAGATCTGTGCACGCGAGGAACGTTGCTTCACCCACACTATCACTTTGGATATATGCGTTCTACTTGTATAATGAAATCGCTGAGCCGAGTTCAAAACACGGTCGAGTCTGCTTCATTCGCTTCAGGTTAATACCCTTAGGCATGAATCCATATTTCTTCAGTCATGGATTTAAAAACATATTAGACTGGGATCTATCAGCTTGGGGGACAACCAGTTTTGCAAAAGGAACATTTTGAATTTCAACCTGAGGTTTGATTCATTGGGTGGAAACCAGTCGAGCAGAAAGTCCCCTCAGACTTGAAAACCGTGGAGAAGGCAACGAGAAAGCACTTCAGTATTTTTCATAAGCAGATATGTCAATTGATAAATGGAGAATAATAGTGAGTGCTACTTCGGCTTGTTATCTACAAGGAAAAAAAATATCTACACCGCACAAATTTTAATTTGGAATTATATCCACACAGTAAAACCTAACATATAACAAAGAAAATGTAATTGATATATTAAAAATCTGTCTTATTTATATTCTAGCGATAAACAAAATGTGTATCGGCTAAAAATGTTTACAACGTACAGATTTTAATTTGGAATGATACCTACGTAATAAAAGATAGAACTACTTTGGTTTGTTAGAAGACATTTTTCTTTGTAGATTACAAGCCAAAGTAGCACTTAATATTGTCTTCGTCTTGTTTATATTGTCTGGTATAGTCTGTTTTACTATTTTACTGTATTCACTTTTGCACCAATATCCTTGGGAAAAGCATGAATCTATCACTTCTCCTAGCTATGGGTTAAATAGCAATATGTACTAGTTTCTTTAGACATTAATATATATTTAGAAAATATGACAATTTTTTCATATTTTTCTAAATATTGTTTTTTGATACATACAAGTATATCATATATATATATATATATATAATGGTGCGATGGGTAAATTGGTGCCATTTTATATTTTTAATTACGCGCATGCGCGTTGTTTGTTTTGGATTTTTTCAACTGCACAGTCTAGTAGGTTCAGTTCGGCACCGTGCGTAAGGAAAAGAGCACCATGACACAAGTCACTCCACCAGAAATTTAGAAACGGCCTGCTGTACTGCTTGGCATTCGCACCGATAGCTGTAATACGAACATTTCAGAGTGTTTGAGCGTCAATTTGAGAACAGTGCAGAGGATTCGGATAGAGTTGGATGAGTCTAATAATGATCACGAAGCTGTTCGGTGTGATCGCTAGTGATGGCGACGTTATGCTTTCATCCATCTTCCCACAAGATCTCAGACTCAGCACGAAGGTCTATCGAGTACCTTGAGGACGTAGTGCTGCCCTAGGTCAAGAGGGTGGCTACTTGAAGACCTTATGGTTGGCAACAGGACTCTGCACTATGTCACACAAGCAGGAGAACAGTCATGGCTGCCAGACAATTTCGTCGACCACATCACCTCCTTACATTTGTCCACCTAGTTCCCAGACTGCAACCCTCTTTGATTCTTATGTGTGGAACGCAGTTAAGCGAGAAACCAATAAAGCTCCTTGCAACACCAAATATGAACTGAAGGAAAGGATTAAACAACTTAAGCAAGAAGAGTTGCAAGAGATTCCAATTGAAGCCAATGGCGATTTTATTGAATAAATTTACTCTTTATTTCAATATATAAATGAGATGTTAGTGTTATTTTCATTTTTGCGTAATTTAGACGACAATTTATCCGTCATACCATATATATATATATATATATATATATATATATATATATATATATATATATATATATATATATAAAAGACATTTTTAATCTTCATAGAAAATATTCGTCCTCCGACAGGATTCGAACCTGTCTCCTATATGGAACCGTAATATAGCCTGACGTGCCTTTTTACCGATTCGGCCACAGAGGATCGTTCGGTAGGCAAGGTTGAATTTACTGCTTATAAACTTCAATCTTAAAATAATTGTCGGACTTTGTCCATTTCATGATATATCATTTTCCGTTTACCTTAATCAAACAGATGGTCATAATATCACGGTATTTACGAGAATCAAACTGCCTACACCAGTTAGGGGTCTATTTTAGATTTGCAGGTAGCACTCCATTTATCGGTGCCAAAAGTGGAATTAGTACCGAGTTGAAATTCTGGCATAGTCTGTTTTACTGTATTCACTTTTACACCAATAGCCCTTGGGAAATGCACGAATCTATCACTCCTAGCTATGGGCTAAATAGCAACAGGTATTAGTTTCTTTAGCCTTAAGTGGAAACCAGTCTACTCTGACTTTAATATTTTGTAAACAAGGTGCATAATATATATATATATATATATATATATATATATATATAAAAGTGGACATGGAAGTCAGCACTTAGAGGCGACAGTCTGTTTCATGCTAGTGCAATCGTCAGGCGACTAGTGCCTGACGATTGCACTAGCATGAAACAGACTGTTATTCACATGATTGACGGAATTAACAGATGAACGACTTCTAAGCCTAATATCAGAATATGTCTCATATTGTGTATTCGTTTTAGAACGTTGTCGTCGTCGTCGTCGTTACAATGACATCGTTTTCAGATATGGTTCAAAACAGTCGTCTTGTCAATTCTGTAATTATTTTTAATTAAAATTAAATCTGCCTTTGAGTTTCGGGGGCCTGGCTAATAATGTGAGACATAGACAATCCTTTATAGTACATAAAACTGTTGCCACAGTGTAAGAAAAGCCATATAATCGACAATAATTTATATCGCTTTATATGTAATATCATGCACATTCATGGTGCTTATATTCCCGCAAGTTTTTTCGTTAGTTTTCTAAAAATTAGTAAAATTTAAAACTGGCCTAATAGCATAGGACATTGTTGTTCGTTGTCGTCTCTGTGGCTATATGCGTATGAGTGTCTTTGAGGATTTTTTTAAAAATTTTATTTCATTCTTGGATTTAGCTAGGAAAAATACAGTGCTGTTCGATAAAAGTGACACACCTGATTTTTTTTTACTAAACGTTCCGATGAAACGAAAATTGAGCTAAATTCAAAGGATAAGCGATCTAAAATCCGAAGAAGAAGCTTTGAAAGCACTTTGAATTTAGCAGTAAGTACTGTCAAGCATCCGTTCAGTATAATGTTCTGGGGATGCTTTCCTTTTCATGGAACTGGTTTCTTAAAACCTATTGAAAAGACACTCAGGAGCGAGCAGTACAAGAGAATTTTAGAGTCTTGTCTGCTCCCTTCTTCTGAAAGGGTGCAAATCGACCCCACCAAGCTCATTTTTATGCAGGATAATGCTCCCTGTCACAAATCAAAATTGATGAAGAAATACTTTGATGAGAAGCAAGTGAGTGTTATGACATGGCCACCCCAATCTCCTGACCTCAACCCCATAGAAAACTTATGGAGCATTATAAAGTACAGGCTCACGAGAAAGTAGTTGAGCAACAAAAAGGATTTGATTGTGAATTTCATATCCGAATGGAATTCAATGCTTGGAGATGAGATTTGCGAGAACCTAATCAAGTCAATGCCAAAAAGGCTTGAAAAGGTTATTCAAAATAAAGGAGGACCCATAGATTATTAAATATTTTGAACTATGTTACCTATTATAAACAAATTATACCTCCATTATTCTTTATTTAAAGCTGTTCGGTTATGTTTCTATTGATTACTAGTTGCAGGAAATAAGTGAGTCACTTTTTTTGCACAGAGTTTTTCCCTAAATCTCATTTATATCCAAAATTATAATTATCAATAGAATACCTTAGGGTGAGTAAACTTTTTTTTACTAGGTGGTCGGGAAGGGGTCTTTATATTAGTTAGATTAAAAATTAGTTTGACCCCAAAAACAATAGGCGAAAAAAATTTTTAAGTAAAAAAAAAAAAAAAAATCAGGTGAGTCACTTTTATCGAACAGCACTGTATGTTTCAGCTGTGTTTTAGGAATTCCTAAAATTGGAGAGTAATTTCAGATCTTAGAATTTAAATCAGATTTCCCGTCTGTTAACTGTCAACACTTATCATCCAATACTTATCATCCAATACTTAATTCGCTTCCTTCTTCACCTCCTCGATACAAAGAAACTGCCGAACATTTCACCTGAGTCCGGTTTAGCGACCAATCAGCAAATAACTTGACGCTCGTATCATTTATGAACGGGTTTTTTGTTGTTTTTTTTTAAATAGAAATCGTACTGGAACATCAACATTTTTTTTTATCTTTGTTTCCCTATACTCTTCAACTCTATATTTGTTCTATCAGCAAACAAAAGCGTTTATCGCGAAACTGTGACGATCCTTATCGGGATACTTGTGTGTAGATTATTGTTGATCAGTTTTACATTTTGGTTTAAGATATTTAAAACTACATAAACTTTTCTTTTCTTTTTTTGTTTTTTTGTTGCATTAATAGCTGAAACTTTCATTCAATAACTATGCAGAAAATAAGAATATCCAGTTTGTATTGCTAGTCCTCGATATGACGATAAACTAGATCCGGCAACAAGATCGAAGATTTTGAGGAGCGTGGAACCACTTCTTAATTGCCGTTGTTCCCCGATTCAGCCTGACCTAGGGTGGTGGCACCTGTTAGGGTCCTATCTATGGGAAAATAGTGAAGTCAGCAATACATTTTAATATACGAGACAATTACCAACAATAAATTTTAAAGCAGAATGACCAACAATATATTTTATCTGTACTTGAAGCCATAAAATTGTGTTCAAAATATTTAGATTTCGGCATTAAATAATCCATAGAGGTTGATGTGCCGCTAAATAAAATCAACCAATCACCTATTGCAGTAATTTTCCGGGTTAGGATCGCTTTTCCTTAAAAATCAAAACATGATATACCTCTTTTTATTTGGGCTTTGGTTCGGTTGGTTTTACGATATGTCAATTCTTATTTGCTTATTTAATACTAAAACCAGGTTATTTGAAAAAAAAAATAACTTAAATTTTTAAAAATTATTTTGAGTTATTTATTTGAGTCTGTAATAATTTACTTGGCTTGTTGACTATGGGTCATTTATACTGGAGTCTGTTAGCGTCAGAGCCAACCAAACAAACAGTACAAAAACTCGATCAATGCTAACCATCACTGGTGTGCTACCGATCGATCGCGTTGACATACCACTGTCAAAGCTTGGTGTCAAAATCCCACTACTCAAAGTGAACATCGCCACCGTTCAATTTTGGCAGTGCTCACGGTCACCGACTTTTGACGATCCCACCGCTCCAGACTCTGCTAGTTCAGACTTAGATCGTGGATCCACCTACAGATCCATCTAATGGACCCGAGCATGGATATAAGCATTTAATTTATTTCAGGATAGTTAAATTTTGGTTCTTTATATTTGAGTCCGTTAACATTTACTTGGTTTTAGAGATGGGTAAATACTGGTCATTTATATACGGTGATTTTATGAGCGTAGCTTAGATGTGGCACAAGGCCGAACGTATGGGGCACCTAGTGAGTATCAAACTCACTAGTCAGACGTAACTGATCTAACGAGACAAGCTTGCTAACCCTTACACCACGTCAAAGTGCCCCTGGTTATTTATGTATGAGCTGGTAAGCATTTACTTTGTTTGGAGGATAGATAAATATTGTCCATGTAATTCTGTTAGCATTTACTTGACTGCTGGTGTATTTTGGGCGTAGTCTTACCCCTCTGCAAGGAGATGTAGTCACCGTATTCTAGACACCCACCCAAAGGATTGTTAGGCTTCGGCAATGTTTATACAGATTATCAGTGCCACGAGGTAGGTCTTTATATTTTTTTTATCAACTTAGTACAAAGTACATTTTTTGTAAAGTACCCAAAGAGGATCGACAAGTGTGGAAGGATCAGACTCATTACAGTTGTGATTGTCTACAGCTTTCGTTTTCTATCCATTGTTCTACAAGATGGTCGAAATAGGATTATAGGTAGTGAGAATTGAATTCGCTACCACAAGACAAATTTATTAACCAAGTTTCTTGAGCTAAGCCCTCACTACTCGCTTGGTAACACGCTATTGAAGTTTTATACCAGGATAAGTTAACTTTGTTTACGGTTATGTTGACAACACTGGTTCTCGCTTGTTGACCGGGGTTTTAGCAACAAGATATCTGTCAAGTTTCAAAGATGTGTTCATGAACACTTCCTCCATCCACTGGCTTTATTCAAATAAACGCGAGACATGTTACCCCCAATAAATGTAGTAGTGAAAACATCTAGTTTCTATAAAATATTATAGACTTTTTCCTCGGCACACTACCAGTGATCCGTAAACATCCTTATAACAAAAGAATTTAATTACTTATTCAGAATCAAAAGTTCTTTTTTTTTTTTTATGGAGGCGTTCGCGTAAATCGATACAAAATTTACGTCATGATGTTTTTGTTGTTGTTGTTATTATTATCATTATTATTATTATTATCATTATCATTATTATTAAAAAAAGCGGGGGAAATAATGATTCCAATTTTATTTTATCGGCCTGTTTCAATGTCAGCCAACAATGTTTTGAGAAAGTAAACAATACGAATCGATATTACTATGCTTGGTAGAAAGAATGGGACTCGACAACAATAAAAAAAAAACGCACTTATCGCATAATTATTGTTAATTAACTGTCGCTGACAATAGCTTTATGACAGATGTTTCATCAGCATTTTCTCACTCATCAAGACATCTGGTTCCTTCAGCAAGCCACAACATAAAATTAAATAAATCCCCAGCTCTGGCCAAAATATTATGAATAACAAATTTACTTTCCAAATTGCAAATGCGATTATTTTGATTCTGTCTATATTTCTGAGATGAGGTATTATGTACAGTATTTACATTAGTCGAACTATTGTCCTCATCTTTGTCGCCATATTTGTCTCAAGGACACATGGTACAGTGGATAAAGGCGTTGGTTAGATCCAGTGACCGACCCAAAGAGTGTGAGTTCAATACCCGGTTCAGGCAGGGGAGAACTTTCAGAGGGAAAAATTACCAGGAGATAACTGATAACTGACATCCATCAAACATGGCTCGTGGAACTAGAACAGTCTACCCCAGTGATCGAAATAAAGGGTTCGGTTCGAAATTCCAACCACCTGAAGAAGGCCGGAGCGTACCACGGCCGAAACGTTGTGACAAATATGGCGACAAAGATGAGGACAATAGTCCGACTAATGTAAATACTGATTATTTTGATGCTGTCAGAAATTAGCAGACATTTTGTACTTAAGTAAAATATCTGATTTTCAAGGCTGAGAATAAGTGTAGTAAATTGATACTGTTACTGCTATCTGAACGATAACGTAGTTGTAAGACTTTTGTTGCTTTTTTTTTACCAGAACTCATCCATTCTTTCCGTCGACCATTACATGCCTCAGCGTTGGGTAATGGTCAGCTAAATTCGTCTGGTTGAACATTACTACTGAGTAGTGAGTTTGATCCACACTAGGTGCCCAATACAAAATACGACATTAAATCAATCAGGTTTGCATAATTCAGCAACCAGTCTGTTAATTATGGTATATGTTAGAGGCGAGATATTTGGAGATGAGAGTGACGGGGCGGTGAATTCGTGCCTTTTCCGAGTAGTATTAGAGTTAAGCAAACATAAACAACTCCAGCTGAAGTTCGAAGTTTACCGATTCCTGTTGCTGGTCCGAAAACTGTTGTTGGCTGTCAATAACCTCCACCAAATGCAAAAGCCTTTAATTCTCAATGTCTGGAGCGGAGAGCTGTTAATCGCAAATAGTTTCAACGCTTGGCCTTGTCACCTGATCTTTTCCTGCTTGCGTAGCTGATAAGACTTGAACCTGTCTTTTGTAGTGTGTGGCCACGGTGGTAGCTGGAAATTCGAGCGACTAATTAGAGTTATTTAGACGGAAGAGTAACAAAACGAGGTGTCATATACCGGCTGTGTGCTCGAAACCACGCGTAGAAAAAGATATATTGTAGCGATCTCTCTCACATTAACACACTTTTCTTTTCTCTGTACTACATTTTCTAGCTCTTGGTGTGAATAATGTTTTAAAATAATGGGGTTACCTGTTGGCACGAAATAAAAAGAATCATTATCTTTTCTCTCTCACACACACATATAAGAAAAATAGAGAGTCAGAGATAAAACCAGAGCTAATCAAGATTCAACATCGAATTGAAAGATCGTTACGTTAAATTCGAGGGTAAAACTAGACTACCTTTAGTTTTATATCTGATTCTGAAATAGTTGAATCTAACCAGCTACTATTGTATTTCGTATCTTATATATATATATGATGAAATGGATTAAGTCCGAAAATTAATGTATTTTCTGTTTATACGTGATTTTTACAGATAAAATTTATTGAAGTAAATTCTCTGTTTTTTAATTAAACATTTACCGGTCTGAATGTTTGAGAAATTTCGTAGAAAATAGGCGCTCTCCGGAGATTTTCTACGAAATTTTTGAAGCCGGTAAATATATTTAATATTGTTTAATTAAAAAACAGAACATTTACTTAAATACATTATATCTATAAAAATAACATATAAACAGTATGTATGTATGTATGTATGTATGTATGTATGTATGTATATATATATATAAAATTGTAGGCACGTGGGCAAGAATGTTCTCAGCATTTATGACCCCATGTACTGGATGATGACAAAGATTTTGGAACCTCCTTCCCTTCTTGACTTCCGATGCGGAAATGAGGCAGGGTTAGCGATGATGAACACTTGTCATCT
>OZ038506.1:42379610-42429610 GCA_964036315.1 Acanthosepion esculentum
GAGGAGAGTTTTTTTTAATTTTTTTTTATTACCCTGTGGTTTTCTCTATAACCTCTTTTTCACTCCCTCTAAGGCCGCATGCATCAGTTAAGTTTAGTTAAACTAAGGAGGTATGATATTAATTGCAACAGCGGAGGTGGTGGCCACTATATACCTTTTTAATTGTAAAGATACAAAATAATAAACTCGGCCTATTTTTTGGCTGAAATAGATGGATTCGCACAACGACTACAGGGTAATAAAAAAAAAAACTCAGATTTTCGAATGTGGATTGCAAACCAAGCAAACCCATCCCATTTGGAAGCCGAGTGAAACATAACCTGCCTCGTTTGATTTGGCCTTATGTCGTACTAAGTTTGTTTTTTTTGTTAACGGAATATTTAAATAGATTTCCATTGTAGTTGGGATAGTTGCATATTGCTTTCGCAAGGCCAGGTGCTGTAAGTTTGGATGTGCGGGTGGTGTAATGGTTAATAGCTTCGAATGAGAAATCGGAGAGCCGAGTTCGAATTTCAATTGGATTCGTTATTCACTTACGCGCAAATAACCTTGGGAAATCTATGTATCTATCTCTTTTCTATGAGTTAAATAGTAGAACTTTTATTGAAAAATCATTATCTAAAAAAAACAACAAATTCTTAAAATCCCCAAATATATTCCAACTTTAAATAAACTGCAAAAGGTTGGTAAAACGTAAAAAACATATCGATCGCTTTCATTTGTAGCCAACGCCAAGTATTTTATTTTTAAAGCTTATCACCCCAAGTAAGGCTGGAAGCCACTAGCACGCAAGGGGTTACAGAAGGTTTGGAGGAAGAGCAGATAGGAGTGGTAAAGGAGAGGATGTGGAGAAAGATAGTGGATCGATCAAGGCAAGGGGGTTACAGAAGATTTGGAGCGAGAGCAGATAGGAATGAAAGGTGAAAGGATGTGGAGAAGGGAAGTGGATCGATCAAGGCAACTGGAGATGTCGATTGACGTTACACTTAAATAGTTGGAGATTGTATTTGTCAGGGAAACAGGAATACGGAAGGGAGTTCCACAGGCGATATGTGCGAGACATGAAGCTATTGGAGTAGAAGAGACGTCTACATCTGACAGTTTCAACGGTGAAGGGGTGGGAACGGGATGCCAGAAAGCCTAGATTTAGAATACCAATTTCCAAGGGAGGCAACTGTGCAAATCCCAAGCCGATTTGGAAGATTGTTATCAATACCGTACCTACTCCTTCCTAATAAATGTTGTGCCAGATAAAGATGTACTTACGTTAGCAAATAAACTATTTCATTGACACATGCCTAAAACGACGTTGGTTTTATTCCACAGAAATGGGTTAAAAATTTTTTTTAAAAACCCGGGGAAATGATAAAATGATTAAACAATGAAGTGCAAAGGAAACAGTAAGCTAAGCTAAGTCAAGTCATGTCAATCTGATAGTAAAAGTTTATCAAGTGAGACCACTGAAGACAATAAGTATCTTTATGACCCAAGGTGAATTTCTTGACCCAGCTGAAGAATGTGACGTATTGTGGTGGGTAGAAGTGAAAACGAGCAGTGTTAATTATATTTATTTAGCTTAGCCTAGTACAGCACAAGGCCAAATTGCATTGTGGATGATTAGCGCGACATAATCTCCCAAGATTTGTAGTGGAGAATTCAAGACAGTAAATAGAAAAATTTCAGTTAAGGATGACAAACATTTTTAGTGGCCATAAAGCGTTTGTGCCTGATTTGCAGCATTTAAATTAAGTGGGCAATTTACAATTATAAGATGCCTATTTGCTTTTGAAATTATTATTTACTTAGTGGTCGATGTCCTTTACCTCCCTTCTCCTCACTAAGTCTTCTTATTCTCTTTCACTCCCTGTAACCCCCTGCAGCCTAGTGGTATTATCGCCTTACCTGGGGTGAAATACTTTTTTTAAAATTCCAGGTTTTCTGTTGTTGAGGTGGCGGGGGGGGGGATGTAAACCAGTATGTACGACCGTTTCACTTAGAGAGTAAAAACCCTGTTGCATATAGAACAAGGTCACTGTTGAAACCTTTTGCCGTACAAAGTTTAATAATATCTCTAAACAAGAATAGAGTATTGCTGCCACATCAGGGCTGCTACTGTCTTTACAGGGTTCAAAAGCGATTGCGTGGCCTTGTAGGTGGTGAATTGTTTGCAGCCGCTATCCGAGACGAAGTGTTGTTAGCGACAGAATAGTGAGAGGCTATTACTATGTCAAATGTCCAAACAATCTACATTCCTTAGTTCCACCAGTTCAGATCTTCAGTTAGGACTCGCCATGGTGTGTAAACGGCGTCAAATCATCCTCATTCCCTTCATATTCCATTTGTAAGGAGGAAGTTTCACTCAAACAGTTTCTTTCCTAGAACTGTTACCCAAGAGGATGCTTCTCCGACCACTTAAAACTTAATGTCTTCAAGTCTAAATTGAATCTATAAATTTAAATGCAAGGTCAATTGCCATCTTCTGTTTTCCTGAAGACCTGTTCTTTTATTGTCCTTTCCTCACTCTTTCACTCCCTGTAGCTTACTTGTATTATTGCCTTGCCTAGGGTGAAATGACTTTTTTTTTCTGTTTGTTTTTGTTTTTTTTTTTAAACAAAAAAGTTTTGTTGTGGTTGTTTTTTTTTTAATATGCACCTCTACTTCTATTACTATCCCTTACGCCCCTTTCAACAATATCACCCTCTACCTTGAGTGGTCCTTGGGCCTTATATTGGGTGAACTAAAAAAAAAAAAAGAAAGGATTCGAATGCTAGTGTGTGTGTGTGTGTGTGTGTATATATTTATATATATATATATATAGTATGGTTGTGTGCAGTATACTCATCTATTGCTGGTGTAGTTGTATTGTGGTCACGTGTTTAGAAGAACGTTCGCATTCCGACCATGAGATGCGGGTTCGAATCTCACCATGAAGGTGATTTCTTGCTGTTATCGGCTACGGCACATTTGAAAAGTACCTGAAAACCATACCACGGGTTGACCCAAGCCTTGGAGTGAAATTGGGTAAACGGAACTATTTGAGAGTCGTTGTTTTAGCACGAAGTCGCAAGTCATCGTGACCGAGGGTTTGTACGTGCTGGCCTTGTTCCAACGCGTTGATCAAGCCAAATAATGCACGCTCTCTCACGGAAACATCCGCTTATCATAGTTGCAGTATAAGCCACGGCTAGGCTGTTGAATAAACACAGATGTGTCTGAGCAGGCGCCTGCAATAGGGATTGGCTAGCAGACAGGCATACACGGATGCGAGCGGCCAGACATTACTAATTTTATAAATCTGGCAGCTTCATTCAAGATTTGACAAACTGTTTTTGAGTAACATTTGGTGACGCATACACCGCAGATACAATCGGTAGTGCGCCGGGAAACATGCTAGATAAGATGACAAGACATTTAATGTGTTTAACGGCGGAGTATTTTGAAGAGGATACTGTTCTATTTTAATAGAATGTGAATGGTTTGATAAACTAGGTTCTCACTGTATTTTCCTTCCTGCCTTATCTCTTTCCTTTTTCTTCTTCGCTCCTTCCTTCTCTACAAACCACCATCGCCTCGTTTCTCCTCTACTACTCTTCTCCTGTCTCACTCTCCCTTTTTCTCTTCCTCTCTTACCGCTTCCTTTCCTCTCGCATTTCTTTCCCTTCTATTGCACCTACTTATTTCCTTTTTTCCCCTCGTCTCTCGCCCCCCCATTTCCCCCTCCCCCCATTTCCCCCTCTCCCCCACCTTTTTCCTCTTTTATTGCTCTCCCCTAATTTCTTCATTTATCGCACTCTCCACTTTTTTTTCGATTCTGTCGCGTCCCCTTTTTTTGCTTTGCTTTTCTTCTTGGAACAAAAAAGACTTTCTTGACGAGTGGCAATTTCAAAGTTACATTCAAAACTCCCTTGAAAAGAGAGAGAGAGAGTTTACAGACATATATTATATATAATTTTTTCATATAGACAAAAAACCATTTTACTCACAAGTGAGTAAAATGGTTTTGTCTATATGAAATAATTATAATAAATAAATAATTATCACTGTACTATCGGTATCGAGCCCTCTTGGATTAATGCTGTCAACGTTGGAATTTAACTTTCGTTCTCATCGCATCGAATATATGTGTGTGTGTGTGTGTATATATATATATATATATATATTATATGTGTATGTGTGTGTGCTTTTTAATTTAAGGCTTAATTTTTTAACTCCCTTCTATAATCCTCAATAACAATTTAAATATTAATTTCATATCAGTCCGAATGAACTGAATATATTTGTTACTTACCTATACCTGTCTATTTATTCATACATTAATTTACCTGTCAGCTTACATTTACCTGTAAAAAAACAAAAAAACAAAACACACGCACACAAAGTAAAGCTTCTGTACATTTATCCGTTGTGCTCTTTAAGTAGAATAAAATAAATATACATCGTCAAAGTATTATTTGGTAAATAGCCTCAGTATTTCGTTATGCACCCCCACCAATGTTTTTTTTGTGTTTTTTTTTTTTTTTTTCACGGAGGATTCCTTTTATGAAGAGAAGAGCATATCAGCACTAACTATTAATAGTGAGTTTGGTCGGTAAGGTAGGTAGGTTGGCAGGTACAGACATACGTAAGTGAATGGCTTTGTACGTAAGTGAAGAATACTTACGCGTGTGAGTGTCAATATATAAAACATTAAAGCATTCAGACTGCAGGTAGACATACACAACTTTGGGAATTATGCCTTTTACCTGAGTTGGATCGTATACACTTGGGATATTATTTACTAAAAATAATTAAGGTAGGTTATTGTTATTCTTATATTTCAAAGGTTTACACGTGTTTCATCTGTTTGTGACTGTCATCCAAAATAAATTGCAGACGACAGGAAAATTATATTTTATGAATTGTCTTACCTTAAGACGTTGGCTATTGACAGCAAAAACTGTTTAGGGGTGTTCGTCTTTCCTTTAAAAATGAAATGAGTATTTAATTTATTCACTTTTAATTTAAAATTATTTATGAGTTTGAATAAGTTAAATTTGTACGCGTGTGTGCATATATGTAAAATTTTTATATATAGACATTAATATTTAAAAAAAAAAATTTTTTTTGTTATTTATTTGCTGCTAGCTAGCATTTTCTGTTAAATATTAATTTATTTATTATTGTCGTGTGTAATTTATTTAACAGCATACGACAAGTTTTATTCTTCTTTCTTTCATTATTATAATCAAACAGAAAAACCTGAAGATTCGTATAAGACAAAAATAGTACACTTGTACTTCGAAGGATTTTTTTTTTTAAGTTAATGCTACAATAAGTTGTCTCGCATTCAACAGGTTTGTTGTTTTTTTTTAATGGATGTGTTCGTCTACGTGTGCGTGTGACCGAGAGGAAGGGAGATTGTTATGGGATCTTGACATGCCACCCAGTGGGGATCTACATATTTCCTTTAAATTATTAACACATAATCACTCGAATTGAATAAAGACTATCAAAAATCGAAGTATATAATAATCTCGTTCCTATCACGTATATAGGTTTTTATTTTTTATTAATTTATTGTCAAGGATCAAAAACTGAATGGAAATCTTTTCATCACTCATAGGCTTCTAATCGATGTAGCTAAAAATTATGAATGCAACTTTTGCTGGATGACATTTTTTTTTCTCTCTTTATAAAACTTTTTTCTTTCATCTTCTGCGTCCTTTCTTTTTCAGTTGTTTGCTGACTTTTTTCTCGTATTTGACAGCACTGCGCCATCAAAAGAAGAATAAATACTTCTTATGCATTTTCTTTTATAATTAATTAAAAAAAAAAAAAAACACCTTTGAACTAAAATCAAAAGGAATTTGAATTGTCAAAATAGGTTTCATTTTATTCCGGTTTTTCACATATTTATCGTGGAAAGTTACTGGGTTTCTACTACTAGTACGACCGGATATTACTTCTCTCTTTCTCTCTACTTTCCATGCCACATTAAGCCAGATTAATAGATCCTGTAAATAAAAATTCCGTAAAAGCAAGACGGGCACTTTCCCCCAGTTTGTGATAATTTATGCCTCATATGGAGTTCCACCTGAATTTAATCTCAAAAATCGATTTTTTTACGGTCTATTTAAAAAGAGTTTTATTTTCTTTAAAAAAAAAAATTCGAAAATTTACACAGTACTTTTTTTTTTTGTTGTTGTTAGCGACGATTGTTCCTTCTTAAAGAATTCTAATTTTGAAAATGCTAACTTAGAAACCGTTCATTATCCCTAGTGTAATAATGATTGACATGTGAATGTCGGGTAAGGGAGGGCTAGTTTCTTTAAACTATCATATACTATATGATGACTGCAACATCTTTCTTTCATATTGACTAGTCACTAACATCAACAACGGTACTAAAGAGTGTTCATTTGGCCGTGTAGGCGTGTTTATACACTTGAATCTGTGAAAAATTATTGCGGCTAAGTTGTGGTGGTGCACGTTTCAGAATATCTACTCGAACATGTGCGCATGTTTGGGTGAGTTCATTTTCGTTTGTGACTTAAGAAGTGTGTTGGGTATATAGCAGGTGTGTACTGATACCTACTTTATAATATATGTTCAACGTTTACGAAGATGTAGTTTTACTTTTGCCGTGGTGTCGTTGACAACCTGTCTCTGCTCGTTTTTTTTTTTTGAGTGTTTGCTAAGTAAAATGATTCATAATGAAATTTTTTGTGCATACATGCGTCTTAGAAATGTAAATATTATGCCCCCGGTCGTCCACATTGTTGTTGGTTTTGTTTTTTTTTTTTCATTCTATTTTTTTCTCTTCTTTTGTTCGTCTTCTTTCTTTTTCGTTCTATTCTCCTTGTCGTCTCATTTCTCTCCTCCGTTTTCTCCACCCATATTTTATTCCTTTTCTCTACCCATATTTTATTCCTTTTCTCTATCTCTCTCTCACTTTCTTTGTCTTTCACTCACAGATTTGTTTCGGTTGATACACAACGTTCAGTTTCGGATACATCCACTCCCCAGTAAATATCAGAATAATTAATTGCAAGTGGTGCATTAATATATAATTTATTAAGCTGGTACCAGAAATTCTGCCAGTTTTCTCCTCAAAATGCATAACGCTTTTTATGTGTTTATTAACTTTCGTAGTAAACATGAAAGATTCAAGGATTTAGACGCCCCCCCCACCCCCCAAAAAAGATAGAATGACGTCAAAATCCGCGAAAATGTTTCATCCTTTAAATAGCCAGTTGTACTTAGTCTATATAAATGTAGGTAAGAAAAAAAAAAAAGAAAAATGTTGATAGGATAGCGAGGGTAACAAAGACCAGCCCGAGCCCCCCCCCCTCAATCAGGCTACCACCCGGTTAAGTTTCCTGATGTAGTACGCGCCGGCCCTGCAATTACATAATGTTCGAGAAACACGATTTTAACAATTTATCTCTTTGTGTGCTCTTTAACCATTCTGGGCTTCCCGGTTTCATTGAGGTCTATTTATTACATTGTTTATTTACAAGAATAATTTTATATTTCCAAAATTCTAAAAACTAATACAATTCATCATTTATCTTTTTTTTTTTAATTCATTGTTTTTTTTTGGGTTTTTTTTTTTTGCTAATGTTTACCCAATACTAAATAAAAATATGTGAACCAACTATAAAGAAATTATTATTATTATTATTTACCATTCTCTGCCCCCGCCGCCACAAAGAGACTTGTGCCCAACCCCCATCGGATACGTAGTACGCGCCGGCCCTGTATTTACATAAAATTGTGCTTCATTTCTAACCTTAATTTATTTTTGTATGCACTTTAGATATTCTGGGCTTCCCGGTTTCATTACGATTGCGCTGGGTGGGGAGAATGGGCTAGCCACGTTTGTTGTGGTTTTAACTGATACCCCCATTATGTTTAGGTATTGTGATTATGAGTTTCATTCAACTTTGCAACCTAAAACACCACCAACCTCGCTCACTTCACCCCCTGTCGCTGTTATTTTAGACTCTCTTTCCTTTCTTCACATCTTTTTTTCTTTCTTGGTACATATAAACTCTCAACCCAGGAAAATAACCTTCAAAGGAAGTTTTCCGTTTCTTTCGCGGTTACCACCAGCTTTTTCAGCACAGCATTTCTGTGAAGAATTATCAATATACTTTCATTTGTTACAACCACTGCTTCCACTTTGATTACTGTAGATGTTATTATAGATACATCGTTTCAGTTAAGTACCCTTTGGCCATCTGTAACATTATTCATAACAATCATGAGAACAACAGATCGAATAGATTAAAGTATATACTCCCAGGAAATTATTCAAACTTTAGACTATCTAATGTCCTCTCATGACTATCCCGATTACGCTATTCCCCTTGCTTCAAGTAATTTGTTGTAACCGAGGGAATGTTACTGAATAGAATAATTACAAGAAGGTTGGTAATGAACGATAATACTTAGGACACGAACAACACATATAAGATTCGCCAGCGGCACGTAGAAGTGAGTCAAGCGAATTCAACAATACATCTCTAACTGCAAGATATCTACCAACTGATCCACGCGGTCAGATGTGGCACAAGGCCGAATTTAATGTGAGGTACCCGAGTCCGTAGGCTCGGACAAAAATTCCCTATAGACCCCATATAAACAGGGTCTGGTAGATGTTTCTCGAGACGAGACTCTGCCCTTCGACATAACCTCGTCTGGGGATCCTCTCTGCCCGGAGGAGGGAGTTTGACCAGCATAGCTGCAGACGAACATACAGTATTTATTACTGTAAATATGTGAATGGCGACATACCCATCATCGTTCGTAGGTATGCTACACCATAATTCATGCTCCTTTACAATTTCATATCAGCCCTACCTTTTGTCTTTCAACACTGGAACGAAATATAAAAATACATGCAGTTAATGAAGAACTGACCGATCGATCAGTTTTCTACGGTTTATCAACCCTTTGCAGGTTATTTAAAGCCAGAAAATAATTTTAAAAATTGTAAAATTTTTTTACTTTTGACAATGATTTTAATGATACAAGTCTATAGCATAAGAGGTGGATTCATGCCTTTCCCAAGGATATTTGCGCGTCAGAGAATATAACGAACCCAACGGGAATCGGAACTCGGCTTCCCAGTTAACGATTCCGAGCCATTATCCATTACACCACTTGATATTCCCAGGCGCTCACCCATCTTAGTACTCGACTATGGTTAACTTCAGTGATCGTTCGGGAACCGGTGTTTCAACGTGATGTGGTCGTAAGCTAATGAAGAACTCAGCTGTTAATAAGAAAAGGATTAAAGTATTCTTAGTTGTGTCACCTTTGACCCGTTGGAAAACTACTCAATCGAATTGGTAACCAATAAAAAGAGACAAAGTACTCTTAATGAATAAATCAAATTTCTTCATGTCATAAATTCCAGTAATGAATAAAAAAGAAGAATAAGTGTTCGAATAAGTCAAAGTAGATTGAATATTCCTGCAAAGTCTGGGTCTGGTGCTTCTATGTATCTAGAGATTCTTGACAGAATCTAAAGAAGAATCTACAATTACATCGACCCTGACCTGCTATCTCGTCTTCAATCACTTTCCCACATCCGTAACGTAACTGTCGGATGCATTTTTTTTTCTTTCTATACTTTCAAGGCAATTGTTCTGATGAGCTCTCCTCTTTGGTACCTCGATTTCAGCATAGTACTAGATTGGTAGCTAGGTATCATCATTTTACTGTTGAAATTGCTAAACGTCATCGTAATTTGTATTCTAATAATTTCTTGTACTCCGCGCCAGTCCTGGGTATGACGGTAAACTACATCCGGCAGCAAAGCCTCTGATCGGGAGATTAGAGGTTTTGAGGAACGTGAAACCACCTCTTAATTACTTTTGTTCTCAGGTCCACCCTGGCCCGGTGGTAGCACTTGTTAGAGCCCCCGCTATGTGCAAATAGTGAACTTCCAAGCAAAAACAAAACACCATGAAAGTATAAAAATGTATCTGTATAGTAAAAATACCAGCAATACGTTTTTTTTTATATAATAGAATAACCATCAATACATTTTATCTGTAGTTGAAACCATAAAATTGTGTTCAAAATATTTAGATTTCGGCATTAAATAATCCATACATGTTGATATGACGCTAAACAAATTCAAACAACCACTTCTCGACGATGGAACTCTGTTGCAACTTCTTGCTTTCCTGTCAAATACGATCTTCCAAAACTGTAAATGCAACGTCCATCGACATCTGTCAATAAATCCTGTTCATTTTATTGCTTCCTACTCAGTAACGTTTCCTGTTTCCTTTTCTCTTTCATTCTCGGTAACCCCATACGTCTTAGTGGCTTTATTACCCGAGAAAATTTTGCTTTTACCTGAATGTTTTTTTTTTTTCATTCTTATCCCTTTTAATGTTGAAGCACGGGTTTTTTGTTTGATCAATATCACAAAAAACTGCATGCCATTCCATTAATTTGATGTCTTTGACATTTTTGACAAGTTGTACAAACTTTAATATAAAGTTTTGGCAAACATGGATAAACGTGCCGGTAATAAGACGTAGTGTCAAAAGGACGGTTTTTCCTATGACACCGCTTTTTTAACTAGCTTCACTCTTCGTTAATACTTGTTTTTACAAAGGTATGCTTAGAATTGGAATTAAGCAAACATATGATGAAAGTGAATTTATACATTTATTTTCATTCTTGACAATTTACAAAACCAATAGACAAAAACACGGATATAGACAAAAAAAAAAAAAAAAAAGGCCACAAAATGAAAAACTTTCGCAGATTTTGACGTCATCCTTTAAATAGTCAGTTGTGCTTAGTTTAATTTGTAACGTATATAAATGTAGATATGAAAAAAATGTTGATAAGATAGCGAGGGTCACAGAGCACAGCACTAGCCCCCCCCCCCCAATCAGGCCTCCATTAGGTCGGTGTTCGAGAAGTAGTAAGCGTCGGTGTTCGAGAAGTAGTAAGCGCCGGTCCTGCATTTACATAATGTTAGAAATGAAGCATGATTTTAACAATTTATCTCTTTGTGTGCTCTTTAACCAATCTGGGCTTCCCGGTTTCATTGAGGTCTATTTATTAGATTGTTGTAAATATAAAATTATTCTTGTAAATAAACATTCTACAAACTAATACAATGCATCATTTTCATTTACCAATTTATAAAAGGAATAAATGTGAAAACTATTTTTTTTAATCCATTGTATTTTTTTTATTAATGTTTACCCAATACTAAATTAAAATATGTGAACCAACTATAAAGAAAATTATTATTTAGCATTTTATAAAGTTTGAATTAATTGGCAATTAGCTGATGTTTTGCCAACTATTCCAATAAACAATCAAATAAATAAATAAATAGTATTTATTATTTTTGTTGTCAATTCTAAACGGTTAAAGAAAAAAAAAGGTATCATGGGAAAAACTGTCCTTTTCAGACCGTCTTTTTGCGGGTACGTTTATCCATGTTTACCAAAGTTTCTTGATTGAAACATATACAAAAAAAAAAAAAAATCATTTTTTTTGGGGCGTCATTCTTAATAAAGCGGCCTTTTTTTTTTCTTTCCAATGTTTTCAATTTCTTTTTTCCTTGTCCTTGTGTCCAACTCTTTCGTAATTCCCAATATTTTGTTCCCATCACTTCACAAACAGCCGGAAAACAGAATTCTTAATTATCTCTGAATTGATATATCTACTTGTGAAAAATACTGAAGTGGTTTCTCGTCGCCTTCTCCACAGCTTTCAGTTCTGTGTAGACTTTCTTTTCGACTAGTTTCCACCCAAGGCTAAAGAAACCAGTTCATGCTACTATTTAACTCATAGCAAGGAGAAGAAGTGATAGTCATGCTTTTCCAAAGGGTATTGGTGCAAAGGTGGACGCAGTAAAATATTAAAACAGACTACGTAAGAATTTCAACTCGTCTCGCTAATTCCATGTTTGGCATCGATAACGGTTGTGCTAGCCGCAAATCCTAAAATTGACTACTAACTGGTGCAGGCAGCTTGGTTCTCGTAAATACTGTAATATTTAGATCATCTGTCAGATTAAGGTAAGCAGAATCTATATATATATATATATATATATATATATAGTGTAACCCGGATATAAGAGAGCTGTCGGGACCGGAGAATAAGTTTCTTATATCCGGGTTTGGTCTATTATATATACATTAGCACAGGCTCTAATTTGGGACCAGAGAAAATCTTATATCCGGGTTACACTATATATATATATATATATATATATATATACAGAGAGAGAGAGAGCTACAATTTATATTAAAGTTTTATCAAGTAAGGTTGAAAAAAAAAAAAAAAAAAAAAAGAAGGCAAACCATCTGTCTAGTTAGCTAGGTCTGTGTGCGCACGCGCATCTCTCAAAGCTTCCTTGTGACACATTTTTACGGCTACAGTTATCACTTGGGAAGCCATTGATGTTTTGATTCGCTTGTAATTTATTCGGTTTCAGTGGAGTAAATGTCTGCAGTTGTAAATATAGAGGAACTTTTTGGGCTGCTTGCTTTCTTTGGCTTTCTTTTTAAATAAACCCTTTCTGATTCTTTTCTCACGTGATTTGTTTTGGAACGTTTTACCTGTCAAAGAAATAATGATTTTTTTCTCTTTTTATCACCTCCGTGAATTATTTATATTAAGCATAGTGAAAATTATTAAGCAGCAAACACGTGGCAGTTGCTATTTTTTATATGTCGGTTAAATTTTGTTGATATGCATTAGCACAGACAGCGTTTATGAATAACACATTTTTTTTTAAATACTCGAAATAGATTTTACTTTTTGGGCACAGGCTTTATTATTTATAATGCATGACTTTATTACACGACAACACTGTGTGAAACTGGTTTTTATTCTAAATATGCGATGAGCAATTGGTTTGTAGCTAAAAATGCTTTTCTAACTTCCTTCATTGAAGACGTTGCTCATCGTCTAAACAAATCACTGAACCATGAAATTCATAGAATTTCAACATAGTGTAACCCTGATATAAGAGAAACCCGGATATAAGATATTTTCTATGGGCCCCAAATTAGAGCCATACTTACCTAAACAAAATAGACCAAAACCGGATATAAGAGAAACCCGGATATAAGATACTTCTCCGGTCCCGACAACTCTCTTATATCCGGGTTACACTGTATATCAATAAATACCAGCAGGAGCCATGGGTGTGCGGATGGTGAAAGGAGTAGCGGATCGGGCTGAAAATTCAAATTCTAGTCGGGTTCGTTATATTTGCTTAGGCTGGAAAAGGTTTGAATTTATCTCTTCTTCCCCAACTATGTGTTAAATAGTAAGACTTCGATCTGAAAAATCATTACCAAAAACTGTTCACTCAATATTCTCCCGATATATATATATATATATATAAAAGTGGACATGGAAGTCAGCACTTAGGGGCGACAGTCTGTTTCATGCTAGTGCAATCGTCAGGCAACTAGTATATATATATATATATATATATAACAATTATTCTTAAAACCGAAATATTTTAAATTGTAAATAATCCACGAAGTGTTGATAAGCCATTAAAAAGAAAAGAAAAAAGAAAAACATATCGGTCAATCACGGTATTTGAACTATAAGGCCATCGTCTGACTGTGTAAAGATGCAGTGACATTACCTTGAAATTACTTTTTTTTTTTAACGTTTTTAATTATGTAAGGATATCGGCGGACCGAGTTCAAGTTCCTGTCTAATTGGTTGCGTGTTCATTTTTCTCACTAACACCATTGAGAAAGGTATGAATAGATTTCTCCCCCCGTCTACAGCGAAGAGTTAAACAGCTGAGTAAACTGGGCCTTGAGTGGTGAGCTGAAGGAAAACTGAATTTTAAACAGTGGCGAAGAAAAATCGTAAACCACTTTATTATTAAGGTTCCTAAGAAAGAAAAAGCCAACATTCAATATTAACTACGTATACGGCCACAATGTGCATCCCTATAACACTAGATACATATATGCAACACCATATAGCCAGCAAAAATAAAATCATCCTTAATAATGGATAAAAGTACAGCCGAAAGCTTCTACAGAACATTTGGACAGTTTCCAGAAAAGAAAACACTTATTCGAACACAAGAAAATTTAAAAAGCTTAATCGGAGTACATTGTCAGTAGTTTTGTGTGTATATATATGTTAATCAATTCACCCCAAGCGAGGTGATACTGCCACTAAAGCACAAGGGGTTACTGAGAGCTAGAGAAGCCTTTAGAAGGAACAGAAAACAGGAGATAAAGCTCTACTTTTGTTCAAAAGCCGGATACATTTGATACTTAATGATGTCAGGTATAAAATCAAATGAAATGCTAAGAATATTTTTTTAACTCAGCCGATCATATGAAGTAGATGTTGAAAAATCACTTGAAATTCTGTAACCGATCTGAAATAGGCAAACATTAAACAAACTTTTAATTATATCAAGAGGAGCTAGAATATCACTCGATTTCGTATTCGGTTTCCTTCGGAAGAGAGAGAATAAATCGGTGACCTCAATTTGAATGAAGTCTTTTGTCCTTAGTAAAGATAATTTTCGTCACTTCGCTGTTCTTTCGTAAAGATGAGCGTTCCGTTTTGAAAGAATGCTTTGCCTCGTTTTGATAAGCTTTTTACTAAACGTCTGTTTAGCTTCCCCGCCTTACGAGTTTGCATTATTTATACACTCGCAATTGATCTGCAGGTTTTCTCAGACAGACGTGTAGATGCAACTTAATTTATATTCCCACTCTTTCAACCGGAGTCTCTCTCTCTCAGTCTCTCTCTCATCAAATTTCTTAAAAGTAACAAATCCTAATCTTGTGTCCTTGAAATGACTGGAATTGACTTGCAGTAACTAGTTTCATTTTAGATTATCTTTCATAGTGTAAGAAATGACATTTACATGTAATATTTGTACAGCTGCTCCAAGCTACCTGTATAGTTCTTTTAAAATGCCATGCTTCTTCAATACGAAGACTGTCATGAATCTCCATAGCTTACATTTTTAGAGAGTTTGTTGAAGCTGTGTCTTCTTTAAGGAAAATTAAGGATTCATAATCTCGAAGCCGTATTTAATCACTGATCTGAAAAACTAGGTCAACTGCTACGAAAGTCGGATCATTGTTCCGTGTGAAACTTATTTTTTCCCTCCAGATTCTATTTTACATATTTATAGGTCTACCATTCGTCCATGCCTAGTGTATTACTGCAGCATATGATCCGCTGCCCCTGCTATATATCTAGAGGTTCTTGATAAGATCTAAAGAAGAATCAGCAATATTATTGGTGTTGATCTGGTGGCTCAGCGCCAGTCATTTTTCCACCGCCGTAAGGTTGCATCTCCGTCTTTTCTATAAATACTTTTATGCTAATTGTTTGGATAAGTGGCTTTACTGCCTCGCGTGGGATGATAACGGTTAAAAAGAAGAAATATATGAATTATAGTTTAGATATTTCTGAACCAGTTGAACGCCTTGCATTGTAAATTGTTTGAATGAAAATTAATCGAAAGGATAATTATATTAAATGAGAAGTATTCAAAATAACTGTGTTTGAAATACGTATGTGGTCTTGCTTTGAGAGAGAGAGAGTCAATACTGGCTTACCTAGAACTAACAACGCCCTTGAAGCAAGGCATAGGGCTTTTTTGAAGCAAGTGTCATCCCATCGTCCCACAATATGGAAATTCTTTGACGCTCTCAAAAGAGAACAGGACTTTCATGGAATTCATATTGTATAAGTAAGAGCAGGTTGCCAAAATATCAAGAGAGCCAAAAAAATACCGCGACATAAATGGAAAACTTAAAAAAATTATTTGCATCCTTTAACGAGTACTCTTCAGTACGTGCAGTATAACTTAAGGTTATAAGGGGTTTTTTTTTCTTAGGATTAACGATATTTGCATTTCAAATAATTATCATTTGTGCATTTCCTCTTTTAATTTTTACATTTTTATTGCAATAAAGAATTTTGCATTTGGAATAATTACCATTTAGTATAATTGTCCTTTCGATTTAATTTTCATTCAAACCAATTACAATTGGTCTTGACTCGTCTTCACTCTCTTTCACAATGCCGTAATCTAGCTCCCCTCTGCCTTTTTCTGTAAATAATTCCATAGTAACTTTTCTGATGAAAATTTCTCTGATACCTAGACTTTATGAATTTAAACGTACTACTAGATTGTCGAGGAAATTGTATAATCTTAATAGTTGAAATAGATAGATGCAACCGTAAGTTCTATGCTAACAGTTTCTTCTGTCGCGCTTCTCGCTTGTGGAACTCTTCCGACATTTCGCTTTCCTGTAAATTTTGATGCATTGACAATCATTATCTTCACTCTTCTTAATTCTTAAGGTTATAAGGATTTTTTTCTTACTAAAATCTTTGATTAACGATATTTGTATTTCGAATAATTATCATTTGTCTTTTTCCTCTTTTAATTTTGCCATTTTTATTGCAATAAAGAATTTTGCATTTGGAATAATTACCATTTAGTATAATTGTCCTTTCGATTTAATTTTCATTCAAGCAAATTACAATTCGAATAACTGTTTTCTGAAGGATTATTTTCGGACAATGTTCACAGGATCCATGAGAATCTAAGATATGTAGCAGAAAAACAATTTATCAAGACAAAGGGGCAATTTTTCTCGGCAGTTCAGCTCAATTTTGTAAAGATCTTATATGTAAAAATTCACCCAATAAAAAAATACTGTTAAAATGATTATGATTGTTGAGATATGGATGAAGGAGAAGGTGGGTAAGTAGTGGAGCTTATGAGCATAAAAATACTAAAGTCAATAGTTTTCTAAGAGGTTAAGATTATAGTTCTTAGGGAAGCACCCCCGCGTATGTTTGATCTACAAAGTAGTAGCTCTTGGCGGAGGAGAAAGAGGGAAGCTATGAGAGTGAAAATTTCTCCTTAAAAGTACTCCTGACCATATCTTCTCCTACGAAGTACATTCCTTGGTTCCGCCAGGTCTAAACCTTCAAGGCTAGGACCCGCCTTGCCACTTAAATTGTACCAAACCACTCACATTCCCTCTGTATTCCTTTGGTGAGAGGCATATTTCATTCAAACATCATCTTCTCGAGAACCACTGCACTGTGGAACAGACTACCAAGAACATGTTCCCCCCCGATCACTACAATCTAACATGTTCAAGTCTAGTTAACCGTTATCTTCCCCTCCCATCCGTATAAACTACTCCTTAACCCTAGAACACTAACCGTCAATTAAAGTTACACTATTACTAACCATGGGTATATCATACCCGATTTTGAAAATCTAAAAAAAAAAATATATATATATATATATATATATATATATATATATAGTGTAACCCAGATATAAGAGAGTTGTCGGGACCGGAGAAGAATTCTCTTATATCCGGGTTTGATCTATTATATATACATTAACACAGGCTCTAATTTTGGACCAGAGAAAATCGCTCTTATATCCGGGTTACACTATTAAATATAAATCTTTATTTGAAATATTTTACATGCAGGCACTTCAGACTTTGTACTTTGAGTTAACATTAATAGGAACTGAAAAACATTATTTAGGTAAGAAAATCAGTTACTGAAAATTGTAATTAAAAATAGAAAAATTTGCGAAAATATACCCATGGTTAGTGTTCTAGGGTTAACGTAACTCTCTACCTTGAGTGGACCCCCGAGCCTTGTACAGTAGACGTCTGAACTGGTGGAAATTAAAAAAAAACATTTGTCATGAAAATAATGGTAGAATAGCGATAAGTTTGCAATGTTGCTTCTGCGTGGGTTGGGGGACAGTCTTTCTCCTCAAGACTGCGTAAACGATTTTGAACTCTATCAAGACTAGAAACAACTCCCATTTTCTTTTAATCTGATTCTTGTGAAAATATGACATGGCTTAAGTTTTTTTTACTTAAAGATTATTAACCCACTTAATTTATGAGATATGGTTTTGGAATTCTACAACTTTTTAAACTTTAGTTGAACATGTGACAGGCGTTAAAACTACATATACAGTGCCACCCAGTTACGGGCATATTCAGACACAAACTGGATGTAATCATGCGAAACTTGCAGGCGCATCCGACTTTGAAGAAATTTCTTTTCGAGCCTAGTTTTTTTTAAAAAATAGACTTGAATTTGTGAAATATTTTTTGAGTACGAATAGATGGTAAAAATCAGGTCAAAGAGAGGGGCGACCCCCCCCCCCATCAACAAGAAGAAAAATGTGAAGAAGCATGATCGCCCACGACACACAAAGGAAGTTAGATCTAATTAAGGAAACATTGACTCCTATTTAATTGTTTCTTATTTCATTTAAGACGAGAGGATCGTTGATTTTTTTTTTTTTACCTGTTATGAACAGGTATGAAAATAGCTCAGAAATTTTTGCATTTCTTATCTACGATTTTGGTGCTGCTGATGATTCTTGTGGTAAATTCTCCGCTTTCTTTTTCATCTTGCTTATTGGAATCCTTATTCTTCGGTGGAAATGTAAAAGTCGTTGCCTAAATCTGTTGCCTCTACTCGTGCCGGTAAATACCAAATATATGCATTGTGAAAGGTGAAATATATTTAGATTACGCTGTATCGCATTCGAGATAACTTACTCTTCGTATTATTGTTGTTGTTTGCCTTACTTCACTCACCTTTTCACGCCTTGCACCTTCTCACAGAGCCGTAATGTTATGGGTTTCCGTTAAAAGAAATTTCTTAATAGCCACTTGCCTCTAATTTGGAAACTGTGTCGTCTTCACATTTCTTGGTTTTCGTTTAGAGGGTTATTTTTATTTTTTTCAACACCGATTTCTTTCTTGCTTCTTTTTAACTTTTAAGTTTTATTTTTGAGACGCATTCGGAAGGAACTCCACCAGAACACGTGAGCTGGTCATTGATCTATTTGTGGCCATCTTTATCTGGGTTTAATTTTCATCTATCCAATTGCATCGTTGCCCTGCTTAATTTCTGGAGGAACCACCGCTATGCATCTCAACTATTTATTTATTTATTTATTTATTTATTCTTCTTATTATTATCTACCACTATTTTTGTTTTCTTTCTTCATATTATATATTAAGGAGAAAATAACTGCTCAAGACAGACATTTTTATCTATATTTTGATGTTGTTTAAAAAAGCATTTCATGACGATATAAACTCACCGGAAAATTGAGCTTACGTTGATATCGAAATGCAATTAGGCTTTCATTCCCGGCATGCATTTTTACTTTAAGGTGTGCCATCACTGAAACATTTCTCATTGAGATTTGCGTAAAGAGAAGGTAAATGTCGTCATTGGCACTTTCAGCCTGATTCTGGCGATCAGCCCACCTGGGTAGAGAAGGCTGAACGCCAGTTTGGGTCGGAATTTAGAGCAAGTAGCATCACAAGTTGCCAGGATGTAGCTTTACTCGCCGCTGCTGCTTTTTTTTTTTTTTTTTTCTTTTTTACTCCTACTTCATGTTGCAGTATTTTTTCCCCCCTTGCTTACCGCTTTCAGAAAAGCCGAGCTTTCGCTCACAGCTGACTCTTATTCTAGCGTCCCTTTCGTTTTCTCGTTATCTTATAACATCTTCGTATCTTGTAGAAAGCTATGCTGCTAACTCGAAGCACTTTATCAATACAGACTGCATTTTACAATTAAAACTCAGCTGGTGTTCATTTGATTGTCATGTTGACATTTAAGGTAGCATAACAGCTATTGGGAAGAAAAAAAAATCAGAATGGTTAAATAAAATTATGACAGTCTATAGGTGTTCACTTAACCATATTTTTTTTTTTCGGAAAACCTAAATCTTGGGAAAAATAATAATAAAAAGCTTATTTCTGGCACTATTTACATTGCTCGGACTATTATCCTCATCTTTGTTGCCATACTTATCACAACGTTTCAGCCGTTATACGCTCCGGCCTTCTTCAGGTGGTTGAACACATGGCATAGTGGATAAAGGCGTTAGTTAGATCCAGTGACAGGATCCAAAGAGTGTGGGTTCATTACCTGGTTAAGGCGGTAGAGAACTTGGAGAGGGGAATTAACAGGAGATAACTGACATCCATGGCATGTGAAACGACAATAATCTACCCCAGCGACTGAAATAAAGGGTTCAGTTCGACATTCCAACCACCTGAAGAAGGCCGGTGCGTACAACAGCCAAAGCGTTGTCATAAATATGGCAACAAAGATGAGGATGATAGTCCGAGCAATGTAAATAGTGTACATAATACCTCATCTCAGAAATATAGACAGTTATTTCTGGCATGTCACGATTGTTAACAGAGACAAGAGCGAGTAAGCCGTAGAGAAAACCACTCACAAGCAGTAATAGCTTCTCTCCATTAATCATCTGAGAGACCCCTTGCTGCTTTCCATCAGAATGGCTGATGCTATCCTCCAGGAAAGTGACACGTTGCGCCTTCTCAGGCTCACGTTCTCTGCTGATATGAAGTGGAAAGACTATGTTGAATCCATTGTTATTAAACCGACTTTCTTAGCAGCTGAACTATGTCGTGCGAGACAATCTTTCTCTCCAGAATCTATCTTACATATCTATAAGTTTATCATTCACCCATGCTTAGAATATTGCTGCCGCATATGGTCCGGAGCCCCTGCTATTTACCTTGGGCCCTTTTATAAGAGCCAAAGAAGAATCTGCAATATTAATGGTCCTGATTTGGCAGCTGGGCTTCAGTCACTTTCCCACCGCCGTCAGGTTGCCTCTATGTCTTTCTATAAATACTGTCATGGTAATTATTCGGATGAGCTCTTCGCTATGGAAGTGAATTTAATCGCACCACTAGACTGATGTCGAGATCTCATCAATTTACAGTTGAGCTGGCTCGATGTAACCGTAAGCTCTATGCTAACAGTTTCTTCTCTCGCACTTCTCGCCTGTGGAACTCCCTTCCGGCTCCATGCTTTCCAGCCAACTTCGATCTGCAAAATTTTAAATGCCGTGTCAACCGCTATCTACTGTCCTCCTGGTTATTCTCTTCTCATCATTAATGCGTCTGATCCTAATTCTTCCACACCCTATAACCCTTTGTGTTTTAGGGACATTACTACCTTTCTTGGCGTGATTCCGAAAAAAAAAAAAAAAAAAAAAAAAAAAGGATGAAAGTAAAAAGTTGTTTCACCTGTTATCAATATTGACAAGGCCTATAACTTATGGAAACTTCACTTTCGATGTTATTTGAGATGGCAGAACATATTTTATACTTTGAATGCTTCTGACCAGCATCTCTATATTTCGATTGTAGCATTTCGGTCTACGTCTTCTCCAGCCTCTAAGCTGATATAGCATCCTGCAGTTTTGAAGGAGTTTCGAATGTAACCCTTAGTTTAAAAATTGGAAATATATTATTTTTATTCGTCATAAATTGCGTTTTATTTTTATTCTCTTCTGTTAATAGAATAGACTTTTAAAGGTAGCTCCTGCTGAGAGCTAATTGGGCCTCCGACACAAAACTAAAGGGACCCCTGATTCAGCAAAGATTATTTTGAAGAAATAACTTTGAATTCCTCAATTAGCTGCATGTAAAAAAAAACCCAAAAACTCACTTTCCCTCTGAGTCGGGTTACGAGTCCAAAACCCGCCGAAATTCCAAGTCAGACCGAAAATTGTGTTCTTCAAACCCCCAAATCTGCGGAACTTCAAAACTTCACGAAACCACCCAATATAACTTTGACACTTTGAAGAAATAAAATGGATTTCCTCAAGTCACCAATTTTTGGAGATATTTTTAGCTGATTTTATATTTTTTACAATCACTATTTTTTTTTTTTTCGTTTATTTTAAAATTTTAACTGTTCCCTCCTCATCCAGACACGAATCCCAATGCTGGATGTTCAAGCATCCAATGAAGAGCAGATTTTCAATCCTTGGATCATCCCGATTCCAAAAAAGGTATAATATGTCTATGTAGAGGAAATGTGCCCCAAGTTTCAGACACACGGATGGACACACAGAATTTGCCGTTTATTTATTTAGATAAATGAAGATATTTGCGATTGCTACTGGATCATATTCCTTCTATGGCATTAAGAGTTTAGTGTGAAATAAATAAATTAAAAACGATCGGTTTGGGATTTATTGTGACCGATACATTAATTTCAATATACGTTATTTTGAGAAAGGTAAACATCTCGAATACGTACAGAAGAATTGTAGCAGTGTATGGAGAATATATTGTGAATGATCGTTAAAAATATTTAAGAATGAAGTTATTTCTTTAATCTCATCAGCTCTCGACTTGTCTTTGTTTCAGATCGGTGCCATAAACTGGGGGGGGGGGCGAGTCGTATGAAGATGAAAAGAAATGATACTTGACAAAACAATGCTTCATCTAATATTAATGACAAAAACAGTTTGAACTTTTATACTGAATATTTCTCCGTCAACAATGTAACGATTATGTTAGTCGCTTTAAAGTGTAGCTTCCATATATTACAAATGTTTAGTTAGGAAGAAAATATTTTAAATAAGTGCTTGCCTACTCTCGTTAATCATTGCTTGAACAGTGAATTTGGTCCTCAGTAAGCGACCCATTCTTTTTGTCCGATGTCAGTCTAAGTTAAGTTTAAAACATTCGCATTCAGTAAATATTTATTAGAGTTCTTGAAGCATGTTTGTAAGTAGTGAATATTTCGTGTATTCTAATGCGACATCGAAATCCGAAGGCGTATTGGGGTAGCGAAAGATGACCTTCCAAAAGCTAAGTAAAGTATTAAGAAACAGGAAAATTTTCTTTAAAAAAAAACAAAAACGAGTACTGAACAGTTATGTTATATCATTCCTTCTACATAGATGAAGAAATTTGAGGTGATAAAAAAATGTGAGCAACGATGAGGTTTCAGAGAAAAAGGAAACAAAAAGGACACTTGCACATAAGATCAGGAAGAGACAATTGAAATTTCTAAAGCACATAATGAGAAAAGAGGGTTGGACGATTTGACATTCACAGGGTAATATTGAGGGCCGAGGAAAACAACGCTTAACCTACCTAAATAGCTTGTGTAAATCATTAACAGAACAGAGTTTACGAGAAATAACAAAAAGATATAATTTACTAAGAGTTAAAAAGGACAGGAGATTGTGGAGAGACATGATCGCCGACGTCCTGAAGCAACACGTCACGTAGAAGAAGCAGCTTATCGTAGTTCATATGTCGATATAAGAGAATGGCGCCTCGTAGAAAGATGAAAGACGCTACACTCGAAACTAGCGAGTTATTAATAAAGAAAACTACGTTAATGATCGCTCTACAGCTGTCAAATTTAACTCAGCCATTTTTAATAAGCTTTAAAGAGATGAAAAAGTTACCTTTCCGCAGACAAGTTGAAAAAAAAAAAAAAAAACAAGCGAGGTGAATCGATAAACATATTTAGCGACACGCAACCCGAATTAATTCTATAAATTTGAGAAAATTTAAATACGTCATGTGTATGGATAGCGGATAGCCTTGGGAAAGGTATGAATCCTCCTCTCCCTCCCCCACGCTATAGGTAAATAGCAGGACAGACCGGGTTCTATAGCCTTAGATGGCAACTGGTCTACCGCAGAAAGAAATGGCAACCTACTGCGAGAAAAAAAAGTCTGCCTCGTCAGTCATGTATCGAAAGATACATGATTGCCTAAGCTTGTATCACGCATGGCACATAACTGACTGATACAAGTTAAAACTATTTTATTTTACAGTGAGAGTCACTCGTTACAAGACTCGTGAGCCACTAGAAGAAGAGTGTTACGTTAGGCAATTTGTGTGTATAGGTAAGGGAGATAAATTATTCGATGCTAGGGTTAATCGTTAAGATTGTAGTGATCGGGGGGAAACATCCTGTTGGGAGTCGACGTAACAGGGCAGTAATTCGCAAGCTGCTGCTGCTCGAGTGGAACTTACTTCTCTCCAATGGAATACGGAGAAAATGTGGGTGGTTTGCTACTATGTAAGTGAAGGTTTGCCTTGGCGGGACCAAGGAATGTAGTTTGTCCGTGCACTTTCCGTGGAAGTAGCGGTAAAGCAGCGAGAGGCTTTTCACATCCAGCCTGTGGGAAACAGTTTTGAAGAGTGGAGAATAATTCGTCACACACAAGGGTTCGGTGACGCTTTTGGACTATCAAGTTTGGCAGCTCCTGCCCAGATGTAACAGCAGTACTCTCTTTTTGGCCTGATCTGGCTCTTGTAAATGTAGAGCATATCAGGAGGAATCAGATACTTATTGGAACAGTACAGGGAGCCGACCATTTTACCTGCATCTTTAGCAACAGATCGTATGTACGAGTTTCACTTGTGGTCGTGTGTGAGTTTGAGGCCCAGCTGTCTTTCAAGGTACGGTGCTTCCCAGAGAGGAGCTACGTTCATCTTGATTGGTTGTAGATAAACAAGATATATTAAGATACAAGTTTGATGCAATTAAAAAACAAAATATTTATATAGCGATTGTCAATAATTGATTACTCGTGATATTGATTCAATAAGCTTGTCTTTTTGTTTTACTGTATTTTAAATTTAACTGGAAAAGTATAGTTCTAAAATAAATACACTTGAATTTCAAATAGATGAGTTGTTGAAAAAAATCTTTCTAGATAATTTTAAAGTATTGAAAGGGTTGAATGCTAGCATCCTATATTAAAGAATAGGAGTGGGGGGGATTTCTGAATTTAAAAAAAAAAAATTAAAAAAGAAATTTAAAAAAGGTGAATGGAATAAGGATATACAGAGTAGATCTTTCTATATTAAAAGAAAAAGGTCACTCCGTCTATTTGAAACTAAAAAGTAGTTCGCATGAGTTGCTGATATTTTGGGTGCTTATTATATATTCCCCTCGTTCTGGGAAGGTCTTTATTGACGGGGTCGATTCCATAACGAAAGACCTCCTCAGAACGAGGACGCGTAAAACTTAACTCCCTGAAAATACTTTCTAACTTTAACATTCCCACGTTCGGCTCAGCCAATCAAAATCGACATCCCTATTCAGTCTACCAGCTAACCCCAAGGTCAGCCTCAGAGGGTCTGAGCCAAACACACTGCCACTAAAAAAAAAAATTATATATATATATATATATATATATGTGTGTGTGTGTGTGTCTGAAACTATTAACTTTCCTTACCTGACCATAAAAAAAAATATTCATGTATGAATTTTATTTCAACTACATTATATTTAACACTTGTAAGAGGTCAACCGGACCGAAATGTAATGAATGCATGTCAGTTTTCAGCAATTTAATCTATAGTGTTTATGACCAGAAGCGAATCTGATGACACTGAGGTGCCGAGTTTCTAAATCTACCTATTTGAAAACTGAACGGTGATAACTAACTAACTAACTAACTAACTAAATACATTACATACATACATTACATACATACATTACATACATACATTACATACATACATACATACATACATTACATACATACATACATACATACATACATTACATACATACATTACATACATACATACATACATACATACATTACATACATACATTACATACATACATTACATACATACATTACATACATACATTACATACATACATTACATACATACATTACATACATACATTACATACATACATTACATACATACATTACATACATACATTACATACATACATTACATACATACATTACATACATACATTACATACATACATTACATACATACATTACATACATACATTACATACATACATACATTACATACATACATTACATACATACATTACATACATACATTACATACATACATTACATACATACATTACATACATACATTACATACATACATTACATACATACATTACATACATACATTACATACATACATTACATACATACATTACATACATACATTACATACATACATTACATACATACATTACATACATTCATTACATACATACATTCATTACATACATACATACATTACATACATACATACATTACATACATACATTACATACATACATACATTACATACATACATTACATACATACATTACATACATACATTACATACATACATTACATACATTACATACATACATACATTACATACATACATACATTACATTACATACATACATACATACATACATTACATTACATTACATACATACATTACATTAGTCTTTCCGCAACTAAAAGAAAAAAACTCGCCCTTCACAAGAGTGCGCGCCTTTCCTTATTATAAAGACATCCAAAAACTCGCTCGCTGGTAATGTCACCAATTACCCAATTTAACGACATATAAGACCCTCTTAATTAACTTTCAGTTTTAATACCAAGTTGAGATATTTGGTACGCTAATATGTACTAAACTCCCAACGAACTTGTCCCTAACTGCGACCTGATATGGTACTTTCTTGATGCACTTTATCGAAAGAGAAATTCCTACTTGCGTATTAAACAATCTAAATAAGGAGTGTCTCAGTTTATTTACGACTGTGTCCATGATGGCAATCTTTTTGGTGCACAGACATTTTTTTCTGGTTTCTAGGGTTAAAATTGTTGCCACCAAAGAAAAAAAAATCAGGGGTTGCATTATGCATGAAGTCAGCTTATACAGTAATATATACGTTGTATAAAAACTTATTTATTATAAGTCAGTATAAGCAGACAGGACTGTCCTCCTGATTACTCATTTCTTTCCCCGCTCATTAGTAATGTTTCTGTTCCTAATTCTCCTACATCCAATGACCCTCTTCTGTTTTAGTGGCTTTACTACCTTGCTTAGGGTGAAATCAATTTTTTTAAAAGTTCAGTGGTTCCCTACATAATTGTGGCCATATACTAGAGCAAGATCAAATGAATAAGTTTATCTCAACACAGCTGCCTGACACAACGTTTCATTTTTGTACGCGTATCATAAGTCCGATCATTATTGATGAATTACGTCACGAATGGAGATCAAATTAACTGACCTTTGCAAGGTATTCTTGAAGCTTAGCTTGGTAACTGTAATGCTAGGGTGAGTGTACTCTCATCTTCAGAAGATAGATTTGTCTTTCACAACGTTACAATAATAGAAGACATCGTGAAGAGTGCCCAATTTTTGTACCCTTCTGCCGTGTACTCTCGGTTAAGCGAAGATGGCCAAATGAACCATTTGTATAGCAGCATGTACGTTCTAGTAGATGAAACTGAAGTTCAAAAGATTGTTTGTTTGTTTGGGCTGTAAACAAAAGAATTCGGTCGCGTTACGTTCACTGTTGGTTACTATGAGCGCAAACAATTGGCATCATTAATAATCATCAGCTGGCCTGAATCGAGCGAACTCTGGGACATTCTCCAGCATCTCCACCCACTTTATATTTGTTTACTTAGACTCATAATATAGCGTGTGGAAAAACTGTTAAAAGCGGTTTCATTGAAACATCCACAAAAAAATAAATAAAAACTATATCAGCATTGCAGAGATATTCTGCATAACACATTTTAAACGCGCAGGTGGTTCACTATATAACATATTTGACCACGATTTCGACTTAATACCTGTTTGATCATGAGAGAAGAGGATTCCCTAAGAAGAGGTATTGAGAGTGCGCTATTCTCACAATTCTCGACAATAAACCTAAGACCAACAACATGTATAATATCATCACAAAAGCAATAGTAGCAAAATGCGGTCTACGAGCTAAGAGAGAAAAAAAAACAGGTCTATTCCGAGTGGGCTGATTTAGTGGCATATCAACCTTTATAGGTTATTTAATGCTGAAATCTAAATATTTTGAACGTAACTGCATGCCTTAAACTAAAGATAAAATATATTGTTGGTAATTTATTTTATATAATAATTGTATTACTTGTATTTTTACTTTCATAGTGTTTTGTTTGGGGGCTGACAATTTGTCTATATTTGGTACCGTAACAGGTTCAACTACCTGGGTCAGGGTTTACCTGGGAACAACAGCAATTAATAGGTGGTTCCACGCTCCTCAAAATCCCCAATCTTGCTGCCGGATGCATTTTTTTTATCGTCATATCCAGGACTAGTGAACTGATTTAATATCCAACAGACACCAATGGCTCTCTTTTATATATATATCTCTCAAAAACACATTCTGGTCTGTGATTGTCGAATTTGATAAGGTAATTCGATTTATTGCTCCTCTTATCCTAAAATTCCCAATGTATTTTGCTTACAGTTTTTATAATTCTTCGGGTTGCCATGAAAGATAAAAAGTCATCAAAAAGTGATTTTAGTTTATATACTGAAGAAATTAGGAGTTTTCCTATAACTAGATGTGCATATACTAGTACTTGGGTTACCGGAAAAGAAGTCGACATTCATATGATTTGAGCGAAAATGATGAAAAGGTTTTCCACTGATACGAATAATATAGTCTACAAGCAAGCATTTGTGAGTGCGTTTAAAATCTGCTATATTTTTTATAGGAAGAGTTCTCAATATTAGTGACTGAGCGTTTATAAGTTTAGACAGTCACTGTGCACTGTTGATTCGTCAGTTTCACGCTTCAGTATATTTTAAACCGTTGGTATAGTGAAACCATTGATCCATAATTACTGATTTTTTTAAAAATTCAGTTAGTGATGATTTCTTATCGAGCATATGTGAGGCGAGGCTGGAGTGCCCTTACATGAGGATAAGCCTAGGCAAAACATGGTTGGATAAAATCGTAGTGCTTTTAAGGTTACAGATTCAGAAACAAACTCTTGTGGAATGTTTAAAATGATTACACTGCTTTACATAGTTTTATGCTTGCCTGAATTACTAAGTGTTCTAACCTAATTTTTGGGTGGTGATTTCAGATATGAAATCCACTTTCACTCATTAGCTTTGGTTTTTGAGATATACGTAGAATGTATACAAGTACATGCATTTAATACTACCAGATGTGTCCTATGTAAGACACTGTTATTTCTTTTTTAATTTTAGAAATTTTCTTTTCATAAAAAAGATTGACATAATGGCCAGTCTTGAGTGTTCTACGCTCGGCCCCTGCACGCTAAGTTTCATTGCGGTGTAATGGAACCCTTTTCAAATTCGAATGCCCGGTACACATGAATGTAACCATATATGACGCATTCGGCGGAGGAGGGGCGTGTTCAACAAAAATCGAATATTGTTTTCTTCACTGCATATTATCCATTATATTATATTTTATAAAAAAAATTAGAGCCGATTACACAATATTTCAAGCTCAATTTAAGTTTATAGTTCGTATCCATACAATGAGATGAGGTAACATAAACCGTAGATTTGTCTGCGGAATATCATATTATTGTTACATAATTATAGTGAAATCATTAAGTTTTTTTTATCAAAGCATTCTATTTTTGGTCGTATATCAAGTTAAAATATTCCTATGACTGGAAGAAAGCGATCTAAAAGCAATGGAAAAGGGAGGTAACAAAGCATTGTTCAACTTAGGAAACTTAACATTGCAGCCAAAGTATTCTAAAATGCTGGCAATAACAAAGGAGAAAATGAAAAAATACTTAAGATCAAATCGAATATAGCTGTTGAAATTTATATTATTTTTATGTATTTGTTATGTAACTAAATACATAATTGTCAAAAATGTTTCCATAAAACTTGATATTTCCTGTCAAATTCTCAATAAATATTATTGTTATTATTTTTTACTTAAGTGTAAGGTAGTCATACATTTACAATTCCTTACGGCTAACCATGAATGGGAATGTTGATCAAAACTGCCCAAAACCCTTTAAGCGCGTATTGCCGTAAAATTATTAAATGTTGAATACGCCTCTCCTCCTTAAAAATAATAAATAATCAAGCTTCCTCCAGCGATGAGACATCTCCATCTCTCTGGTAAGACGATAAACTACGTCCAACAGCAAGGTCTCTTAACAGGAGGTTTTGAGGAGCGTGGAACCACCTCTTAATTGCTGGGGTTCCCAGGTCCGCCCTGGTCCGGGGTGATAGCACCTGTTAGGGTCCCAGCTATGGTAAAATAGTTGACTCCCCCCAACCTGACTCAAAACACTATGAAAAATGTAAAAACAGGTTTTAAATCAAAAATACTTTGAAAAACATTATTTCCAGCAATAGATTTTTGAAGAAAAAAAACTATTACCAGCTATACACATCTGAGGAAAAAAAAATATTATCAACAATAGTTTAAAAAAAAAAATTATTAGGGCAACACATTTTTGAAAAAAATATTACCAGAAATAGATTTTTGACAAAACAAAATATTAGCAGCAATGGAAATTTTGTCGGCATTAAATAACCCATTGGGGTTGATATGCCACAAAAAAAACAAAAACAAAACGATGATCTCTTAAACCCTACATCCCGAGCACATAAAGATCTTATTCCTTCATCATATGAAAAATTGCCTTCAGCGAGAACTTTTGCCTAGTTTGTCTCTTCTGAAGACAATGTCCCTGTTTATTCAGGATCAAGTAGCAGTGATCCCCACTGGAATACCTGAAAGACCTTTCACGTGATTTGTAGCAGTGATCCCCACTGGAATACCTGAAAGACCTTTCACGTGATTTGTAGCAGTGATCCCCACTGGAATACCTGAAAGACCTTTCACGTGATTTGTAGCAGTGATCCCCACTGGAATACCTGAAAGACCTTTCACGTGATTTGTACATATCTAAACAACAGTCAGAGCTCCTGGCATCCCGGCGTAAGCAGCGGAACATGGTCAGGGTCAATGTAAGGTTCACCACTTTCAGAAAACGAAACACCGACTTCGTCTACATTCTTCGACATGGAAAACAGATTGTGCTACAGCAGAGTTTCTTATATTAAATGAACGGAGAGCATGGGAAATATTTAAGTCAGTCTGTCATGAATTTAAACGTGCTACTAGTTTGGCATCTCGGTCCCACCCTGTAACCGTCTCTTCTACGCCAACAGCTTCTTCTCTCACACTTCCCTACAGTGGAACTCTCTTGCTTGCTTCGCTGATAGCTATAATCTTCAAATATTCAAATGTAATGCCAATTGATCCTAATCCCCGTCTTTTTCTATATCCTTTTCTCAAACCACCCTCTTTACTCTTGCTCTCTGTAACACCTTGCGTGCGAGTGGCACTCAAGCCTGGCTTGGAATGAAATGCTTAAAAAAAAATCTATTTTTTTTGTAATAGATAAAAACATTTTTAATTTATATGCAGTATAATAAAAATGTGCTATGTGAAAGCAAAAACAACAGGTGATAGCAGATTGTTCAGAAAAAAAAGCAAACATCTATTCACATGTTTTGTTGTTGTGTTGCGGCATTCACCCTGGGTCGGTTAAGCCGGCTCCTTCCAAAGAATTCACCGCGTCCCGAACGAAGGCCGACCAAGCACGGTGATCCGTCGCCAATGATGAAACGAGCGACAGCCATTCCCGATTCCAACGGCGGATACCGTAGATTGTTGGACCCAGAATCAGCCCTGCATCTTGTTTCACCGTCCTGAGCCACACTCAGAGAAAATGTGTTTTGTAAATCAGTGTTATAGAAAGTACTTAATATAACGTTGTAGTTAACAAACGCCTAATAACTTACACGAATTAGCTAATGTAAAGAGTTGGATGCTTATTTATAGTCCACTATTGGGGCCAGTCTCAGCTTATCAATAAGAAGCTTGAGATGAGAAAATATATAATAAAGATTACTTGCTGATAATGACTTACTGTTTATCATGAGCCTCGTCCGAAGCATTTTGGCAATATTATCCTTTAGACGCATGCACACGTTTTATAAAACATCTACAATTTGTCTATCAAGTTGAGATCTGTAGCTAAAAGAACAATGACGATTTTTTTTTATCTTCCTTGAGATTAACCAGTATCATCTTAAAATGAGGGTTGTCTGAATTGTCACCAAGCGGCGTCCAAAGGGATTTGGCAAGTAGACATAAAATAGAAAGAACTTTTATGGTGACAAAAAATAAAGTAAACCAGCGTGAACACAATATAGAAGCAGACATTAAGGAATTAGTGGAGGTCTAAAATTAGGGGAGAAACAAAATGACCATGATGATGCTGAGGTAGACCTAGTGTCCCCCGGGCCTTAGAATACATCGAATGTTTTATGTCACAAATATTAACCCGGCCTGGAGAACAAAATACAATCACACAAAGATTTCGACATTAAATAAGGTGATGTGTCAAAATAGCCAACCCTTTTACGACACATTTGGACGGTCACACTACACAAGGGTCACCCCCCCCCCAAAAAAAGAATTATTTTGATGTTAATTTTTCATTCAATAGATTAAACTGTAAAGTAGATGGTGAGGAAAAAAGTTAGATTCAGGCTCCCACCCGTTAGGGGTAAAGGTATTCGTATGCGGATTAACGTTACCGATCACAAAGAAAATCAAAATAAAATATGACAAAGATTTTTTAGGTATTGTAAATATTTACATCGTTCGGACGGCTGCCCTCTTTATTGCCATATTCACGGCGTTTCAGCCGTTGTACTCTCTAGCCTTCTTCAGGTGATATACGTTGGAATTTCGAACCGAACCTATGGGGGTAGATTGTTCTAATTCCATGTGCCATGCTTTTCCTGAATATCTCACTTTCACTTAATTCCCTTTCGTTAATCAACTCTCCAAGTGGCTTTACACAATGAATTGTGAATTCACCATTTGACCACAGCAGAGGGATCAAAAACTTGGAGTGTTACTAAAGGGAATTAACTGAAACTGAGATATCCAGAAAAGGCATGGCACGTGAAATTAGAACATTCTACCCCCGTGGACTAAAAGGGTTCAGTTCGAAATTCTAACATGTGTTTCATGAAGAAAGCTGGAGCGTACAACTGGCGAAACGACAATAAATATAAGAACAACAGTACGAACAATGTAAATAGTGTAAACAATATACCCAGCTGGTCAAGTGAAATTTATATACGAGATAGACAGGAAACGTAAACGTAGGTGGGCTATATTTTCGTATTCCGAAATAAGAGATATAAAAAGCAATGCATTAGTAATCTGTTCCCAGAGTTTACTAATGGCATATTCAGTTGCTAGAGTAACACGGTGCCCGTTTGCATGTTAGTACAGAGTAGTATCTACTGTTACCATAATAACGGAATATCATTAGTGAGAAGCGAAGATCAGGCTGATAATTCCATTCAAGTTATTTAGTATTTTATATTATTGAACAGGTTAAAGTTGATATTATTGGACAATATTAGATTGTGTATAAAGAACATTCGAGGAAAAGTGAGCATATTAGTTTACAAAATCAATATACCTCCGCCTTACTACGCTTGTGTAGGTTTGATATTTCTTAATTACTACTTCTACATGGTATATATATATATATATATATATATATATATATATATATATATATATATATATAGTGAACATTGAAGTCAACGGGCTGTTTCATGCTTGACGCAATCGCAAAGCCACGAGTGTTTTTTTTCTCGGTTATTTGTATATAGGGATCAGTGGTGCATCGTGGGTAGTCTATTTTGGCGGTTATTTTGCCGGAAGTCATTTATTTGTTTATTTATTTGGGTTAAATTAACAAATAAACGACTTCCGGTAAAATAACCACCAGAATAGACTACCCACAATGCACCACTGACCCGTATATATAAATAGCCGAGAAAAACAACACTCGTGGCCTGACGATTGTTTCTAGCATGAAACAGCCTGTCGTCTCTAACTTCAATATTCATTTTTATATTCACACGCTCAATCTCTGATATTGAGCACTTTATGCCATAAATATAGCACACCTTAAGAGAGTGTGTGTGTGTGTGTGTGTGTGTGTATGTGTATATATATAAATAAATTGGTTTATTAATTTAGTCTTTGGAAATTTTTTTTTTTTTTAGAAAGAACTAGACTACGCTTGACTCGTTGGGTTCAGGTTACAAAACATTGAAGTTGGTTTCTAAATTTAAAAAATTGTCTGAAGAAAGTTGAAATAAAAATACCGTATTCTTAAATCTTATTCGCTTGAATTTTTTTTTAATCAGATAAACTTAAAAATATTTTTTAATATGCCAATAAATATTTGTGTCTGTCTTTAACTTATAAATATTTTAATTAAAAAAACTGTCTGAAGAAAGTTAAAATAAAAATACTACATAAACAACTCGTACTTTTAAATCTTATTCGCTTAAATTAGTTTAACTTAAATCATTATGCGCCGGACGCACGCATCAGACATTTAGTATTATATAGATAAAAAAAAATCAGGTTACATCTAATGCTGTTTGGTAACTGATTTTCGTCAGTGTTTTTCAGAGTGTTGCAACTAAATACTGTAACATTGCATTTTGAGTATCAATTTGTTAGATAAGGTTTTTTTTTTTACAGTAAGGTTCACCCTTTACAAGGGCCCAGGGGCCACTCGAGGTAGAGGGTTATGTTAGGAAACAGAAACATTTTCGTGAGAGGGAGGTTGGAGGGTGGAAAATAATTCGACACCCACAAGGACTCGGAGATGCATTTCGACTGTCATGGCTCGAAAGTGCGGTCTGTGCATCAATAGTTTGATGTTCTTAATTTCACACCTTTGGTAGATATGTTTAAAAATATATAAACACAGCATATACAATTTTGCTTACCTATTATCAGCTCGCAATATGACATCGCGTTATTTAAAAATCTTTATTGATAGGTTTAAAGGTAATGACACTGTTGCTGTTTGAGTATGTGTTGGTAGTAATGAAAAGAAAACATGCAAATATAACATCTTTGAGACGGATCTAAAAAGTAAACTAATTCTTGAAACTAATACAACTCTTACTTTGTTTTTTTCATTTCAATGCCATGTAATAATTTTTGAATATCAAATTTTCTATATAATTTGTGATTATTATATATATTTTTTTTTTCCTTTTCAGATTCGCCTTCCACATTGAAAACAACTTCAACAAAAACTGCCATTCATACTCTGTGGATATTCTTTAAGCGACTGAACTTTTAAATCATTCATCGAAAATAGTGAATTTTATTACAATTTATTTAAAAGAAAAGAAACCATACATTGTGCAATCATTCCAAAACCATTTAAAAAGGAAAAAAAAACTATTTCTGGGTTTAATTCTTCCAAGCAGACTGTCACGTCAAACAGCGGATTTTATTGATAAGACTTCAACCTCCACACTGATTTAAAAAAAAAAAAAACAACATAATTCTTATATTTTATGACAGATTTTGGGTCACTAAATCATATTGTGACCAGCCGTAACCATGACGTTCTGATCGACATCATGCAGGAATCTAGTAACTTGCGCACTGCCAACTGCATGGGTTCTTTAACTGATTGCAGTATTACTCGAAACTTGACGAGAGAACATAATTATTTCAGTGAAAACTTCAAACAAAATGTAGTCTTTCCCAATGACTTCATGGAACAAAATGCTCGTTCTTCCAGCTCCGAAAGTTTTATTTCGGACATCTCCCTCATTCAAGACCCCATTTCCGAAGACCGAGGAATCGAGTCCTTACTGGCGACATCGACCGACTCTAAAGTCACTCTCACTGACCCGTGTTATCAAGTAACTGATGAAAGCTCGCTCACCGGGTCGCTGGACATTTCCAAAATGTCTTCGTCGTTCGAAAAAAACCATTTTGAGGTTTCTTCACCCGACTCCGCTTTCAGTGAAGGCTCGCTAAACGATTTCGAGAGTGACGATAACACACGGATCGAGACTCTTATTAACCAGCTCATGAGCAACTCCGAGGATCTACAGTCGGATATTTCAAATTATCTGCAATCCGATATTCCGTCCTCGGAGGAGATTGCTTCGTTTGACATCGATACCTTCTTTAGTTCAGATTTCATGAACGGTGACTTATTTTCCGGTAACCCAAATGCTAGTATATGCACGTCTAGTTATAGGGAAACTCCCAATTTATTTGATAATAAACTAAAACCACTTTTTGATGACTTTGTATCATCTTCTAAAGATATTGCGGAAAGCAACGACATTCCGGAGGCCACTTCCAGTACTGGCACCTTCGACCATGGTTTCAAGTCTTCTACAGAGCAGTCCTTATTTGGAAGTTCTTCAGCCGACATGTTCGAATCAACAAGTTACTTTGACGATATGGATTACCTCATTCCCATGGTTAATGAAAATTCAAAATCATCGGAATCTACATCTTCCTCCTCATCTTCCTCGACATTTTCAGCGGCATCCCAAACTGTAGCATCTTCTACATCCTCCTCCAATTCAACACCTTCTTCCTCATCCTCCTCCTCTTCAAGTACCTATTCGCGAAATATCTTACTCACATGCAGAAAGCAGATTAATTGTTTTCGTGAACCTGAACGACGGCTCTCCAATGAGCATTCATACAACGCACCGAAACTTTTCGTAAAACCAGGCAGCAAAATCGGCAGCCTTTCAAAAAAGCTCCAGACCTATTCCCATGATAAGGACAAGGACAAAGAAAGCCGTACAAACAGTCGTTTAAGATTACAATCGCATTCTGATCCGTCCGTCGTTATCCAACGTCACTCGGACTATAACCAGATTAAGACTTCAAGAAGTGCAAAAAAGAAAGACATGTTTGCCGCTCCTGAAGTCATCTCAAAGGGCAACTGTCTCCGAAAAGTACTTACTGGTCATTTGTCACACCCATTGTCATCTACCTCTTCTAATCCGGTTTCAAATCAGCGTCAACCTACCTTCGTCCAATCTGCATCCCTCCATCGAAAAACTGATAGCAGATATTTTGGAAACGTAAACAGTATGAAAGAAACGGCCGTTGCATCACAGAGTTCGACTGCCGATCCCAAAAAACACATTTTTAAAACACCCTTACCGAGCCAGGCGTTTCGCAGCGAAAGGGGAGACGTTTCAGAATTGGAAAAATACTTACGCGGAATGATCCCAATCAACGGAGACAATGCTGGGCAGAGTTCTCCAGCAGGTAGTAATAGCGGTAGTAGTAGTTGTAATAGTAAGAACTGGAACGGTGTTCAGAAGACGAACACTTCCTTCCTTTACAAACTGTTAACTGGCGAGATCTCGCAAGAACTTTATCGAGAAATTGACCGCAAATTACGTGAAACAGAGACAGCTAGCATAATCTCTTGATAAAAGCTTAATATTTAGGCTTTCGCTGATTTAATTTTCTAATAGACTGAACTTAACAAGTCACATTAATCAGGTAACATGGTTCTGTCAGAAATGATGGCATCTGAAAAGCATGTTATCTTCATTTTGGCCAAGAATCGACTGCAGAATGTTTCAGATACGGCGTCTTAAGGACGGTGTTTCTGAGCTTGTCCTTTTTCGTGCGGAAAAAAATGAATGTATTTGTCACGAAAAGAAAGAAAAAAAAAGGGTAGAATAATACTTAGATGTTGTAGTATTCAGGAAATGTGTTTAGTGCGGGTAGACTGCTAAAAAAGAGTTTGCGAAAGCAGCCAGCAAGCTTTAGATGTTAGTTTTTAGGGCAGGGAATAAGAGAACCCTCATAATGATTGGTTTCGGAGTGAAAGCCAGAGCTTGATTAAACTTTGATTTTTTTTTCTTTTTGAATGTGTTTCAATATAGACGTTTCAAACTATAGATACGTTTGTTTTAATAGTAGACAGCCCTTTTGGGTTGAAGTGGAAGCTGCAACGTTTCCGCCATACTTTCTTTTTTTTTTTTTTAAATAGAATTGCTGTTGTCTCACTTACGCCTTGCATTATCGAACTTTTTATTCAGAAATGCCTGAAGGTTTTTTTTTTGTTTTTTTTTTTTAATTGCAGGCAGAGATGCAGGTGATTTATCAGGATTGCGTTTACTGATTTTGTTGATCAGATTTTTTGCATTATATGCAATATTGTTGTGGTTGTTGTTTAGCTATTGTTACCACCACCACCACCATCACTACTTCATCACAATTATCATTCTAATATCAGGAAATCTACAAAAGACAGTTGTTCCTGGTTTCTCTTGAGCGCTTGAATATGTGTATAAGAGAACTTCTTTCCCAATCCAATTCCCTCCCCCACCAAAAAATTTTTTGCTCCCTCTGAGATCTCCCATACGTCATTTTAGGAGTAATATCTGCAAAATCACAAATGGTAGGAGTTAAACACAAATACACCATGAAACTGTTGCGGTATACGGCTTTATATTTTTTATTAATTTCTGAAAAAACGAACCGTCCATTTTTGATGGTTTTTTTCTAAATTGTTACCTTTCAGATTATGTTATTAAAAAAAGAAAATTGTTTATTCCATCTCTTGGCTATAAATTGCCCACTGTTGAAAGGACTCACAATCTAAAAGAAAAAAAAATTCGTCGTCACTTAAATTTTTGTGATATTTTCCCAACATCGATCATTAAATGGTACCACGCTAATTCCAAACAAGAAATTCTTCACATGTTTCAACGTTAAGATCATGGCATCACGTGACATAGCCTATAACAAGCGCCATGAAAAGGTTACAGACGTAACGTAACAACGCCGGTGTGTTATCTTACATTTGCTTTATTTGAGAACATGTTGTCAGTGTAAAGTGTAAGCGTGTAGCCATATGACTTGCATTTTTGAATATCGGTGCTGACAGCAAACAATTCGTCCTTTTCCTAAAAGCAACCAAACCAAGAAAACTTTTTAAAAAATCTGCCTTATGAAAAAGCCTGAAAAGTTCTATATTGAAACACATTAATTGCACGAAATTAGTTAGTTAGCCATTAATATCGTGAATGTGCAGAGGTTATACTCATCTATATTAATACTAGGATCTGTAGTTAAACTGAGGAAAAAAAAAAACAGAATTGGAGTCACTTAATGTGACTATTGTCTAACCTGGAATTCAAAGGACATTAAATTTATTCTTCCCCCTATATAAATACATAAATACACACACAAGCACTGATGTGTTGACGTGTTTATGGTAACGAATTACTTATAGATTAGCGCTACTTGTAGACACAGGAACGTCACCTTGCGTGTTTTTTTACCGACTTGCTGTTGATTGAAGACGCGCATTTAAGTGCCTTCTCTCATAGAAATTGATTGGATTCTGAGACGTGTGCTGTGATTCTGATCATCGACTTAAGAATAAAGTAACTTTACAGAGATTTTGTCTTTTTTTATTTTTTTATTTTTTTATATCATCAACATGCATGTTTACCTCATCTGAAATCCTAAAGTTAATAATAAAAAAAAAAGAAGCCTTTTTTGCTTTGGGAAGTCTCTTGCTTGTTTTTATAAGGAACTGATCGAAATTGTTTTGAAAACCTATTTCTATAATATGTATAGAGCTGAAATCAGAATACAAGGGATGCTAACAGACAGACAGACACTGCTACAAGTTCGTTTCTTTTCGCGAGAGGGAAATAAATCGAACACCGGTTATTTAAATCGAGGGAGGCGTAACCCGAAAGCAAAGGTGGTTGTTGTTATAATAATAATAGTTTTGTTCACTCATGAGAAAGAATAGTTTTCTTCTTGACATGCAATATAATCCCATGAAGTATACAGGGATTTTATTTTTTTTTTTTACCTTTTCCCTCCCACTCACTTCTCTCTGAACAGCTGCAGATATTTATTAAGTTGTTGATAACATCTTATTCATTTTTCCAGAGAGATACATTATTAAATGCTACATTATCGATTTCGCGACTTGTTTTCATTCTACAGATATCCCACCACACTTACATACACAGATAAAGAAAGGCAACTCACACACTTTAGGCTCCATAACTAGCAAAATAAGAGTTTTTTTTTTTTTTTTTTTTTTTTTTTACACACCATACTATTTCACACTTTTATGGCTACAAACTTGATCCGATAGACCCTCGGAAAATTGCATAAATTCATCTCCTCCCTTCCCCCACTAAATCTGGATGAACCTTTTAGTGTCCATTATTCCACCAGCGGAATACATTTTGAGCCTTCTCCCCATACTACCGAAGTCATCATGTCATTTCTATTATTTTCTCGATAATGGCTTAATTCTAACGCCTCCAAAATGAAACTGGTCTCTTAATCATCTTAGAGAATTTTTGCCATTTATCAGTATGGCTGATCAGGAAATCTACAAAAGACAGCTTGTTCCTGGTGTCTCTTGAGCGCTTGAATATGTGTATAAGTGAACTTCTTTCCCAATCAAATTCAAAAATCTTTGCTCCCTCCGAGATCTCCCATACGCCATTTTAGGAGTAATATCTACAGAATTACAAATGCTCCAGGAGAGCAATTCATTGTGTCTTCTCGATCGCAGGTTTTCTACTGATATGATGTAGAACGATTATATTGGACCATTTACTAAGTCTACTGTTTGTTCACTATGTCGTACTAGACAATTTTCATCGACAAACATTTATAAACCTACAATTTGTCCGTGCATCAAATATTGCTGTAATATCTGGTGATTCTGAGATGTATACATCTTTTTATTCCATTGGTGATATGTAAGTTCCATTCGAATAGCTTCTTCCCACGAATTGCTGCTTTCTGGAACCTACTCCCGAAAGGCTTCTCCGGACTACTACAGTCTTATTTTGTCCAAGTCTAGGAGTAAACATTATCTTTCCCACATATAAACTGTGCCTATTATTCTGTAACACTACATCGAGTGGCTCTTGGACCTTGTTCTGGATGAACATAATTGTAAAAATAAAAAAAAAATATATATATATATATATATATATATATATATATATAAAAAATGTTATCAATCCTGACCTGGCATCGGCTTCAATCGCTTTCCCATTTTCACGGTAATTGTTCTAATGAGCTCTCCTGTTGGTATTTAAGCGCAATACTAGAGTGGCACATAGGTCTCAATTTCACTGTTGAAATTGCAAGATGTAACTAAGCTCTAATAATTCCTTCTCTCGCTTATGGGCCTCTCTTCCTGCTGCTTGCTTTCCTGTCAACTATGATCTTGAAAAAATTTAAATGGAATTAATAGTTTTATTTTTAATCAGACTTTTTTTTATTACATCAAACAATATTGTAGTAGATACTCGTATCTCAAATAGACTTAATACACCGTTTAATAAATAGATAAAAAAAATGGACCGCCTATTTCCAGTAAGTAATATTCACTATAATAACGTCTGAAGTAATATTTCTTTTTAATCGTTTCACCTCAAGCAAGGTAACAAAGCCACTAACACGCACGAGAGCTACTGGGTGAGGAAGAATATAAGGAAAACATTAAGACGTGAGAACAATGAAAGAACAGAATTTAAGACAGAAGATAACGATTTGTATTGCGTTTATTTTTTTTGAAGATCAGCGTTGACTGGAAAGCAAGAAGTCGGAGGAGAATTCCACAAGTGAGAGAAGAAACTGTTAACATAGAACTTACGGTTACATCTTGACATTACGACTGTAAATTGAGATCATGCCGTCAACCCAGTAATGCGATGAAATTCACAGAGTCTATGTAGCATAGAGGAGGCTTCATCATAACATTCACTATGAAAATATTTATAGGAAGGGCATAGGGAAGCTACATTACGGCGGTGGAACAGTGACTGATCGAGATGCCACGTCAAGACCGATAACATTGCAGATTCTTTGGAGTTTAAGAATAACCTCTAAATATATATAGAGAGAAAGCACCAGACCATATGATGTGACAGCAATATTCTAAGAATGGACGAATGGTACACTTGTAAAGAGAACAATGAGGTCAACACTGAATGGCGACAGTGTTTCATGCTTTAACGATCTTCAGACTTGAAAATTGCGTTCAAGCCTGAAACAGACTGTCGCCACTTGCTGCTCGTTTTTATATTTACATACACTCTTCCTGACTGAGCACGTTTACCCATAAATATAACATCTCAAAACTATATTTTCCGTGTGTATATTCTCAGATATAATCTGAGAAGAGTACCGTATGAATAGAAAAAAAAAGACATGAGGAAAATTGTATTTAATTTCAGCCGACGCGTTTCGTCCATTGCTATTTACCAGACAATTATAAAACATATTTATGAGCGTTTATAATTTTCTGGTAACTAACAACGTTTCGTTTTTTTATTTTGATTGGATACATTGTTTCCAAATAAATTCATTTCGTTTTTGCCTTGATAACGTACGTCAATGAATGAAACGCGTCGGGATGAATTAATTACGTTACATAAACATCGTATCAAAAAATGCTTTTACAAACTTTTGGGGCGGGTTCCTCACACCAAAGTAAGGAGAAAATTTCATATAAACATACGTCCTTACGTTTTTTTTAATTATGAAGTTTATTATTTAGTTTAAAGTTTACGGTACGCGCTGTTAAACGTACAATCCAAAATACTTTTTACAAGCTTTGAGGAGGGGTGACTCACACTAAAACAAGGTAAAATGTCCACATAAACAAATACCCAAAAGGCCATCGTTGTACCTCAACACAGCAACTCAGGACAATTGTCCTCAGCTTGCTTCTATACACGGATCATTGATTAGCGGATCATTTCAAATACTCCCACACGGTATCGAATGATTTCGCAGGCTTCCATGACACGTCGATGAAGCATCTTTGCATTATTAATTTCCGCTGCATAAACCAATTGTTTTAGGTAGCCCCACAGATAAAAAAAAAAATAAAAAATTGAGGTCGGGGGGAACGTGCAGGCCATAGAACTGGTCCTTCCCTACTTATCCATCTTTCATGGTAGATGTCAGCCAGTGCGTCGCTAACAATGTGATTAAAACGTGCTTGAGCCCCATTATTCATGAATAACATGCGTCTTCGTATTAGCAGGGGTACATCCTCTAGCAGGTTTGGAAGTGAGTTCGAAATAAAGTCCCTGCAGACATCTCCTGTAAGACGTGCTGGGAGAACATAAGGACCTATCAGAGAGTCACATACAATTCCAGCCCACACATTAATCGTGAACCGATGCTGGTGTCTAGCCTGTATGGTACCATGGGGATTCTGATCCGCCCACAAATGTTGGTTGTGCATATTTCTTTTTTTATTCTATCTCTTCCAAATGTTGCCTCATCCGTAAACAAAACTGAGTCGAGCAACGGACCGGGAGTTCGTGCGATGAATTATCGGCAAAAATTCTCCCGTGGTGAGTTATCAAAGGGTGAAAGACCCTGCACACGTTGCAAGTCATACAGATACAGGAGCTGTTCTTGAAGTACCCTCCATGCGGTACTATGCGATGTACGACACGCTAAGGTCACTTGATTCGTGCCGATACCTGGATCGTCCCCGACAGACTGTAAAATGTATTCTTCGCCGTCAGGCATACGAACGGATCTCGGTTTTCCTCGATTCATAGTTTGCGGTGACACAGATCATGTCTCTATAACGTGACTATAAATAGCAGAAAAGGTTGGACGACTCGGCTGTCTTCGGTTTGAAAATGCAAACTGATACATCCGTGTAGCCGCGCGACCATATACAAAAATCATATCTGCCTGCTTGCGATATATCCTAACATTGTTAAACGGAATACTTCTCAGTTGACTCACTACTACACGCATTAAACATTGAAGATAGACAAGCCACAAATGTACACAAATGACAAATATAACCTAGTCTATATGGCAAAGCATTCTTAAAAACTTTGCCTAAAAAACGAGGGATTTGTGGATATATCTTTATATGCACCTTTGTCCTTTTTTGCGGAATTATATTTGATATTTCAGTGTTATACGTATAGAGTGACTAAAATACGGTATGTGCTTATACGTCGTGTGAAAATTGGCACAAATAAAGTAGAACACTTGGCACTAAAAAGTTAAACCGAAAACTAATCTAAGAGAGCAACAAATCTGTTGGTCATTAATCTCGCAAATCTAAAAATTCGTAAAACTACAACAGCACTTAGCGATGCTGTCGTCCTAAACTGCATTAAGAGTTTATGGGTTCAAGAAGAGACAATACAAGTTTTGGGGTATATATACATACAGTCAAAGATCTGATTAAAAAAATGCCCCAAAATTAAATTTTCATCGTCTAAAACTTTATATTATGAGGATTTTTTTTAAGAACCTTCAAAATTTTGGTTCATTTTTTTTTTTTTTTTTGCGTCAGCAGGTGACCATGAATTAGCATGGGAAATTTAAGCGTCTTTTTGAGGTGAAAAAACAAAGCAAACAATGATTTGGAAGTTCTTGCAAAAATCAAATAATTGTCAGATTTAATGAGTCTTTCAGGACTTATTCACAAATAAATGAAATTATTTTAAAAACATTTCTTTTTTTTAGAAAATCTTGGTAAAAATATTTTATCTATTTTTACATCTGTTACCCCTACTAATTCAATTTTATGAATTTCAAGAAATTCATTTTCGCAGGCCTTGATGTTTATGTTAGTCATAAGCACAAGTCCTTGGAGAATTTAAATCATTTTTTAACATGACCTCCAGTTACAGAAATTCTGCTCTAATTCGTAAAATAAAAACGCATTAAAACTAAAACATGATTTAATTCTAAAAGCTTTTAATTGCTTTTATGATGTGACAGTATAGATATTGTTGTCTTAAGAAAAAAAAAATCTACGAATAATTAGTTTTTGCAAGATTTTATCTTTTTTAAATTTTAATTATAAGTATTTATGTTTTAAATCTTAAAATTGCGTATTAATCTGTAGCAGTTAGGTGATGTTATTAAGTAAAAACTATATTTACTAATCATACAATTCAGCTACCCCCAGTATATTTCTTAAAAATTAAATTTTATATATATATATATATATATATATATATATATATATATGATAATAATAAAATACACACAATACGACATTATCGGAAAATAAGAGTGATAAATATAGTAAATTTAAAGCCAAAGTATCTAAAATTCAATAAAATTACTAAATTTTTAATATTACTGGATAGTTAAAAAAATATATCAAAAAGCATTCACATGTATTCGTCAAATAATTTTTAGAGATATGTCCTTTGTAGAAAAAAATTCCCAAACAAGTTTATCGAGATAGTTTATCACCTAAAAAAAAAAATAAATAAATAAAATAACCCCCATATTAAAAATGCTTTTCTGCGATATTTTAATGTAATATTTGTTTCAGATCAGATTTATTAAAGTTTCAAATCAGCAAATCTTCAAGTTTTAGAAAGGTATATATTATTTTTGAAAGATTTTTTTAATAAAGAGAATGAAGTTGTCCTGACATTAGCCATTTTTAGCGATTTCACGAGAAAAAAAGATAAATAAAAAAATAAAAAGTTCCAATTGAATTTCGGTTAGAAATACAAAGTATTTTGCTTATTAGAAATATCAAAAATTTAATACATTAGCTTGAAATTAAACTAAAAATGAAAGCTTCAAGAAAGATTTCACATTTTAAAAATTAATTTTAAACGTTAGATATCGCTTTTCTTTGGAAAGCGATGTGTATGTATATATATATATATATATATATATATATATATATATATATATATATATATAAGAGAGAGAGAGTGTTCTGTACGAACACAACATTTTACAAAATACATCAAATACGTTGGTTGCCAACCGTAACGAGACGGACCACAATTTCGATGAAAGGAAAGAAAAAAATTGCTACTCTGATCAAAGTTGAAAACACTTCACGACAACGTAAATGTCTAAAGAGTGCCTTGATCGCAAGGTCATCTACAGTAAATTTGCACCCGGGCTTTTACAACATTTCACTATTCCTGGCAGAGCTTCCACAGGGTGAAGCAGAGAGGACGAAGGTTTTTGAAAATAGTCATTTCGAAAACGTGCGTCCTCTGACTCGTGCTGTATTTTCACAGAGTCGGATATCTACTAACAAAAGTGATGGACAGAAAAAGAATCGAAATGAAATTGGTTAAATTATAAAAAAAAATTAAAATGATATTCCCAATATATATATATATATATATATATAAAGAAATATAGTTTTAAGGTGTGTTATATTTATAGGATAAAGTGCTTAGTTTCAGAGATAGAGCGTATGTATATATAAAGTGAACATTGAAGTCAACACTCAGATGCGCAGGCTGTTTCATGCTAGACGCAATCGTCAGGCATATATATATATATATATATATATATATATATATATATATATATATATATATATATATATATATTTATAGAGAGAGAGAGATATGCATGTCTGATTGAATAAATTACAGACATAATGCCTGCTAATTTTTGACAAAATCCATTCATACTCACGAATAACCTTCCGTGCATTGATGTTAAAGGATGAGAGAAATGTGCTATAACTGTTTAAATTTATTTTCATTCCCCAAGTACTTTCGATCTTCTTCCAAGATCAGCTTCAAGGATGCAAGAAGTACAAAACTATATGTTGTTCAGGGGCACAAGTATTTATACGAAGCTGTGCGTTGCTATCCATTACCGGAGTTTATCATTATACTTAATTATCCATAATGGATAACTTTTCACGTTCTAATGAACGCTCAGCACATTGTCAACCATTTGCATTTAAAAGCATAATGAAAAAATTCGGTAATGGATGGCAACGCACAGCTTTGTATAAATACATGTTCCCCTAAACAACTTATAGTTTTGTACCACTTGCACCCATGAAGATGATCTTGGAAGAAGATCGAAAGTACTTGGGAAATGAAAATAAATTTAAACAGTTATAGCACATTTCTCTCATTCTTTAACATCAATGCACGGAAGGTTATTCGTGAGTATGAACGGATTTTGTCAAAAATTAGCAGGCATCACGTCTAATTTATTCAATCACATGCCTAAAAGAGAATTTGCTGCCTAAATACCTACACACATCTATTAGTTATCTCATAATTTCAAATCTAACCACACAGTTATGAAAGTCCGATACACCTCTGCTTTTGTTTATATACGTATACTAAGTGTAATATTATTAGATGAAATGTAAATTATTTTTCGTAATGACTTTTTTAATAATTTCTTTTTATCGCAAACCTCAGACCATCACTACGTCGTCTTGATAACAAAGAAAAAATGTTTGTATATCTCTGAAGGCATAGTCTTTATTTTCTAGCCGTTACATTTGAAGTCGTCACAAGCTTCAGGTATTCAGACCCCAACGCCACATCGTAAACTTTATCAACGAAGGACGATTTCTTTATATATATATATATATATATATATATATATATATATATAGCTTTATGATACGAGAGGGAAAATTGTTGTAGCATCAATTCCGAGAGAAAGATGGCCAAGGAAATACATATCGACTCTTTGGCTTCGCAGTTCAACATGAGATGAGTAGCCTTTCTAAGGAATCTGGGATTGAGAGACATCTTGACTCTTCAATCTAAAATTTAGACAAAAGGCAATCAACCGCCCTCAGAATTCCACGCCCACGGACCCTTCCGACAAATCGTTTGCAATCCTACAACATATCGGCGCTGCTAATTAACGGCTGCAAAATAAGGACCCGAGGAATGCGATAGGATCGAGAGTGGGGGGGACTTGTAGCAAAATTTAAACTAAATAACTTCTACATCACCACATGGCGTGAATCTAAATGCCGCACAAAGAGTAAACTCTTAGTTATTAATACGAAATTCTTTTTCAGGAATACCTTGGAAAACCTGTCAGAGTTCAGATTTGCATCGTGCACAGATCGAACTTAAAAGCAACCTTAACAGCGTTGTGGTTTACAGACATATCACGTTGAAACATTGGTTCTCGTGCGATCACCGAAGTTAAGCAACGTCGGACTTGTTTATTACGTAGATGGGTGACCGCTTGGGAATACCAAGCGCTGAAAACTTGAATGTGAGGGTGGTGTAATAAATAACAGCTCGGAATTGGAAATCGGAGAGCCGAGTTCTAATTCCAGTTGAATTCGTTGGATTCACTTATGTGTAAATACGCCTGGGAAAGGCATGAAATTAGTAGGACATGTATCAGCCAGTCATTATTATTGCTAACAAAATTCTTACAATCTTAAAATATCTTCTGGCTTTAAATAACCTGCATAAGGTTGATAACAGATTGCACACTGTCTACAATATCATGAAAATTGTAGACATTGCTAACGAAGGAATCTAGGCACTGACAAAATCAACGAGAAGCGTCATAAAAGACAATATTAAGACCCTTATGATTAAAATTGAAAAGGATTCAATAATATCCATGCGTAAGATATTTGTTGATATCAGAGTGGACACCAGCACCGTGCATGCCGACCACGCCTTTAATTTAAACACAAAAAAGCCAAGGCATTTTTCATATATTGTCTACGATGGACAGGTGATTGAAAAGCCGTAAGAAAGTATTCAGCTAACTCATGAATCCTGGGTCGACTGTTAAAATAGTCGACGATGAGAAAAAATATTCAGTGGATGCTGTTTTGAAACAAACAGTATTTCGCGTACTCAACAGCTAAAGTCAAGAGTACCTTCATGGCCACATACCCAAGTCCAGTTCTAATCTTGATTATTGTGGCCACCAACGGGAGACAGACACACCCATTCTTTGACGATCTTCGAAAAAGGTGGGTGATAATGCCCACGATAAAGACCTGATATGCCATTTGCTTTTTTATAACGTGTGCGGAGCCTGGGGCTGGTGTTCCAAACCACACCGTCAAGTGTGTGCAAAGCTAACTTTGCTAATGTCTGGCTAGTACATATACCGGGCCTTCCTCTAGCCCAGATTTAAACCCGTTAGATTAAAATCTAGTGTGTTTTGAAGAATGCCACTAACAATACACCCTATCTCAACGGTTGCCATGAGGACGAGTGGACCAAGATGCCCAAAGACATAGCGCAGTTTGTTAAGATAGTGTTGTAGATGTAATTGAGAAATATTTGATAACGCCCTTTGAATAAATTATTTCTGTTGTCATTTGAATTTTGTTAAATATTCTTTGGCAGCAAGAGGTCTGTTATGTCTCAACTCGTCGTCAAAAATAACAATGGTTCGTATAAATAATAAATTGGAACAAAAACAATCATACTTCCAGTGTCCGTAAACATTTTAAAAATATGTCACGGAATAAGGCATTCGGAGAGAGGGTGTGAGCCATATATTAATACATTTTAGATCCTGGAACCGATTTCCCAAGGGAGAGATATGAATCGGGCTCTTCTTTCCTCAGCTAACCAGCAAAGTAGCTGAATTCAAACAGTGGAGAAAGCAACAGAAAAAGAAAAAATCGTCCAGTCTTTCCCAAGAATGCGTGACAATTAACAAATAAGATAATAATTATCATTTAAAAAACCGCTGAAACTATCGGTAAGGTATATACACTACTCGAGAAAAAAAAAGCATGCAAATCTGAAGGTCGCCAAAAATTTATGATATAAGCCCGATCCAATATTGACGGAGCATGACGGTTTGTGAATTAGGATAATATAGCAATAGAAAGAAGATGAAAGATTAGTATCTAAAAGAGAAAAAGAAGAAGAAAAAGCGCAGTGCTTAATGTAATAACGAATTCAAAATTATATTAAGTTTACTACTGTCCGGAAGTTTGGGAGGAGCACAAACAGTTTTTTTTCTTAAATTTTTTGTTAGTGTTCACTTACGTCGTTGACAGCTTGGATATACTAAGGTTTTGTTCTTCCGTTTAAAGTAAAAAGGAAACGGTGATCTAGATTACTCGTATTGTGCATTGGTTTGATATATATATATATATATATATATATATATATACACACCGGCCTGATGATTGCGTCCAGCATGAAACAGCCTGTCGCCTCTGAGTATTGACTTCAATGTTCACTTTTATATTTACATACGCTCTATCCCATATATATATATATATATCTCGTTCATTAAAAAAATTTATATTCTTTTTCCTAAACGTTGTTTCAGATTACAGAGTACAATATTCTTCACTTGTTTTTCGTCACTTTCTTACGAATCGGCTGCTGTAGACTCTAGCTTTCCTCAAATTACCCTTTTCTTTATTTCAGTTGAACTTTCGACATCACATTTCGTGTTCTCTACAAGTCTAGCGTTAACTGTTATCTCTCCTGCATAGCTTCACTTCTTGGCATATCAACCTCAGTGGGTCATTTATTGCCGACACACTTTTGGAATGAATTTTAGCATAGTTTGGCAGAATATACATTTTGTTCTGTTTTGTTATACGGCATATCAAACTCAATGGGTTATTTAATGCTGACAACTTTTTTTCCAGGTAATGTTTTGTTTAG
>OZ038506.1:42442110-42447110 GCA_964036315.1 Acanthosepion esculentum
TTCTGCTAGTGGTTTTTTTTTATATAAGGAGTTGGTGAAAGCGTTATATTACTGTATTTTTCGGGAACGTCTAGGAATGGGAGTTTATTTTTTGACTCAGTTTGTAGGTAAAGTTAGAGTTTTTTCCAAATGTAGGTTTTAGATTATTGTTCGTTTTTCGTTAAAATAAAAATATCGTCTATATAACGGACATATATTTTGGGTTTAGTGACGTATTTAAATATGTTTCCTACGTGGGACATGTAGAAATTGGAGAAGCACGGGTCGAACGGATTTCCCATATTAACACCATTAGTTTGGGTGTAGATGTTGCCATTATGGACGTAGAAGGGAACTTTGGTTGTGCATGGATGTAATAATTCTTTGAGGATATTTGATCTGATGGATAGAGGTGGAATGGAATTATTTGTGTGCACAGAATTAAGGATTATGCCAATTGTTTGATCAACGGGTATGTTTGTGAATAAATGTTCAACGTCGAGGGACGCTTAAATAACTTGGGTTGGTTTTATACGATTTAGAATTTGAAGGAATTTGTGGGTTGATGTGAGCCTGTAATTAGTGGGTAGGTATGGGGTAATGATGCCATTAAAGATCTTTGATAGCTCGCAGACAGGAGTTGGGATCTGGAAAATGATTGGTCGTAGTGGATATTTTTATATTTCTGTATATGTTATTCTGGTTGGTAGTATCCGATGATTTTTATTTTTTGATTTTCAGGGAACTAACGTCAGCGTTATTAGATGTTATTAGTTTGTTGACGGATCTTTTTAGGATCCGCGTGGTTTTTCTCTTTAATTTGGGGAATTTAGATCGGTCATCACTGATGCGTTGTAATTCTTCTTTTTTTATATATATATATAATAATCCGCTTTGTCCAAAATTAACTGTGTTAGCTTTGTCAGTTCATCTGATGACAATATTGGAATTTTTTTTTTTAGTTCTTTTGCGGGGATTGTTAGTTTTGTTGCGATGAGAGCGGTCTTTTAAATCCTCTGCCTTAAGAAGGGCTCTCAGGCCTGAATGAACTGCTATGTCTCCACGCGCCTCAAGTTGGGATAGTGATTGGTGTAGAATTTCAGTTTCAGTCTTCTTTGAGAGGAAGTCAAATTTAGGCTGGAGATGGTAATTTGACGCAAGATTTAGGAATTCTTTTTAGTCACTTGTTAATTGATGACTAGATAGGGGTAAATATTTACCACTGCTATTGAGTAGTAGAATGTTCCCTTGGTATAGTTTACATAGCTTTGTGTAATTATTTGCGTGTGTAAGGTTGCGGTGGTACTGTGCTTTCTTATGATCGGGTTCGGTCAAGGTGACTTAGTGTTTCATATATATTTGTATGTACGTACACAAGAAAAATTAAATAAAAGCTTAATTGCAGTACCCATACATACATACAATACATACATACATACATACATACAATACCATACATACATACAATACATGCATACATACATTACGTAACATACATAACATACAATACCATACATACATACAATACATGCATACATACAATACCATACATACATAACATACAATACCATACATACATGTGTATGTGTGTGTGTGTATATATATATATATATATATATATATATATATATATATATTTTTAATTGTATCACCCCAAGCAAGGCCGGAGGTCACTATCACGCAAGGGGTTAAAGAAGGGTTGGAGGAAGAGCAGATAGGAGTGGCAAAGGAGGGGATGTGGTGAAAGAGAAAGACAGTGGGTCGATCAAGGCAAGGGGGCCACAGAAGATCCGGAGCGAGAGCAGATAGGAATGAAAAATGAAAGGATGTGGAGAAGGGAAGTGGATAAATCAAGGCAACTGAAGATGTCGATTGACGCTACACTTAAACCGTTGGAGATTGTATTTGTCAGGGAAACAGTAATAGGGAAGGGAGTTCCATAGGCGAGATGTGCGAGACATGAAGCTATTGGAGTAGAAGAGACGTCTACATCTAACAGTTTCCACAGTGTAGGGGTGGGAGCGGGATGCCAGCCTCGTGGGGCGTTTAAATTGACGAGGCCTGGGGACAAGCGAACGCAACTCCTCGGATCAAATATATTTTATAATAAAGTAAATATGGAGGCAGTTGACCGCTCTCCTTTAGCAACTTATAAGACATGTGAGAATTTTCTTCTTTGTGTCCGGAACTTTTGAAAGATAGGCGATCACAGCTCGCCACAACTACGTGTTCTGTGTAGCGTCTAGTAAGTTTTGTCATCCCTCCTAAAATCTGCTCTTTCAACCATTATTTAGGCGACCTCGTCAACTAACTTATTCGCTATGTTACCTTCCTAAGTACCTCATGTCTTTAACAAGACCTGTGAGTGTCAAAATCTCCAAGCTTTTTTTTCCTCCTCATAATAGAGCCTAAAAATTTCAGGTGTCTTTTTTTATCATAAACATATGTATCTTTTTCATTTACCTTAAAAGTTCCTAATTACCCACATCTGTCCCATGCATTCTCAGAATACATCTACAGAACCAAGTCGGTTTTCTTCATCGATGAGTAGATTTGCCAGCATTCGCTCATCTATATGGAGTTTGATATTACATAACATTTCAACACTCCAGTCGTGGATTTTTCAAACTTTACTACGCCAATTCATAGTCAAACGATTTGTTCGGGAGAACAGACGAAGCTAAACTTATAATTATTGATTTTATTCCGAATTTTTTAATCTGGCACAAGGCCATTGAGAGTATTATGAGAAAGAATATTTTCTTATACGAGGCGTTCACCTAACTTGATATTCAGCATAAGTATTTTTTTGTGGTTATCGAGTTTCGAACAAGTTTCGAACACTGACCTCTCTAGCACTAGTGTGAGCTAGACAGCTGCGGGGTATAGCTACCATATTCCCCCCTACCACCTCCCTGCTTAGCCGTCGAAATTGAATCAGTCACAATATTTGGTTTCGTATCTTCATCGCGAATATTTCTGCTTATTGCCTACACTGGAATTAACACAACTGTGCGTTATGTAAGTATGAAAATGTTTTAGGTGTTAACCAGTAAATATCAAAGAGATAGATTAAAAAGGAAAACAAAAAAAAAGCAGTTGCTACTTTCACCTGACATTCTTTGTTTTTTATTTTTTTATTTTTTTTTTTAATATGTATAACACGGTAAAACAAAATCGGCAAAGTTAACGTGTAAATATCACAAAGATAAGTAAATTTTATAAAATCAATTCTTTTAAATACCAAGAAAAGCGTCACGGGCTTTTGAGCTTACACACACACACACCATTGTGTTTTTTTGTTTGTTTTTTCTTTTAGTAATTTTCAGCTCAGTGATGGATGTGTATGTATGTTATTTGTACATAGAAAAAAGATTATGAATTTCTTATTAAAAAAAAAAGTGTTTACATCTGGAACAGTTTGCAGTGAAGATCTAAATTTCCCGAAGAATGCTTAAATTTTGCATTTAAGCTATTTAACCTCCTTTTTGGGTATATTTTTCAGTACTAAAAAAAAAAAAAAAAAAAAAAAAAAAAAAACACCAGCACCAAAGTATAAGTCTGGATCATGATTTTCTGATAAATACAAAAGTCGAGTTAGCGTATAAAAATGCACCGGGTAAGTTTTAAGCAATCTTCCAAAGAACAATTATTTTACACATATATATATATATATATATATATATATATATATATGTATATGTATGTATGTATGTATGTATGTATGTGAAGAAATATAGTCTTAAAGTGTGCTATATTTATGGGATAAAGTGCTCAATATCAGAGATAGAGCGTGTGTAAATATAAAAGTGAACATAGAAGTCAACACTTAGAGGCGACAGTGTTTCATGCTAGATGCAATCGTCAGGCAACTAGTTGCCTGACGATTTCATCTAGCATGAAACTAGACTGTCGCCTCTAAGTGTTGACTTCTATGTTCACTTATATATATAACATTCAACCAATACACGGCTCAAGAGCCACTCGACGTAGCGAGTTACTGTGTGGTGTTGCATGAGCGTAAGTACAAGACAAGAAGTGAAGTTATGCAGGAGAGATAACAGTTGACCCTAGAATAGTAGCGATTGTAGTGATTAGGAAAACATATTGCCCGGGGGTGTTGCATAAAGCAGAGGGGTTCCTGGGAAGAAGCTGTCCCAGTTGAACGTCTTACTGACGAAATGCGGAGGGAATGAGATGATTCACAGCCGAGTTCATGACCCGGCAGTCCCAATTATAATGATTGAGGCTGGTGAGACTAATGAATTTAGGTCGTCAGAACACACACCATAGAAATAACCACAGAGTAGATTGCTTAAATATTTTTGAACTTACATCGAAACGAATAATAATAAAAAAAAAATTATCGGGCATTTTTTATTAGCCTTACTCGAAATTGGGATCCAGAGACAAAAGATGGCAAAAGTTTGTTAATTTTTATAAATCCCCCAAATCCCATTTCTATTGGTTATTTATGAAACATGATTGTAGGGTTAAACCTGTGTGTCAATTGCAACATTCATTTCAACAACATTTGAACATCTTTTCTTGCAAAAAGAGACAGAAAGAGCAACTATCCAGAAGACCATCTACATACTGTTAAGGCTCGACGTTGCTTAACTTCGGTTCGTGTAGTAGATATTCAGGCTCGGTGGAAACAGAGCGAGCAATAACAGAGTAATACTAAAAACGAACAAGATATCCCTAAAAATGGACAGCGAAACAGAAAAATATCTGCATTCGTATATTTAATAAAGGGCTCATTTAGTCTGAAATTCCACTGAAGGTTACCTCGGTCGGCAAACACCGGAAGAAAGCAGGTAAGAACAATGGTCGAAACGTTGTAATGATAACAACAAAGATGGACATTAGACCAAATGTAAATGATTCCGGTGGAATTTCGTCTAGTTTCGAACATAAAGAAGAGAAAGTCGATTAACAATGCCGAGACGTTATCCATTTCGTTATATTCACCTAGACGCCAATATCCTTGGGAAAGGTATGTATCTGCTTCTTTTCCA
>OZ038506.1:42452110-42474610 GCA_964036315.1 Acanthosepion esculentum
CTAATCTACAGTAGGAGTTAAACAAATAAATAACGAATTCTTATCTCTTACACACATGACGAGTGTCAATAGTGTGTAGGGTGGTGGTGGTGATAGCGTGGGGGGGCGTACTTTTCTCAAATAGTATTGCATGAAAAAAAAAAAAAAAAAATAAAGAAATGAAAGCTATTTAAAATTATTTCCAATCTGGTGTAGTTTCCTCTAATGTCCGAAGAGTATATCGATTTCCAGTCCTAATGTTGTGACAAAATGCGACAGTAAACTTGAGAAAACTACAAGTAAAATAGTTTTTTTTTTTTTTTTTTTTTAGTCTAAATGTCTTTTTCATTCCAATTTTCATTGAAAATTCCTGATCCGTTCATGGAATTCTCAGCTTTCTCCTGTAGAGCCATATCCATATCTGTCGCTTAAAATCTCTTCATCTGTCGGTTAAAGTCTTCATCTGTGTAGCATCACCATCACATAGGAGGATTGATAGTACATAGGAAACTTATGTTTGTATTGAATCTCTGTTTGTTTAACCCCGGATTATTTTAATGCACCTTTTAGTGTTACTTAAACTTGTACACATTACTGTCGTCTCAAGCCATTATAAGTAAATTAAAGTATTTTTTTAGCAGTCAAAGAATATGTTCACACAGATTATTATGATGGAGCAAAATTAATCCACATATATAAAAAGGAAAATATCATTTTTAAGAGCCAATGGCTTTCAGCAAGTGAAGCCTTTGAGGTTTTGGCAAAGGCCATCATTCTCTGAACATTGTGATTCTGTAGTGCCAGTTCACAAACAAAAGAACTGTACCAAATAACAGAAATCGCATTACTTGTGGACTACCAACAACTAAAATGGATAGCACATGTATCTCGAAGAGAAGATAATGACAATCAAAAAGCTGACATTCCACACTACTTCAAATAAAAGGTTAGGAAGGAAACCTCCATCAATCCTGGAAAAGGCGATAACAACTACTGGACTTGATAAAATAATTTATCAGAAAAAAGGTTTAAGAAAAAGATTTTATCAATTCCAATCAAAAGTAGTACTGGCTGCATGAATGCCGAATGTTTCCTTATAAGGAAACTGTTAAACGTCCTTTCTGGACGTAAATTATCACATATTATATATATATATATATATATATATATATATATATATAAAAACACTTCTAATGAATGAATTTTGTTATTTTTAAAACTTTACGGCCATATCACGTTGAAACACACGTTCTCGTACGATCACCAAAGTTAAGCAACGTTGAGCCTGGTCAGTACCGAAATGCGTGACCCTTTGGGAATACTTGGTGCAGTAAGCTCGGTGTAATGGATAATGGCTTGGAATTGTTAATTGGAGAGCTGAGTTCCAATTCTAGTTGGGTTCGTTATATTCACTTGGACACAAATAAATATTTTTCTCCATCAATTGGTTGATTAATAAAACTTGTATTACTAAATCATTATTATCAAAAAAAAAATAAATAAAAAAATAAAAAAATTCTTACAATATAAAAATATTTCCTGGCTTTAAATAACCTGCAAAGGGCTGATAAGCCGTAGAAAATGAATTTAATATATAAAACTTTAAAAATAAAACGCCAGAAATGTTTAATATCTTAACTGCAACATTATGCAGATTATTTTAACTTCCACATTAAAATATCAGACAGCATGGACAAAGTTGTAATAAAATTGTGTAAAAAGAAAATTGTGAAAAGAAAATTGTGAAAACCTTCAATATTGGAAACTTACTTCAAGCAGTGATATAAAACAAAAAACGAGGCTGCATTTATTGATTAAAAAAACAAACACACTTGAAACTTGTAGCATGTTAATTTTATTATAATTAAACTTGTACTATTCGAGAGAAAAATAATAATTGCAGAAAATTATGTCTTAACTTGTTAATATTCGTAAAATACGACCAGAATTACCGTTAACTGATAATTAATATGAATATTTGAATACAGAGTTACTACGCTTCCTGCTAAATTTGAAATAAAGTACAATATGGCGAATTTTGCCGAGTGTTAAGTAAACCGATTGAAAGATAACAGAAAAGGCTATATCTAAACCAAACTTTTTACCTAGAGAGAACAAATATGTAAAGTTACGATATAACAATTCCTGGTTGAAAATTATCATTTTGACTAACGATTGCAACTAAAAAGATTAAACATATAAAAACTACTGAAAAAAAGCCTAAAGTCAACAATAAAGTATTTAAACTGAGTGGATATAATGCTATAGTCAAGCAAGTCTTTTTAGTAAAAGTACATGAAAATATAAAAAAAAATACAATCAAGAATTTAGTAAAATTATCTTCGACAGTAATGTTGAAACTATCTTACATTTATAAAGTCTACTATTTACCCTTGCTTTGAATATTGTTGCCACATATGGTCTGGTGCTCCTGCTATATATTTAAAGATTCTTGATAAAATCCAAGGAAGAATCTGCAATATTATTGGTCCTGGCATCTCGGCTTCAGTCACTTTCCCCACGGTACTTTTTCTAGAATACATTAATGGTAATTGTTCTGATGAACTTTACTCTTTGGTACCTAGACTTTATTTAAGCGCAGTACTAGATTGGCGGCAATGTATCATAATTTTACACTTGAAATGGCTCGATGTAACCGTAAATTCTATGTTAACAGCCTCTTCTGTAGTACTTCTCGCTTGTGGAACTCTTGCTGCTTCTTGCTTTCCAGTCAACTATAAATCTTCAAAAAGTTAAACACAATGTCAGTAGGTATCTTCTTTTTTCATGTGTTCTTTTATTGTCCTCTCTCTTCACATCTTACTAAGTTTGTCTTGCTTAGAGTGAAAAAAAAATTATTGTAAAGTGCAACAAGTGAAATATATAGGCGATTATGGCTTTCCACAACTTCCTATACTTTGTAGATCTTAGTAAGGTTTATTTTACTGTACCTCCTAATGACTATTTTGCCAACCACAACCACAGAAAGCTTATTCGCTTTTTTCTTCTGCCCTTCAATAGATCCTGTGAGTGTCATATTCTCCCGGCCTTCTTTCCTCATGTGCCCTGAAAATTTCAACATTCTTTCATTTTCCCTAAAACTTTGTCCTTACTAATGTGTTCAGTCCATAGTATCCTCAACATCCTTCTGTAGAACCATATTGTCTCGATGAGATCGCCCACCATTCACAACCATAAAGGACAGATCCTAAATAACAGTTCGACACACTTTTCTTTGTTTCTAACGATATTTTCCTTTTTTTAATACTTTGCTTAGCTTTTGGAAGACCACTTTCACTATTCCAACAAGTCTTCGGATTTCGGTGTCTCGTTTTCTGTCTTGTTAAAACACGACCTAGATATTTCAATTTTTGTACTTCATACATTGTCTTTTTACAATTGATGTTTAATCCTTTCTTACTTTCCTTAAATACTTTCCTGTATGCTATCAACATTGTGCCATCTGCATATCTTATGTTTATGAGACCGAATTCAAAATATACAGAGTTCAATGTTATTGATACACTTGACGAAAAATATTTCAGCTTTTCTTTAGACGATTAAATAACTGAAATTTATAGCTATCGCGTGTTAAATAAATGCACGAAATAGGTTTTTATATATCCAACCAAATCTAGCATTGTAAAACATGGCTTAATCCCTTTCGTGAGCAAAAGTACGCAGTTTTTTTTTAGTTTCTTTTATAAATAAGACACGCACAGCCTTAGCATTAGACAATCTTGATACAGTGTAACCCGGATATAAGATAAACCCGGATATAAGAGATTTTCTCTGGTCCCAAATTAGAGCCTGTGTTAATGTATATACAGTGTAACCCGGATATAAGAGAGTTGTCGGAACCGGAGAAGAAGTCTCTTATATCAGGGTTTGGTCTATTTTGTTTTATTAATACAGGCTCTAATTTGGGATCAAAGAAAATATCTCTTATATCCGGGTTATACTGTATAATAGACCAAACCCGGATATAAGAGACTTCTTCTCCGGTCCCGACAACTCTTATATCCGGGTTACACTGTACAAGTTTTAGTCAGAAAAATGGACAATTTTGTTTGTTTACAAAATTAAAGTTTGTGCAGTCAATTCTGTAAAACTTAAACTATCAGTGTGAGAAAGTGAAAAAAAAAAATGTTGCTGTAATTATTAAATATTAATAAAAGTCAAAATTATGACGAAATTATTCATTAGAACCTCAGTCCTTTATTAAACGAGGTTAATTTTACGAAATTTCAAATTATTCGAGTGGACACTAAAAAACGTTTACATTTGCATAAAAATAAATGCTGAGAAGTTATATCAGTTGGAATTTTATTTGAAACTAAAAATGAAACCTAATAATTATTTGATTTTAGGAAAATATAAATTAGACGAAAATATTTTTGTTTGGTATGTTTTCAGTATTTTTTCAATTATACTGAATTCTTTTGAGTTATAAAAAGTGTCTTTATTTTCATTTGTTTAATTTAATTAATTTTTAATGTTTTAAAATTATACTCCAGAAATATTAAATGTTGGTTTTATAACAAATATAATGTTTTACAAAAAACACTGAATTTTTATTATTAAAGGAATTATTTTTTTAAATATATACTGTTCTTTTGCAATTAGCATGTATGCAAACTTAAGAAATAAATTAAATCTCCGGCTTACGGCCATATTACGTTGAAACACCGGTTCTCGTACGAACACCGAAGTTAGGCAACGTCGATCCTAGTCAGTACTTAGATGAGCGACCGCTTGGGAATACTAAATGCTGTAATCTAGGATGTGCGGGTGGTGTAAGGGATAACAAAAAATCAGAGAGGAGAGTTCCAATTCAATTCGGCTTTGTTATATTCACTTATGTGTAAATGCCCTTGGAAAGATATTTCATCTCTTTCCCATCTATCGGTTAAATAGGAAGACATTCATCAATAAGTCTTAGACTAAAAATATCTTCTGACCTTAAATAACCTGCAAAAGGTTGGTAAGTCGTAAAAAAGAAAAAAAATCAATCTTGATTACGTCTAATACAACTTTTCACCTAATCTCACCGAGCGAAGACATGTTAATCGGATTTATGAGCTTATTAATTCGTGACATATGAAGTGCAGTCAAAGATAATACCCGTTCTTTAAGTAAAAGAGATTTAACAGTAGAAATGCACAATGGCAATTTTAATATTAGCCGTTTCCTTACAAGGAAACATCAAACATTCATTGACCAATGAGCCAGTGATACTGAGAAAATCTTTCTACTAAAGGTCTTTCAGGAAAATAGGTTTCTCAAGTCCACTGTTGTCGCTCTTTCCTGTATTGGTGGGGGATTCTATCCTTGCATTTTGTTTGGTTTGGTTTAAGGCATAGCAACACATATTTAATGTTCTTGGTAGTATGGTGTGCGATGGGTAAATCGTCGCCATTTTATATTTTTAATTTCGCGCATGTGCGTTGTTCGTCTTTGATTTTGACGCCTGTACCATATAATAGGGTCAATTGGGCACCGTCCGTGAGAAAAAGAGCACAATGACGCAGTTCACTCCGCTAGGAATTTGTAAACGGCATGCTGTACTGCCTGGAATTCGCACCAGAAGCTCCAATACGAACATTTCAGAGTGTTTGGGTGTCAATCTGAGGGCAGTTCAGAGAATTCGGAAAGAGTTGGATATACCCAGCCAACATCATGGTGTTTGTAGTGATCATTAGTGATATCGACATTATGCCTCCATTCATCTTTTCATAGAGCCTCAGACTCAACATGGAGGCCTACATCAAGTGCTTTGAGGAGGTAGTGCTGCCATGAGTCACGTTGGTGGCTGATTGAAAGACCTTATATCTGGCAACAGGACTCTGCACCAGGCCACAAGCAGAAAACCCCCAGCCATGTCTGTAAGGAAAATTCTGCGACCCAATCAACTATATATATAATATATATATATATATATATATATATATATATATATAGATATATAGATAATATTAGTGGCAAATATACACATACATATGCAATCATATATCTAAAACATAAATATACATACATACATACATACACATATGTATTAAAAATAATTCCAAGAGGATAGAATCCAGGTAGAACTCAATGTCCAGGACAGTAAGGATATAATAAAAAGACTTAAACACTAATATTCCATGGTCATAATTTATTCCATTGGAAACGTAAATACGATCCAATTCATCAGACCTACAAATTCAAAAAGAAAACAGAAAAAACATCTCCGGGAATAAAAAATAAAATTTAGTGAGAGTGTATGTACGAGAGTGTGGGGCGAATGCTAGAGTGAATGAAAGCCAAAGGGAGGGGTAACAGACGAGAGAATAGGAAGGTCTAAAGATGAAGGGGGGGGGTAAAATTTAACAGAGAGGAGTTTTAAAAAGGGTGACAAAGACGGTTTAAGTGAGAAAAATATGCATATTTTCAAATGTCTGATACATTAAAAGATACATCGGAAGAGTGTATACATTTCTTGGAGACATACACACACAATAGACAATAAAATCTTAAAGCTCGGAAGATGAGAGACGGAGAGGAAAAGAAAAAGGGGGTGGGAGGAGTTGGGTTGGGGGAACTAAAACCGAAGGGCCTTTATAAAAGGGCCGCTGTGTAATGAAGAAAATTTGACAAAGGTAATATCGACTACAGGTTACAAATCTAATATAAACATACAAAAATAACGATTATCTGAAAAAGCAAGGACCTAAATTTCTATGTTCAAAAACACATACGTATACACACATACACAACAAATATTAATATTTTCACGTACATACATATACATACATACATACACACACATCCACTCATACATATATACACATTTACGTACATACATACGCATACATAAACAATATATACATAAAACTTTACGCATCTCCATACAAATACCTACACACCCATCTAAACAAATAAACAATGTATCCCTCTATCTATTCGTCTAACATACATACGTATATATATATATATATATATATATATATATACCTGAACATGCGCACACACACACACATATATAAACACATCTACATACACATCTACCTACATCCATATACGCATATATATATATACACACACACACACACACACACATGAACGCACATATACATATCTATATATAAATCAAAATGTACAAGCTAAAAATTTAAAAATTAATTAAAAAAACCTTAGGGACCATATCTATCCATATATACATTTAACATAAAAATATGCGGGTGGAAATTAAATTTATACTTCAAGGACATTGAGGAAGACAACGTTAAGAATATTAAAAATATTAAAAACCGGCTGAGTGAGAACGCGTATCTATCTCTTACGTTTACATATACCTAAGTATTATAAGACTATCTGATTTTGCATATCAGTTACTAGGGAAAACGTCTACCTACATACCCACTCACACATATAACACCACATGAATAAAGATTAACAAAAAAAAAAAAAATTTCAAATACATAGCGCATCACATGAACAATGATACATATAGATAATCATAAAAGTAATTCCATTAAAATGTCATGCCCGAATTTATAGAACCAAGATGGCACTGTCACAAGTGACAACACGTTATAAAACCGTGTTTATGTTTTGAATTGTTTTTTGTGCCTACATTTAGAAAAGATCTCACTACGAATATTTAGCAACTAATCTTGATTCTTATCTTTAATAATGAAATTTTTTTCCGCAATGCACAGATCACATCGATCACGGAAGTTATTGTTTTTTTCTCTAGATAGGTATCTCCATTCGAAAAGTGGCGTTAGTCCCTTATCCACCAGATCCCAGTAGTGTTTGGATAAGGAATTTTGATTTTTAAGGTATCTATATCGAAAAGAGCGTTTATGGTTGTATAGACGCTGCTTCCAATCACCCGCGGATATACCTATATATATTTTTTTCTGGTTTATATTTTCCTTGGGGAAGATTGTTGCCTCGTACACTACATTTTCATACCTACATTTACCCCCGATTGGGCAAAGGTCTTTATTCCTACAATTGCAGTTAGGGTTACTAGATTGAGTTTCATTACTATGGTAGTTTCTCAGTATTCTACAATTATATGAAGATATAATTTTCTCCATGTTTCTAACGCATGAATAACTAGTTTTCAGTGTCTTCCTATTGAAAATTTTATGTAGTGGATGTTTACTATGAAACAGACTGTCGCCTCTAAGTGTTGACTTCTATGTTCACTTTTATATTTACACACGCTCTATCTCTGATATTGAGCAATTTATCCCCATAAATATAGCACACTTTAAGACTATATTTATATATATATATATTAGCCACCTAACTCCCCAGACTGTAACCCCGTTTTTTTATTATGTGTCGGGCGTAGTTGAGCGAGAAACCGACAAAACTCCTTGTATCATCAAAGATGAAGTGAAGGCAAAGATAATGGCAGCAAATCATCTATTCAATCAAGCCACATTCCTGACATCTATAGCAGGTATGGTTGAATGCTTTGCTCGGAAATTCTCTTCCAACTCAACACTCGACTCATTTGAAGTACCCACACGTGATTTTCTCACGAGAACAGGGTCTCTAATGAGTGATATGCGCATAACCCCATCACTGGTCTCGGATATCATGTCTAAACTGGACTCCCAGAAGGCAAGTGTAGGTGAGGAGACCACAGCCGTCGTCCTAAAGAAATGTGCTCCAGAGATGGCTCCAGATATCTCCAAATTCTACAACTATTGCCTCGCTGCTTCCTGCTTTCCAGCTTGTTGGAAGTCCTCCTCTTTTTAGACCTGTGGAGAACCTTCTGACCCCTTCTAACTATCCCTTTATTAGTCTCCTATCGCTTTTTGGCAAAGTATTCGAGGATTTAATCAATGCTGAATGGCCACCACTGAATATGTATATCAAGCTCTTGATAATAAGGGGGAAGCTAGAGTTGTTGTTCTAGATATATCAAAGGCGTTTGATAGGGTTTGGCATTCTGGTCTTCTACGTAAGCTTCAGGGCTACGGTATTACTACTGGACGCTTGTTCATTCCTATCAAATCGTGAAATGAAGGTCGTTCTGAACGGGTCACTTCCAGATCCTTTCACACTAACCTGAATATCCGCTTACGGTTCACTCCTGAGTCCTACGCTGTTTCTGATCTTCATCAATCGTTTTCCTGTATCATCAGTTCCCAAGCAGACATTTATGCTGATGAAACCAACATTTACTTCAATAGCAAATCTGCCAGAGCTGACAAAGTTAATGTGGCTGATGCATTTGAAAAAGACGTCCAATTAGGGGTTAGCTGGAGCAAGAAAGGTCTCGTAAACTGCAATGCCTCCAAAACGAAACTGCTTTCATTTAACCACATAGGGGAAACTCTCCAGTATGGTTGATGCTGGACTCCTGGAGAGCAACGCACTGTGCATTCTTGGCCTCACGTTTTCAACAGACTTGTCGTGCCAGAAGGTTAATTTTCGTCAGCGTCAATCTTGCAGATTTACAAATCTACCATCTGTCCGTGCCTTAAATACTGTTACTGCGTCTGGTCTGGTGTTCCTGCTATTTATCTCTAGGTTTTTGACAAAAATCCAAAGAAGGATCTACAATGTAATCGTTCCTGGCTTAGCATCTCGACGTCAGTCATTTTCTCACCAACGTAAAGTGGCTTCCCTCCGTTTTTTTCTGACGAGCTTTTTTCCCCCTGGTACCCCGACTATGTGAATTTAAGTGTGCTACTACATTGGCATCTTATTCACAACCTTTTACTTTCGAAATAGTTAAATGTAACCGTCACTTACACTGCAAAAGTTTCTTTTCTCGCACTTCCCGACAGTGGAATTCCCTTATGTTTACTTGCTTTCCTAAAAACTAAAATCTTCAAAAATTTAAATGCAACGTCAATCGTCATCTTCTGTCGTTTTGACCCCCGTTCATCTTTTATCCTTTCTTGACACCCCCCCCCCGCCCGACAAATCCAGTTTTTTCTCTCACTTTCATTCTTTTTAACCCCTTGTGTAATAGTGGCATTCCCGCCTTGCTTGGAGTAAAATGATAAAATACAAAGACTGAGCTATACCCCGAGTTATTTGGAGTGTCTATTATTTGGTAATTCGACATTCTGAAATTTTATGCATTTCGGGTACGTGACATCACTGGTTTCATTGAAAGTTATGGTTTCTGTTTTTCTTGAGTCCTATTTCTTGGGATACTTGGTAGAGGATGTTAATTTTCGGTTCAAGATCATTCTTGCCCCAAATACCTACTTCATCTGCATAGTCCCCACTCCTCATCACTACATTGGCACCAAGAGCATGCCAAAATGAATGCAAAAGTATCAGGGTTACAAAATAGAATCCTCTCCCTTCACCAATGCGATATTTGAATGAGGGAATGTCTATCTGCATCATAGTGTAGTTTCTCAGCTGATTTTGTATCTATATTCGAATCTTCAATTCTACCTCATTGCAATCTTTGAGTTCCTACTTCAAGAGCCTAAACAGATGACTGTCGGGGTTGGTGTGTGAAGCAGTTTCCAAGTAATTCTTCTGGTTTTTAAGCTGCTTTGAAGCCTCGTCTAGTCATGTACAAAAGTAGAGGACTTATCTTCAAATGTGGTCTAGCTCTAAGAATATGTTCTCTGCATTCTCGAAGTGTGCTTACCAAGAATTCATAATCGGTAGTGGCGAAATGGGGATTAAAAAATTATGACTTCTAGTTAAAAAAAACATTGAGGCCGGAAATTTCATGGTGGGGCATGTTTTCATAAACTTACATTTTGTAGGTGTTCCCGGGCGTATATCACTTGATTTCCCTTTGCCCAATAGATTAAAATGAATCTAGAACTCATTGTGATTAAATGGCTTAGAAATGTACTATCAGTTGTGCACCTCAAAAAGGCACTTGGGCAGCGACCACACACTACTGACTCACGAATTCACTCTGCATTCTAGAAGCGCAAATTGCATATACCAAGTGCAGGCTCTATGACAGGACACCTAAGAGATTTTAGAATTTTGAAAACTTGATACTTTTGCCGGTTGCAATGAGAGCATCAATCGTTTGGCTTTATTTCCAAACATAGAAGGATCTTTTAGAGTCAGTCTATACTCTCACTAGAATTGATAATAATTCTATGAATCATATTTTGCATAGAAGAAAGCGTATAAACGTAAGAAAGATCAAATTAATCCCATAATTAAAGAAGTTTTAAGTCCAAAGTGAGGCTCAGAAACAAACATGAAAATGTGCAAAACATGGCGATATAAAAAAAAAATACCATATATATATATATATATATGACAACAAAAAAATCAAAAAGGAATGAAGGTTTATAAACAGATGCTCTAGCTTGCATGGTGCTTCGTGAGGAAATGTCCGATGCAAGACATTTGGGTGAGATTTCTCTATCGTTTGGCTTGGTAGAATTTTAAGATATGCCTGTGTGCAATCGAGTCAACTCTGGGAATAATATTCTATTGTGTTCAGTTCAGCAAGATTTTCACTGGCGGAGATTTACACAATGTCCATAAATGAGAACGAGAAAAGAATGATTAAAAGCCAATGACGAGAGGATTAAATTTCCCCCCGTTTCTGATATACTGCTTTTGCGTCGCCATAGAGGTGCCGTTAAAAATTCCTTGGCAACCAAGTGGAGCAATCCACTGCTCCAACAGTAGGGCACATATTTAAGTTCAAATTTACAATGTTAACGAATCGACATGCTAAACATCTCGTTACAGTCATCGTTCCGTTGTTTTAGAAGGAAACTCACACAAACGTATACTCAGGTTTTCCAGTGAGAAAAGAACAATTGTAGGAAAGTTATGCTAAACTAAACATTATGACAAAAGAGTTGATCCAGTGCGACGTGAACTCTCCGTGATTAGTGTGAGAGTTAAACATGTTTCTCTTTTCATAGAACCTGCAATGTTATAGAAATTAAAAGGCAACGGGCATATTGACAGAAATAGAATTCGTTTTCATAGGAAATTGGTCAGCAGAAACATTCGATCTGCGAGAAAAACTGATCTGGCCATATCAATACTTGTTATTCTATTCCAACTTTTTTGCTTTTTAATTGCTTGAATTTTAATAAGAGAAATTGTTTTCTAACGAATTGGTTTTGATAAGGGAGCAGCGAGTGCCTGGTGGAGGGATTCTGATGCAATCCAGTTTTGTAAATAATTTTAAAATCTACATTCGGTGAAGATCGGTTGTAATAATACTCATGAAAACGATATATATATATATATATTGGTACTCGTTTCTGAAAAACTTTGGGTATATCGGCTTGTAGTAGAACAAACCAGTGCCCCAGTGAAAAAGAGGAACACAAAAAGAAAGAACCAAGAACATGAAATCGAGGCGAAAACAACCGTCCAGAGCCCAAAGAAAAAACCTCCAAAACGAGTAAAAGAAACTACGTAAAGTGTTCAATACACAAAATAGAGCAAACCTAATATAAACCTAAAGAGCCAGGCAAATCTTCTGAGGTTTCACCTAAATGGATCATATTATATATATATATATATATATCTCAAAAGAAAACCTTAAAAGATTCATTTCGGTTACAGTTTATTTTGTGAATATCTATATATTCATCTCTTCAAACCGAAATCTTTTAGTGAATGGCGACAATTTCCCGAACAGATGTATTAGATCTAATATAGGTACCTCCACGAGATCGCTAAAAGAAAAAAAAAAAAGAGCATAGCATGATGAAAAAGACGCCAAACTTGACGAAAACAAAATTATCGTCTAAATATTTGTTATTATTAAAAGATCAAAGTTTATTTTAATTATTTTTTTAAAAATTTCCTTCTTTTTAGAACAATCTGAATTTTTATTTAAAAATTCTTGTTTCTCTTTGTATCACCGGAACTAGTAAAATAACATACAATTTTTCGCACGTTTTTTTTTTTTTTGTATGACACACATTAATTTGGAAAATCTTGCAAAAATGAAAATAATTGTTGGATATTAATGAAACTTTCACAAAATATTCACAGATTATCGAAATTATTATAAATATGTTTTCGTTTATTAAAGTCATGGTAGAAATACTTTTTTTTTTATACTACCCCTCCCCATAACTAATTTATGAAAACACTAGGAATTCGATCGCGTCAGGTTTAGTGATTACAATAGTTAAAAGTACAAGGCTTTGAGGAATGCAAATCATGATTTTTTAATTTTTTTTGTTTTTAACTGGACCCCCTACCTGAAAATCGGCTCTGAATCGTAACATACAAAACTCAATAAAACAAATATATTATTTAATTTCAAATGCTTTTATTTACTTTTAGTTGTTTTTATGAATATGGGCAATATTTTCTGTAAGCAAAAAAAATTTTACGATTAAAAATGAATTTTTAATACAGTTATTTGTTATTTTTTAATTATAATAGATTTTTACATTTAAGTTGTTAAAATATTATAAAATTAGTTAAAAGCCGCGTCAGGTTTTGTAAGTGTCCTGATGAGATAGATCTTTTTTTAGTGCGTTGGAAATTGTATCGTTTTGACTAATCAGAAGACCCGCAGTAATTAAGAAAGGTAATTTTGTGTTTATAATCGGGCTCTAATTATAAAATACGGAAGACCAACAAGAATACAATTAAGTTGCTTTGTGTTAATCATTGTTCTCCGCTGTTAAGGCCTTTAATTTTGCGAAACACGTGTGGAAAAGTTTACTTGATTTTTCAATTTCAACTGAGAAGGGTACCTAAAAGTATCATCCTATGAAATTTATATGATCTTATTTTTATATTAATCTCAGTTATGGCATTTTTTCCATAAATGAAATATCAAAATGAATGGAAATACAAATAACACAGTAAAATGTAGTAAATGTACATGAAATTATAGTATTTTATGTACACTTCTGATAAAATTTCATAAGAAACGTACCTATAAATTAATTAGATACCTTTCTTATGAAATTTAATATCATTCGTAACAGTCTTGTTTTAATTTCTTTATAATATATTTTCCATAAAGCATCGTAAACGTAAAAGGTGAAAGATAAGTACAAAAAACAAAAAAAAATTAGAGCGCTGAAAGTTTTCCTTAAAAATAACGATGTAAATAATTTGTTCACTTAAATGTAAAATATTTCACTTTTCTCCTTCCGTAGAACAAATTATCCTCACGGAATCCGTCAATATGTTATTCAACACCTGTCAAGTGACGCGAAAGTTTATGACCTGTTTTGTTTTATTTTCAAATTACCTCTTTTCGGCGCAGAAGCTAAGTTATGCTTGGCTCAAAATATTTTAAATAAACATTATAATTGCTGATTTTGAAAAAATGATAATTGAAAAGAATTTCAAACTGAGATTTTCATTGATTCCATAAAATGGAAAAAAAAAAATGATCAATTTTGCTGACTCAAAAAAAACAAAAAAAAAAACAGATTTTTAACGAAATTTTCGGACGTGTTAGGAACGATTAAAAAATGTAAAAAAAAATACCACAAAAATACTTTGATCTTTCCTCTTAATAACAAACATTTAGATGATAAAATTTTGTTTTCGTCAAGTTTGGCGTCTTTTTCATCATGCTATGTTCTTTTTTAGCGATCTCGTGGATATATCTAATCTAATACATCAGTTCGGGAAATTGTCACCATTCACTAAAAGATTTCGGTTTGAAGAGATGAATATGTAGATATTCACAAAATAAATTGTAATTTAAAAATATATATATATATATATATATATTTTATGTATATAAGCGAGAGAAAAGTAGATGCGAGAGATATAGAGGGGGGGGACACACAAAATAAACCTCACGGAACCAGAATGTTTAAGTCCTCCTAACAGGCTATGGTGTTAGGGGAAGATCATGTTTCGTCTCTGACGTGCCTACCCAGACATACCAATCGTACCGGAAGTCATGCACATGTGATAAACTGTCATTAGCAGCCTTTCAACTACGTAAACATATGTGAAAGCGAGTGCGTTTGCGGCATGCAACACACCAGAGTGTCTGCCTGCGATTATATGTACGACGCTACCATGATACAAGTAGAGAAATCCACTAAAGAACTAACTTGGTGCTCTAATAACCTATCAATATAATAATAGTACAGGATTAATAATACATTAGTAATATACTAAAATAAGCATCACCAAATGTCGTAAGTAAGAGAAATCAACTAAGGGTTAAATTTATTGCTTATTATTAATGAACTTTGTATCAGGTCGGTCTCCCAGTTACACACACACACACACTACAAGTACCATTTAATCCAACAGAAAATAGTAACGCTATCTTCAACTAAACCTGTTCCCCAACCAGGCTTGAGGGAGGGTGACTAAATATCCAGCAGGGTCAAAATTAAAACCAGAGAATGTGCGGATGAAATTTCTTGGAAGGACAACTGCCATTCAGTACAATGGGGGAGATTGAACTCCATAGACAGATTGTCTGTACGGTGATTATACTGCATTGTTTAGTGGAAGGCTGCCCCACCCAACGATAGAATTAATGGCTACGTGTCTGTGATAAAGGTTTGACACGCAGAGGGATGGGCTACGTCAGGTCTACTAGCCCAAAACACGCTACGCATGATTTGGTTTGGTTTACGGCATATCAACCTAAATGGGTTATTTAATGCTGACAATATTTTTATTGCTGGTAATATATTTTTCTTCAAAAATCTATTCTGGGAATATTTTTATTTCAAAGAATGTATAACTGTTTGTATTGCTGTTTTGTTTTTTGGGGGGGGCGGTTTGTTGTTGTTTTTTTTAAGTATTGCTGATGATAATTTTTTCTTCGAAAATTATTGCTGGTAATAATTTTTTTTATTTATTACAAAGTATTTCTGGTATTAAAACCTATTTTTACACAAGTTTGGGTGTCAACTATCTGTCCATAGCTGGGACCCAAATTCGGGTCAGGGTGGACCTGGCAACACCAGCAATTAAAAGGTGGTTCCACGCTCCTCGAAACCTCCTGATCAGAAGCCTTGCCGTTGGACGTAGTTTATCGTCTTACTCGGGACACGGATGTAGTTTATTGTCATACCCAGGACGGACGCTACGGACGAATAAATACCTCTCCGACATACAACCCAGGTATATGGAGGGAACTGGTCAAGTGCTTATTGACCGTATGACCACACCCAGATATTATATATATATATATATATATATATATATATATATATATGTGTGTGTGTGTATGAATGAATGAGAGTGAGTGTGTGTGTGTGTGTGTGTTGCCATGAAAGCAATACATTTTTTTAAAGTAAATCACCCCAAGCGAGACGGGAGTGCCAGTAGCGCGCAAGGGGTTACAGAGAATTGAGAACAAGTGTAAAGAGGCATGTTTGGGGAAAGGATACAGAGAAGGACAGGGAACAAGCTCAGGGTGTCAGATGTTGATTGACATTACACTTGAATATTTGAAGATTATAGTCATCTGTGAATCAATTAAGGGGAATGGAGTTCCGCAGACGGGAAGTGCGGGAGAAGAAGCAGTTTGATAAGAAGAGACAGTTACATTTAACAGTTTTGACAGTGAAAGGGTGGGACCGAGATGCCAGCCTGGTAGCTCGCTTAAATTCAAGCAGTCCGGGAACCAGTGAAAGTAGCTCGTCGGAACAGTTGCCATGAAAATACTTATAGAAGAGACAGAGGGAAGGTCACGGCATGTCTGTGGGATAGCGATTGTAGACTAGATGCCAGATTAGGACCTATCATCTTGCATATTCCTCTCCGGATTTTGTCGAGGACATCGAGACCTACAGCGGGAGCACCAGACCATATATGACAGCAGTATTCTATGCAATGACGGATGGTTGATTTAGAGATTTGAAAGATAGACGAGAAAAACATTCTCGCATGACACAGAGAACCAACGGTAGATGAAGCTATTGATTCAATGTATTTATTCCACCTCATGTCAGTGGACAGTGAGAGACCAAGCAGTCGTAACGAGGCTCTCTCGAGGAGTTGGGAATCAGCGATTCTGATGAGAGGCAGAGAGCAGTTTCGTTTTGGAGGCATTAAATTTAACAAGCCATTTCCTGCTCCAGTCAACCACAGATTGGAGGTCCTTTTCGAGATCAGCAGCCAGGTTAGTTTTGTCGTCGATACCAGAATTACTAGCGAGGCAGGTTTAAGTACTAGTGTCGTCCGCATAGATACCTATTTAGGAACTGATGACATCGGGAAGGTCATTGATGTAGATCAGGAATAGTGTAGGGCCCAAAATAGAGCATTGGGGAACACCAGCGTTCGTGATAAAGGCGCCGGAAGAGAACTCGTTTAGGACGACCTTCATTTCACGGTTTGACAGGAATGATTGCATTAAGTCAAATAATCGTCTTGTAATATCGTATCCCTGAAGCATATGAAGGCGGCCAGCATGCCAAACACTATCGAACGCTTTAGAGATGTCTAGAGCCACCGCTCAAGCTTCTCCATTATTGTTGAGTGCTTGGTATACAAGTTCAGTTATGGCCGTGAGCACATCATCGGTAGATCGGGCAAAAGACTGTCTAATCTTCTCTGCACTATTATTCAAACATGGACTCGTCCATCCGCTATTGAGTAGAATGCCTGCTCATGGAAAAGTGGCAAAAAAGTCGGCCGCAAAGGCGTAGCGCTTTTTAGTCGTACACTTGTCACACTGAACTACTGTATTCTCAGTTCATTACGAATGCTTTGATGCGATCCTCTGTGCTCCCCACACTTGTGGCTTCACGTCAGACGAAGCTAAATTTAGTTAATATGTATCCATTCAGTATGCACCTACGTGGAATAATAACTGGCGATTTTCACGGTTACATTTTCGGCTTGGTCCAGCAGACTAAACGAAAATGAAATGTCCATTTGTTAGGCATCACCAATTGGACAGCTGATTAAAGAAAGTAAAAATGAAAAATAAAAAGGAAACGAAAAGCTATAAAGCATGTATAAAAATTAACTTCTGATAAAAATTCATTCGCCATCTTATGTAGGTGAAGGAAACCGATATAAAACCAATCATTTTACCCCTCATTGAAATCCATAAGAATCTACTTCAATAACGCATTGTCAGTCACGTGAGTTGTCGAGGGACGCACTTCTTGGTGAGAAGCCAGGCCGAGTTCAAAGTACTGGTAAGGAAAGGTTTAGTCAGCCACTTAACCTGTCGAAAATACCTCCCCCACAAAAAAACAAACAAACAAACAAGTCAACTTGAAAAAAAAAAAAAAAAAAAAAAAAAAAGAGTGGGGATGGAAAATATAACAAACCAATATCCAGTAAGCATTAGACGATTTCAGGGTGAATTTCGTTTTAGAACCACGCAAAAATGCAAACCAGGAGGTGCGTCGACTTAATAGTGTCGTCATTAAACAGAAGAAGAAAAAACAATATGGGGTTGGAATCGTAGTACGCAAGTCATCAGATATTGTACTAAACAATTTCTTACGCCAATCTGAAAGGTTAATGGTTTATAAACAACTTTATAAATTCCATGAAAGTAGTTTGAAATCAGAAGCGCATAAAAAAGTAAAGTCTATTGTGCACTAATGCAGGAGAGAAACTCCCAAGACCCTCACATATACAGAGGTATTTCAATTAGATACATTATGGTTACAGTACCAATGATCATTGTATTGACTAAACCCTTACGGCTATATGAAATAACTCATGATCTAATTTGTATTTCATTCTGGTAATAAGTGTAATAATGATATATATTTATATAGCAACTCCAGGAAATTGCTTACCTGTCTAATAGAAAATAGCATACCTTTATGTAGACCTAACATCAATATAGGCTTCCCGTTCTCATCAGAAACCCCCTTCCAAGTTCCGGATTCCCTGAATATCTAGATTTGATAGAATTATATATATCCATAAAGTCGTACATGTCGGGTGAGGATCGCAATACTGAAACATTCTAAACTTCATCTGGAGTACGACAAGGAGAATCTCAATCTTCTTAGACTATGCTCTGTACAGATAAATGAATAGATGTGAAGAGATGGGCACTGATCCCGTAACCATTACATACCGTATCCCAAATGAATATACGGATAGAAAAGAGCGTTCCTGCTTCCCCTTTCGCGGAGGATGAAGCTGATTATGTCATTGACATAGGTATTCACACCGGGGATAAGAATGATCTTAAAAAACAATCTCCCTCCCCCCGCCAAAAAAAAAAACAACACATCAAAAACACACACAATCAGCAGCACCCTATTATTCCAAGCATTAGGACTCAATATATGCATTTCCAAAACAGTTAATGATAATCTGAAATTGGAAGGAAAGCGGTGATATCGCCTACCCTAAATCCACCATAAAAATTCAGCATGTGGAATTAATAAATACTTATCACTTCAAATACCTGAGAGTCTGGATCATTTACTAGAAATTTAGCTTAGAAGATAGCTACTTTAGCCCAACACTGCAAGCCGCCATAAAATCAAAACATTAACTCTAGAGTCATGTAAAGCAACCCTAAACAGTTTTGCCAGATCGAAATACAACAGGAGTAGATTATTTAAATAAAAGATTTAATTTTTAAGATTAAACTTAATCTATAGATAGTGCACTGGTTTCTCAGGTTTGCATGAAATTCCATAAACAGCTTTTTCTGATTGCTCCAATATATTTTTCGTTGTGTATCAGCTATAAGTTTTTCTATTTTGAAAATTTTATTTTATTTTATGTTTATTTTTTAAATTTTTATTAATTATTTTATTATTTTTATTTTTTTTTTATTTTTTTTTTTTTTTTTTTTTTTTTTTTTTTTTTTTTACACATTAACAATCTATTTCATTAAATATAATCGTTTTGAAAAATATTTATTTATAATAATAAAAAAAATAGTAAGTGGATTGGAAGTTTCTTGCATTCTTTGTAATTAACATTTCATGTGACAGAATATGTACCCGAATTAAACTTTTAAAAGTAATGATTATTCCATTTAAAACTCAGGATCGATACATAAAAAATAAAATAAAACATAAAAAACAAGGTGTTTACGAAAAAGTAAATATTGATTTTTATTGCAGGTCACCATAATGACAAACAGAAGCGATTTGGTCTAGAGCCGTCAACACGAATTTGTGCCGCTCTCGGTAATACTAATATTATTTCATACTCGCAAATTGAACTTGACGAGCTGACGGATGCGAGCCACCCAGATTATAAAAAAAATAGGAGTTTTTTTGGCGTAGTAAAATTGAGTAAGTATTAAAGTAAATATTAACTATAAAATAATCTTGACGTTACAATCATTTTACATTTTTATTTGTTTACAAAATCGAGTTTCATCGCAATAAAATAACAGCCATTGTTGATTACGCAGATTCATAGGAAAAAATTCGTAAGCGCTTAATTCAACGGTCGCTATGATGGAGAAAGCATTACCTCGAACCGTCGCCAGTGAGACACGCTGCAAGAGCCACTCCGTTTCACGAGGCTCGTTTCTTAATCGAGACGCAATCGCGCCAATCCTCCGAAGGAACACCATCGAACGAGGGCCAATAACCCCTGAAGTCTCCACTGCCACAGGAGTAAAAAAAAATCTATCAGCAAGAGAAGAATATTTAGCTATTTTTCTTATCTCTGCGTCTCGGGCGGCGAACCCCGGCTCAACCGGACCTGATCAAATTACCGGCCAAAAATGTATCAGCACAGGTCGCATCCCAAATCAACGACTTAACCATTTTAAAAGGGAAGATGATAATGCCATCCGACCGCTTTCCATCACCACGGTCGAGGCCTACGGGTTCGATTTGGGAAGAGAACCGAGCTGCATCCAAACTGGAATTGTCATCATTGGTCGACTGAACTTGCTTTGTTTCAATTATTATTTCCCTTAGATTGAACCTACCATTTCTTCTTACACTAACAGTACACCTGCTAAGAGAGGCATTTTCTTGGAAATTGTTTATTAACAATATTTGTATTTTTTTAATTCAACGGTTATTAATTAAAATGTGTCTTTGCAAGATGCAAATTCAGGCTTTTAAGCCTGTCGTCAAAGCAAGAAAAAAATCGTAAGAATTCACTTTTCAAATTGCATTTTTCGACCAGACGTTAAAATTTTCGCTGATGATACCGACCAGTCGTGAGCGCATAGACAGTATTCTATTTGGGAAATTATCCTCAAGTGTCTGACAAGACGCCCGCTAGGTGGTGCTGTTCAGAACTATCAACGGAAGAGGCAACCATTCCTCCTCTATCTTGATCCAGAATGAAAAACGATAGAACATCTCTCAGTCGGGAAAATTTTTTTTACTCTCTCAGTCCAGGTTTATTCCAACTAGTCGCACCATCAGTTTTCTTCCTTGTTTCAGCTGTGTTCACAGAAGTGGAGGAACGGTGGAGTAATGGATAGCCGAGTTCGAATTCCAGTCGAATCCATTACATTACGTGCTAATACCCTTGGGAAAGGTATTAATCCTCTTCTCCCCAGCTATGGATAAATAATAGGACAGACCGAGTTCTATAGACTTGGATGGCAACTGGTCTACCGCAGAAAAAAAATCTGCCTCGTCAGTCATGTATCGAAAGTGTCATGCGTGTATCACGCATGGCACATAACTGACTGACACATAAGGAGATTTTGTCTTGAATTATTCTTTATATAAAAATGTATATGTAAAATCCCTCAAATTTATTGCCTTTGAAAATGTTGAATTAGATTCCTTTCAAACTTGAACGTCTTCAAAAATTCTTAAACAGTCGCATCCATTACGAACCGGCGAGGAACAAAAACCTTGTCCACTTCAAATCTATAGCAACCTTTCGCTAGACATTTAAAGCTTAATAGAATAATGTTCTTCTTTTGAATGAGAGAGAAGAGAATTAAAAGCTACCTCCTCTGTTTATATTTATCAAATAATGTGACCTATTTGGACTTAACTGTCGACTTCCAGTTTGATCAGCAAGATATATTCTTGTCATACACCGTGAAAAAGAATCTACTTACAGAACAAAGAACGATTTTTACGGAATTATTTAACAGAACAAATCTAACATTAAAGTTTTGTCCGAAATGTGGCATTCAGTGAGGATCGAACTGTCTGTATTAAGTTTATAAAATTTTTAAAGGCGGTAGAGTAATACGAGCTTTTCGAAGGGTTAATAGCAGCTTAGAGAAAGTATTGGTAATCGTTCACATAAGCGGCGTAAAATAATCTGTCAAAGTTCTGCTTCACTTAAATGGCGTAAAATAAATTGTCATTTTATATCTTTAAATATTTTAGTTTTTATAAATGTTCTTTGTTTAATGTCACATGGTAGACCAAGTGTCCCGCAGTCAATCAATCGAATGAATTATCATCATGAGAAGATATTTTGCAAGAAGATTGGTGCTTATTGGAGCTCGGCAATCATCTTAGAGAGCCTGTGCTGTGTTGATTAGCTTAACGACGGGCCATTCAAAACAGCCTAGCTTACAGACATTTGGGCTAAATGCTTATCAATATGCAACAGATGGTTATGGCTGGTATTGCAAATCAGGTAAACCTCGAATATCTCGTGTTTTCAGGTTGTATTTGTTGCGTAATCCATCATCGCCACTTGTAATAATGCTTA
>OZ038506.1:42479610-42524610 GCA_964036315.1 Acanthosepion esculentum
AAAAAATAATTGTCGGACTTTGTCCATCTCATAGTGTGTGATTATATATATATATATATATATATATATATATACACATACATACATACATACATACATACACACAAATTTATATTGCAATGAATCAGTCACACAAGAAGTAAATTAGTAAAGTTAATGATATAAAATGACGAATTCACTTCGCTAACTAAATTTTTCAAATGCATTAACCCACTAACCAATCGATGAATGTTATGATTCTTGTTTTTAAAATTATAAACTGTATGAGGTCTTCCTTATATATACAAGTACTTTCGATGGGTTCTCCGGTCATTATCAGGCATAGAAACTATTTTCTTTTTGGTAAAATTCAAGTAGCAACCGAAACGAAAAAATTTAATGACAATCCCATGATAAAGTAAAAGAATCACTGGAGAACTATGGTAACCTACATCCTGAACAGACATCACATTTTTTTTTAAAAGCCGAATAAGGTAATATATATGTAAAATTTTCGAATAAATAATTATATAACTAATAAATATTTTATAAAATTCCTACAAAAGTAGCCATTTTGTTTCAATACTTTTGACATCTTATCAAGCGATGGTGTTGAATGTAGAATAAAGAGTTATAAAAGGTTCAAAATCAATCAAACACCCCTCGCTAGGGGAAACACTGTTACATAAGCTGGAATGACCAATCAAAATACAAGTACATGAGAATTTTCGAATAAATAATTATATTTGCTCTACTCTGTATTGAGCACTCTTTTAAGAATATTTTCTGGTTATAGGAATTCATTCCGTATACACGAATCCTATACTTGGATATAAGAGAGGGAGAGAGAGGGAGAGAGAGATATGGGAATTGCTTACACTATCTATACTCGGATTATTTTATCACGGCGGTCGAAACGTTATGATAACAAATAGGACAATAGTCAGAATATAGTGTAAATGATAACTCCTCATCTCAGAAATTCAGATAAAGTTATAAGTGATAATGCATTTATGTTATACATATAATAGCTCTATGTATATCATTTTTCGAAATATAAGCCGCACTATTATTTTGAAGACTAAGTTTTGAGGAGATAGAAAGAAATGCTAGTCGTATTCGAAAGTTTAAATGTAATATTCTAAAAATTAGTATGTATTGTTGGAGATAATGGGCCAAAGTAGAACAGCTCTTTAACGACACGTTTCGCCTATGAAATATGTTAGGTTTGGCGTTTTCTTGTCGGAATGAAGGACAAAAGTGTGTGTAAAGAAAATGCGTTGAGGTATTTTAGGATAAAAGGTACAATAAATTACCTTATATTTTATTTATGTAACTTCGGTATATAGCATGCGAGCATATATTGGAGCAAATGAACGTGCGTCTTGTATACCGAAATCACGATATGTATACAGCGAGAAGAATGTGGTGTAGTTTGCCCAATGCTTTCTCCTCATTTTGGAATCCAGGGTTGTTCCTTATGTTAGAAGTTACATCTTAACCCATAGCCTCAGAGAAGAAATGGGTTCATGCCTTTCCCTAAAGAAACTTGCGAAAGTGAACGCAGCCGTCGACCTCAGAATTGAACTCATTTCGCCGATGAGTTAACGCTATATTCACATCTTCAGAACAAAAATAGGTTTTAGTTAAAAGAAAAAAAAGGGGATTAGAATTTGAATAGAATCTACAATTTGAATAATGCATTTAATGTTCAATAAAGACACCACTTCTCTCCCACCCACTCAGAATGAAATACTCAGAGTCTTTCACGTTTTTTCTATATATGTTTTTGTTTAAATCATCCATCCGATATCGTTCCCTAAATTTATTTACTGATGATATCATTTAACAGACATTTGCTATCCGATTGCAAAGGCATCCTTCACAAGCACCTGCCAACATCAACATTTTCTTCACTGTCCATTGTATTCGGGTTATTCGACGAAAACCGAGAATGGGGATAAAATGTCAAGAGAATTCGTATGTATTCAGATCAGCTGCAGAAAATAAAATACATCAAATCTTTTGCCGATACGAACTTTCATGATAGCTGTAATTAACGGATACACCTTTGACTTTTCATTGTTTTCTTTTTACGTGGGTGATCATGACTCTCCACAACACTTAATCCTTTGTAGCTCTTAGGAATTTTTGCCATTTTTACTATCTCGCAGTCTCTGTTTTGCCTTCCATTTATACAATACTCGTTAAATAGATTACTCGTCGTTTACCACTAATCCTCTTGCGAGCGTCAAGTTTTCCTGGTCTTCCTTCCTCATTATGTATCTCAGAAACTTCAACTGGTTTTAAGTTGTTCTTTTTGTTTTTGTACTTAAACGTTCTTCCAACCATGCTGTTCTTCACATCCTTCTATAGAGCTAAATATATGTTGCCTCAAGTCTCGTCTTCATCTGTGAGGGAGTTGTCCAACATTCACTACCACTGATCCAGCAATTTCGTTTCTCATAAAATCTTCCGGTTTCTTTATAGTTAGTTTTTCGAGGGCATCTTTTGCTACTACAAAGTACCTTTGGACTTCTGTGTCGCATTTTCCGTCATCTGTTAAAACACTTATATTTAAACTTCAGTACTTGTTTTATTTTGACAACCAATTCAAAGCTCGCAATTTGAGCTTTATCTCTTGTGGATAACAAACCTTTTGTAATCTTATAATTGATGGTTAATCTTTTCTTCTCGATTTCCTTTACTATCTCGACTAAGGGTTCCTGTAGTTTTCTTTCTGTGTCTGACATCCACAGTGTCATCCGCGTATCATATGAAGAGCGTTCCCACCGATAACAAATCGTGACAGGACCGCCAGCTCTTAAGGGTCTCGCTGTAAAAGATCGAATAAACCCGGTGAGAAGACATCATTGTGTCTCATCACCCCCCTGCCCCGCTAGGAGTTAAATAGGGCGGCTGACTGGGCTCTCATGCTTTGATGTGGTAACCAGCCTGGGAGGGGGAAAAGCATCTACATAGAGCAGTAGCTTGTTATACATGATACAGATATTATATATGTCAAACAAATACCGGTAAATTTCAACGACAACGGATAATCTCAGTGGAGAATGATTATCCAAGAATACTTTTCATTGTTTTTGTTCCACTGAAAACCTTTCTTGATGCTCCTTATCAGGAGAAAACCACGTCCCTTTCGGCATGCGGGCGACAGTAGCCATGTGATGCGTCCCTTTCAACATGCGGGCGACAGTAGCCATGTGCCGCACCCCCTTCAGCATGCGGGCGACAGTAACGAGCATTGGACAGAAAAAATGTCGGATAGAAGGATCGTTTATAAGTTTCGACGAAAGAATTTCATAACTCAGAATTAATATAATTACCAGGAAGCCTAAAGGATGTGAAACTAACATCTTGTCTGATTCAGTTAAGCGTCATACGAAGATACGCGCCTGGATGTTCAGGTCTCTTTTGAATAGATGAAGCGACGTAAATCTTTGAAAACATTCCGCTAACATCCTATTTGGCATGGTATACAAACGTTGCCTTTTTCTTTGTTAAAAAAGGCAAAAAAAAACTTAAATTACAGATTTGTTGTTACCGAAAAAAAAACAAAAAAAACGATTACTTAAGAATCAGACAGAACATTAATTTAGAATGAAGTTGCAGAGAGCTGTGATTTAAAAAAAAAACCTCCAAAAATAAATGAATAAAAACAAAAAATAAAATAAAAATAAACGTAAAATTACAAAAAAAATGATAAAACTGACGGCAAAAAATAAGACTGACAATAAAAAGAAAATGAAGAAAAACAATGAATAAAAAGCTTGCAAAATACTCGCTTAGGCCGCCGTTAAACTCAGTATTAAGTCTCTTCCCAATTACAAATAGTAGATTCTATTTACAAACAACAATTCGCCAAACTAACTAGAGTTAGAATTTAATTTACTGTTACTTGTATTCCTGCTGCGCTATAATCAGCAGGAGTCTCGTAAAATGATTTTTTTGAACATACGTGTTTGCAATTCTAAAAATAATTTAAATAAATAAAAATAAATAAATGTGGAAAGGTTCATGAGGGAAGAAAAGAAAAAATATTTTTTTGCATGAAAATGATGTTTATAAACAGGAATTTATTATAAATAAACAACTTACAATTATTTCTTGTAAAATTATTTTCGTCATTCCGCCTCCCCTTTCAAATGTCGACTCATTTTCTTTTCAGCATCTGTCATAATCATAAAGCTAACAAACATACAAATATAGGCTAATTAATATTGGGGCGAGTGCGAATGCAGACTCCGCATTAAGTTGTAAAATAAACTGAAACCTGATTTAGTCTTCAAGTTAAAGCAATAACGTTAAAAAGCTCCAGTAGAAATCTCGCTACAATGCGGCATTTTTGTTCGTTATGTTAACACCAAAACAGAAGCAAGATGGTTACGATACACATGCGTTTATATAAAACCGGTAAGTAAGCACTTTGTTCAACCAGTATTTAGCCACGCATTTTTCAACTCGCTTACCCCCACTCCTGCCACAAAGAGCGTAGGCAAAATAAAGTTAGAGCAACAGTGTAGGTTAGGAAATAAATTATAGATGTCCCTAAATGGATACTATAATTTAATACTTTGGAACTTTCTGACAAAGTATCTAGTAAGGTTCTTTGTCCCACAAAAAGTTAAAAGAAATATCTTGGATCCAAAAGATTAAAAAGATATAAAAGACCATTTTTCGTAGAGTTAAAGACGTGAATCCCTCTGGTTGCCAATGGCTGAACTACGAAACTTCACCGTCATTTTCACTTGATTGTCCCGTTTCTAATTGTAAACTATTCTTATTCAACCTTCTGGAAAAATATGTAGCCTAATTAAAAATCCTAGGTTCATCGTTTGTCTTTACTCTATTTTCAGTCGGACTATGATACTCCGCCCTGTTATCATCGCATCTTTTCGGCCGTTCTGCCTTCCGGCCTTCATCGAGTGTATATCGATCTGAGTAACGTACAGAGAATTCCCTTTATTTAATCTACGGGGGTGTGGGAGGGAGACTTATATAGAAAATAAACCCAACACAGTTACATACAATATTAAAACACGCCCAAAATGTTATTTTCTAACCAGACAATATTTCAAAAACAAGATTCCACAATACAACACATACCATTTAAATCAAATCGACTATTGGTTGGAAATTAACATCATGTGAAATATTTAACCAATCAGAAATTTAAAATCCTATTTTTATAGAGTCTATTTTCGAGAAGAATTTATTTTAAAAACCCATATATTTCGACTTTCAAGAATAAATGCGGCTGTCTCCAGGCTGTTCGGATACAAGAGAAGACGTGATTTTTCTTTCCATCCAGCATGTGCCGAAAAACATACAGTGGGAAGAAACAAATATTCGTACACAAAAATATTTAATTTATTCTATTCTCAACTAATGAATAAATGTACCTATGCCATAATTAACTGTACACAAAACCAAGATTAAGTTGTTTGGACGTAATTCTCGAACTCGTGTATGGAGGAAAGATGGCGATGCCTTCAAACAAAAGAACATGGTTCCAACAGTTAAATTTGGTGGTGGCAGCATCAACGTTTGGGGATTATTTTTTCTTCAAAAGGTACTGTCAACATATCAGTAATAAATGGTAGAATGAATGCCGCTGCATATCAAAACATTTTGGAAGTAAATTTAATGATTTCGGTTGAAAATCTTGAACTTCTTCCTGACTGGATCTTCCAAGAAGATAATGATACTAAACACACTGCAAAATCTATGAAGAAATGGCTTACTGAAAATAATGTAAATATCCTGAAATGGCCAAGTCAGTCCCCAAATTTAAACCCAATCGAGAATTTGTGGCGTTATTTGAAAATTCAAATCCAACAGAGAGCTCCAAAAAACATCCCGGATCTGAAGACCATATGCGAAGAAGAATGGAACAAAATACCAACTAAAATTGCAAAGTATTAATTGAGAACTACAAGAGGTTGGTGGCTGTAGAAGTGAATAATGGCTATTCTAAGTATTAAATGAAGATTATGTATTCTTTTTTGTATTGTACGAATACTTTTTCACCCATTAAAATGGATAAATGGGATTTATTTCTATTAAATCATTTTGTTTTGTTTTCTATGCATATTTAGTTATTATGCATCTGTGTACAGTTAATTATATGAAAACTATGTTTATTCATTAGTTGGAAATACAATGAATTAAACATTTATGTGTGCGAATATTTGCTTCCCGCCACTGTATGTCGGAGACAACAAACGAATCAACTACAACCACAAAGACGGTCAGTGAATCTTCGCTAACGATAAGTCTTTTCTCAACCACAGATTTATCTGTGTACCAACTACCCAAAGAGTAACTCAACTAGACTACTTTTTCTCCTTTTTGAATTCATGTACATACCGAGTGTCACAACAAAAATGTCCAATTCTTATATTAAGAATTGAACCGTTGTAGCTTAGAAATGGTTAAAGATATCTTACTGGAATTCTCCGAGGTTTTTATTACACTATTAGATACTACTTAGAGCTAAATACATTTGTTATTGCTCAAAGTTGAAATGATGATCCCTCTTCCTGTTGTGACCTCCTGACCCAGTTTTGATCTCTCCTGTTCCCTCTATTTAAACTTATTCACCGTTCTTTGAAGATGAAAGCCAGAGTATGAATGTTGGTATCATTACTGAAAGCCTGAATGATCTTTTTTGTCTTACCATTGCTCAGTTGGGAAGACATAGTGGGGCTGACACAAAGCTATTTTAACCTATTTTAATAACTCGAACTGTTTTCCCAGTGAATCTTACGACAAGTGGCGTCAAGATCGTTAAACCTCTTATCCGAAAACCTGGAAAAAAGAAACTCAATTATTTTAGTGAGCGATTTTTTTTAGACATTAAACATTCTTTGGGATGGACAATTATCCTATGCTGTTACACGATTTGGACAATTTTGCTGTTACACCCGGTATATTTGAAAATACAAATATATTATTTTGTAGGCATAACTGTGTTATCTTTTTTATTTTGTTACTGTTTGGAATTCGTACGCTCGAATTTTTTATATTAAAAAATAATAAAAATAACCTGGATGACAGAACCTCCTAAAGATTGTTCTCGTTCCACTGCCCATGTTTAGGGATATCTCATCTAGACCTTTTAGTACTGTTCAGTTATTGCTCGCCCGTTTCCACCGAGTGCAAGTACACACTGCCCAACCGAAGGATTGAACTCTATGTCACCAAATTCACTTAGCAACATTTTAATCCACAAGGCTAGTGGACAATACTTAGTGACGAATTTTCGAAAGAACGTTCTGATAAGCAACAATAAAGATGAGGACAATAGTCCAAATGTAAAAAAGTGTAAATAAAGAACGAAACCTCGTTTACAATTTACATTCAAGACATTCCACTCCCTGGAGGAAGAACTTCCCCAAGAGTCGATCTGCCGGCAAAACATTCATTCTACATCTTGATTTTGCTTTTCATATGGTTAAAAAAAATTATAGCCTTTGAAATGTTCCTTCAGAGGAAATTACAAAATAATCGATTAAATAAAAAAATAAATAAATAAAAAAAAACAAATAAAAAAAATATTTTAAAAAAAACGATAGAACACAAGGCGATGGAAGCAGATGTGGACTGTCTCACAGCCGATACAAAGAGCGAGGCTAGCAATTGTATCAAGAATGCTCTGCTCAATTATCCTGAATATACACTTTAGCTGAGGGGCGAGTCACTCCTTTTACATTGACTTCTCCGAGAGGCAATCAAAAACTAGAGAATATAGGAAATGAAAATCTGGAAATATAAAGTTCTTAATTTTTTTTTTTTTTAAATAACGTAATTTACATTCAGATCAATTTCTAAAAAAGAACTAATTCGCGTGCGGATGACTAAAAGAATCCTGATTGGCCACTTCTGAATATAATTCTATTTCGACAAGCCTTCGTTAATTCCTCTTGTTAGCAGGCATGATTTTGTGACAATTCTAAGAAAGGGAAACGTACGTTTGTGCAATGGTGCCTTTTGTAGGGTCAGGATGAGTCAAAATGTTGGCAGAGAGTGCCAGAAACAAAGCAAGAAAAAGGCATTTTTGTATCTTACTGATTAGCAGCGACTTGAGTCCCAGCGTAGATTTTAGGGGGACCACTTAGCATACCTTAAAACGGGGAGAGAAAGGAAACACGAAAAGAAAAGGTGCGGTCCCGCTAGACATATTAGGCCTATCGCTATGACTAGCGATATAATGACGTAAAGACAATACACGTTATTTCCAATGTTATCCTTGGAAGAAGCAGCCTCTTAATGACTGGACCCACTAAATAGTAATAGACGAGATCGCTAAACTTCACTCAAGATGATGGTGGTAGTAGTAAGAACTAATACCATTACTACTATTATTTTATTTTTTTTTTAGAGAAGAGCGAGATTTAAGAAAAGGCAAAATTTATACAAAGACTTTTTTTGTAGATTTTTATACTTTAATAATTTAAAAAAAATAAAACTTGAAGACAGACTGTCTATATTTCTGAGATGAGGTATTATGTACACTATTTACATTATTCGGACTATTGTCCTCATCTTTGTCTTAAGGACAATGGCACAGTGGATAAAGGCGTTGGTTAGACCCAGTGACAGGATCCAAAGAGTGTGAGTTCATACCCGGTTAAGGCAGTGGAGAACTTGGAGAGGGGAATTAACAGGAGATAACTGACATCCGTTAAACATGGCAGCTGGAACTAGAACAGTCTACCGTAGTGAGCGAAATAAAGGGTCCAGTTCGACATTCCAACCACCTGAAGAAGGCCGAAACGTTGTAATAAATATGGCGACAAAGATGAGGACAATAGTCCGAATAAGGTAAATAGTGTTAAAGACAGACATTCTGTTGAAATAACGTTTAACATTGTCAAATGGTTTTTCTTTTTCTTAATCACTGTTGTTGTTGTAATAATAATAATGTTTACCAGTTACTGTTGCTTTATTGTGCTCTTTTCAAAGTTTTTTTTATAAAAATATTGCAACAGTCTGCCATCGCCATAAAAACAGTGTCACTTGTTTTCGACAATGCAAGAAATATAATTCGATTTAGACAAAATAAAATCGATGTATTATACAATCGCAAAACAAGGATTCAAAAGCTCATGACAACCTAAAGTGATGGCCCACGCGAAAGAGGAGCCTCACCTGTGCTCGTTTCCGAACGGGCGAAAGCGTTATCTTTGAACGTTGGAAAGAGCATTTTGAAACAGTTCGGAAATTCACCTTCGTCATCAACGAAGACGTTATTGCTTCCGTCCTACAACCCCGGAAAGCTGCTGACCAGAAGAACTAAGAAAAAAAATCCATGTTTTATTACATAGATGTAAATTCCCGCTCATTGAACCAAATTTCGAAGAAAAAGAAAGTACACTATCACTTTCCCCAGGGACGAAACGTTGCAAATCTCTCCCTGTTATATCGCTATTTCCAGGGAAAGTTTTCAGACGAACTATATCCCTTAGTTCCACCAGTCCTAGCCTTCGCGGCCAAGACCTGCCATGCCACGTATATTGTAGTGAATCACCCTCATTGCCTTCGTATTCCATTGGTGTGATGATTTTCACTCGAGCAGCTTCTTCCCACGAATCGCTGTCTTGTTGGAACCGACTCCCAAGAGGATACTTCTATGATCGCTATAAATTTAATCTCTTCAAGTCTGGATTACATTTCCACATACCACCATAAACTGTGCCTCTTAATCTAACTCTCTACCTTTAGTAACTCTATAGCCTTTTGTACATTGATTGAATAAGCTCTTTGCAAATTCTACGTCTATAAAATTCCCATGGAAATTCCCCTACTGCATAGTTAAATATTTGATCTTAACTTTAACAAGCTCTATCAGCGCTATCAAGCAGGAAGTGACCATTGTTTATCTGAGGTAGCGGGAAAGGCGTAATGTATGTGCGTGTGAGTGACACAGAGAGAGAGAGAGAGACACACACACACGCAGAGTGAGAGAGAGAGAGAGTGACGCAGAGTGAGAGAGTGACGCAGAGAGAGAGAGTGACGCAGAGAGAGAGAGAGTGACGCAGAGAGAGAGAGAGTGACGCAGAGAGAGTGACGCAGAGAGAGAGAGAGTGACGCAGAGAGAGAGAGAGTGACGCAGAGAGAGAGAGAGTGACGCAGAGTGAGAGAGAGAGTGACGCAGAGTGAGAGAGAGAGTGACGCAGAGTGAGAGAGAGAGTGACGCAGAGTGAGAGAGAGAGTGACGCAGAGTGAGAGAGAGAGTGACGCAAAGTGAGAGAGAGAGTGACGCAAAGTGAGAGAGAGAGTGACGCAAAGTGAGAGAGAGAGTGACGCAAAGTGAGAGAGAGAGTGACGCAGAGTGAGAGAGAGTGAGTGATAGAAAGACAAGCAGAGTTAAAATAGAATCTCTCAATAGTTTCTGACTGAAGCGAGTTACGGACATATGCTGGAATAAGTGAATATTCCAAAGTAGGGGGGGGGAGAGAGATAGAGAGAGAGAGATAGAGATAGAGATAGAGATAGAGATAGAGAGAGATAGAGAGAGAGATAGAGAGAGAGAGAGAGAGAGAGAGAAGGAGTTAAAGTTCAAAGTAGATTTGATGCTCTATAGCAGTGTTTCTCAACCGATGTTTAACGGAAACCTAGAGTTCCGCGACAAATAGGCTAATGCATTCGATTAATTTTTGTTTAATTTTATATTCGTAATTTTACTATACACACCCGGCATATTATTGGAAAATATTTGGTTAATAACGGCTTCAAAAACTTATTTAAAAATTATAATAATCATGGGGAATATATTTAGCGATGTCTATATGGTGTCAGTATGAAACCGCCTTCACTGTTGAGTGGACAGGACGTGTACGTGGCGGATTCGTGTATCATTGAGTGACTCACTCGTGTACAAGACGAGTGTCTATATCTTATGTTTACCGCTTGAGCTACGATCAAAATAGAAAAGAAATAGATATTAATAATAGTATATAATAATAGATATTAATAATAGTATATAATAATAGATATTAATAATAGTATATAATAATTTTATGCGGAAGCTCCCCGAGACATGAAATCTATTTAAAAGGGTTTCACAAGGGATAAAAATGGGAGGTCCATTTGATAGATTGTTCTTGTTTAGCGTCATATCAACATCTATGCGTCTATGGGTTATTTAATGCCAAAATCTATATTTTGTACGCAATTTTATTTTATATTTTGTGGGTAGAGTTTGGTTTGGTTTATTTTGTTTTACGGCATATCAACCTAAATGGGTTATTTAATGCCGACAAAATTTTTATTGCTGGTAATATGTTTTTCTTCAAAAATCTATTTCTGGGAATATTTTTCCTTGAAGAAATTTATAGCTGGATATATTTTTTTCAAATGATGTATAACTGTATTGCTGATAATAATTTTTTTCCTTCAAATTGCTCGTAATAATTTTTTTCCTTCAAATTGCTCGTAATAATTTTTTTATTATAAAGTATTTCTGGTATTAAAACCTATTTTTACACAAGTTTGGGTGTTAACTATTTGCCCATAGCTGGGACCCTAACAAGTGCTACCACCCCGGGCCAGAGTCTTGAGAGCACCAGCGATTAAGAGGTGGTTCCACGCTCCTCAAAACCTCCTGATCAGAAGCCTTGGTGTTGGACGTAGTTTATCGTCTTACCCTGGACGCGGATATAGTTTATCGTTTGGGGGTAGGGGGAGATAATAGCTTTAGTGATACAAGTCTTACTAATTAACCCATAGCAGGGGAAGAGGAGGAAAATCCATACCTTTCCCAATGGTATTAATCAAATCAGCAAACAAGTTGGTTGTTTAACCACATATCAATCTCTGTGTTATTTAATGATGAAATCCAAATATTTTGTATGCAATGCTGTTTTATTTGGAGATAATGGTTTTAGTGATACAAGTCTTACTAATTAACTTACAGCTGGGGGATTGGGAAGATTCATAACTTCCCCAACGGTATTTGCACGTAAGTGAATATAGCGAACCCAACTGGAATTGGAACTCGGCTCTCCGATTAACAACTTCAAGCCACTATTACACCACCCGCACAGCCAATCTTTCAGTATCTGGTATTCCCAAGCGGTCATCCATTTAGGTACTGACGATGTTGCTTAACTTCAGTGTAAGGAAACCGGTTTTTCGACCGGATGTGCCCACAAGCCTAAAATAAATGGAGAAACGCAGCTCTATAGACAACGGCAGATACGGAGAATAGTGAGGAGGGTGCTGGAGATTGGTGGATATCACTCGTTATTCATTCATTAGTGATAACCAATAGAAATCAGTTTGGTTGATCAGTCTCAGGAGTTTAACCGTCCCTGAAGAGGCTTTGAACAAAAACCAAAAGGACGTAGTTAACAATTGCTGTACAAAGGCGAGGATAGAATGTTTGTTGTTCTTTGTTCGCATTATAATTGCGTTATGACAAATAACAATAGTTGTAGAAAACGCCCAATTCGTTAGGATTTGATTGTGATCCTCTTGCAGATAACATTGAGAAATTATAGAAAGCTACATAGAACAACTTCCAGTCAAATAAATGGCATTGAATGTTAAAGAATTGGACTTTTCTCAAAAGATGTATTTACAATGAAGACATGAAGTCCAAGAACAAAAGACCGTACAAAGACTATAGAGTCTTGTCTCTTCGTAAAGAAAAACTATAATCAAGAAACTTAAAAAAAAAAAAAAAGAAGTTAAATTTCATATAAAAAAAAATACGATATTCTTCGCATAATGAAAGTTTTACTTTTGTTCATATAAAAGTAACATTAACACACACACGAGAAAATCACTACAAATAACAAATAAAAGTAAATTTGCGGAACTGAAACAACTATCAAGCCGTATATACTGACAGATCTAAAATCTCAAATAAAACTGGAGCAGTAGCTAAGGACAGATATTCACACAAACGGATTAGACGACCAAATCAAGTCTATATTTACGGCTGAGCTACAGGTTATTAAGATGGCCCTTGAACTAAAACAACCAGAAATTAAAAAGAAAAAAGAAATCAGTCATCTTAATCTGGATTCCAAGTCATATTGATATAAAGGGCAATCAAATAGCAAACAAACTTAGCTAGAGATGTCCTCAACTCGACAACCACCAAATATAATAGACACTCCATGCAGGCTTCAGAAAAGATCTCAACTCGACAACCACCAAATATAATAGACACTCCATGCAGGCTTCAGAAAAGATCTCAACTCGACAACCACCAAATATAATAGACACTCCATGCAGGCTTCAGAAAAGATCTCAACTCGACAACCACCAAATATAATAGACACTCCATGCAGGCTTCAGAAAAGATCTCAACTCGACAACCACCAAATATAATAGACACTCCATGCAGACTTCAGAAAAGATCTCAACTCGACAACCACCAAATATAATAGACACTCCATGCAGGCTTCAGAAAAGATCTCAACTCGACAACCACCAAATATAATAGACACTCCATGCAGGCTTCAGAAAAGAAAAACATAAAAAGAAAATAGTAAGCAATACGGAAGTGAAAATCTAACGAACTACACGATATTCAACTACAAGAGAATGGCTTCCAGGTTTTAGAAAAATAAGACGGAGGTAATAGTTTTACCCAAACTCCGAAGAAGACATACGCATCTAATAAACAAAATGTAACTGCCATCATACAAGCGATGTCAAGTACTACTCACAACTAAAAATATAATTTGCCATCATCTCAAACCTGAACGAAATGTTATGAAGCAAACACAAAAACTTTCAAGTTGCTAAATCAAAAAAATACTCTTACTTTCCTAAAGTGAAAAACAAACTTTATATCAAAATATGCAAAAACTCCAACAAAATGAGATCCCAGAAGCTGAGCGCTAAATGACATCCCAGAAACCCTCATCCGTAATAACTGTAATTGTACAGTTAAATACAGTTCTGGCACAAGGCCGAAGGGTAAGTGAGGGTTTGGCTGGTCGTCGCTGACTATCCTAAATCTAGCTAATCTGATTCGCGACCCATTCATTCACTACAATTTACTCATTCACCTCAAGAACACATCCCTCTTCGCAGAAATACCACATATGAGGAAACCTATTAAAAACCCATCATGTAAAAATTTAACCAGCATTCGCAATAATGGATTAAAAATAAAATAAAAAAGCTTTCACGAACTAACCTGTACCCAAAATTATCACTGATCCACATATATCAAGGTATACTAAAAATCAATCACAACTGAAAACTTTCAACCATTATTGATCGATCACGAATCCCGTGACACATCAGGTCCCGAGGGGCACCACATATACTTCAGCCGCAGTAGAAGTGGAGTTCTTGGACAAGATAGATTGACGAAGCCCAACCCTCTGCGGGCCGGCTTCTTTAAAAAAAAAAAAAAAAATTCAGTTACCTTCTAGACCGATTTCCACCCAAGAATCCAGTCTGTTCTGCTATTTGCCCATAGCTGGTGGGAGAAGAAGCGGATTCATACTGTTCCCAAGGGTATTAACACGTAAGTGAAAGTAATGGATCCGACTGGAATTCGAACTTGGCTCTCCAATTCCTCAATCCGAGCTGCTATCAACCATTATAGGGTTATTTAAATAACCCTATGTTGGCTGAATGGCGGTTGAGCAGAAGCCAAAACAAACTTTTCCTTTCGTATAACGAACGTTGCACGTTATGTTTTTCACAGAAATCGGTGTCTGTAAAAGTAACTGAGCATTAGAATCGAAAGCCACTGAAGGAACAGGTTTCCTGTTAAAATGTTCATGATGGATGACGTGAGAGATATGAATGAAAGAAGGTGGTAGGAAATTAAACTTCCGAAAATAAGGAGGACAGATAACCTCTTAAAGTCCAGGATTAGTAGTTAAGATTATAGTGTTCAGAGGAGCAGCCACGTGGTACTCTCCTCCACAAAATAACAGTCCTTGGACAGGGAGCGAAGTGGAAATTTCTCCTTACAATTGGAATACGGGAGAAATAAGTGTGATCCGACTTCGTGGAAGTAGCACGGCGTGTTCTCGCTGTAAATGTCTGAACTGATGGAAGTACAGATTGGAGCAAATCAAAATATGTTTTGTGGACGTTGGAAATAAGGATAGAGCAACGATTGGCTTGGAACGTTGCGCCTGTGATAACCGGACTACGGAGTAACAAATAAGCCCCCCTCCCCACTCTATCAAGTCTGAAAAGTGAAGATTGTACAGCTCCAGCTATATAGAAAGTTATTGGTATTATTATTATTATTCAAAGTATTTTTATTTTAATATTGCGATTTTTTAGGTAATAGGAATAAAATCAAATCACAGGAATGTATAAAAGAGGAAAACTTCCAGATTCCAGTTCCATGATATTCTTGTGTCGCGCTTACAATTCAGCTACTTGTCAAACAGCAAAAAAATTCTTTTTCTGTTCCATTACGTCATTAAAACAAGCCGATTATTTATAGAAGTGTTACTCAGTTGCTCTTTGTAAAATGAATTCGATTTCGAAGACTATCCTGGATATTGCCGCGAGTTTAATTCTCTGAAAGAGCCCGTTTTTCATCTCGTTCAAAGTGACATTTTCTGTACAGGACCCCTCCCCCCCCAAAAAAATACAAACTAACAAACGCTGATCGATGTTAGTTTCTGTAAATTCACAGGATCGGGGGGAGTATTTTCCTAAAACTTGTAAATATTAGCGATTCTGCATGAGGGCCAGGGCGATCACCGCAAATATATTTGACTAACCTCTAGATTCCTCCCCTCATTTTCATAGGCTACAATGCCTTACCCTTACTCTTTGGGAAAACGATTTAGAAGCAGTTCAATTTATTCAATAAAATGAAGTATATTTTTAAAATAGTTCTATAAATGAGCAAGTTAAAACAAAAATATCACTTAATTAAATGTCACATTCCTACTTTACGATTGGCAGAAATATCACGGTTTATAAATTCAATATTACAGTTGAATAATCGTTCAAGAAGAGCCGAGTTAAGTTTAAAGAATCAAATTTAGTTAACGTTGTGCCAACAATAAAAGAAAATCTCAAGAAAACAGCGCCTGGAACTTTCCCCATCAACTTAATGCTTGTTGCTTCTCGAGATTTCCATTGTAAAATAAAAAATTCCAAGGTTTGTATTGAAGACAGGAAGGAACATTTTATAAGAGCTAGAAAACTAATGTTAGCAAAAGCGGAGGATATGGACGCTATTACACTTTCGCAACCCAAACTAAAAAAAGTAAAACACAACCAGATAAATTTATAAAATGAAAAGAAACTGATATTTAATAAAATTAATTTAAAATAACGACAGTTGGACTGTTGCAATTATTAATAATTTAATTTACAAACATTAGCAATGGTTTTAAAAGCTTCTGTAAATGTGCTTCTGCCGTCAAAAGTTTCTAAAAAGAAAGTCAGAAAAATAAAGAAATGAAATGTATTATTTAAAATTAAAATCCACAAATTATGAAACATTAAGAAAATAGGGAAATCTGTTCGTATCTTTTTTTTTAAACTAAAAAAGAAGCTGAAGACAAAAAACATCGTGCGGTTGACAGAGTCATGGAGGTGCGGTGAGAAAGTGTGATAGCGCCCAGGATGTGCAGTGTAAAATAGCAAACAGAATACAGTTTTCAGATTATTATCACAGTCGGTGGTTTCTTAGTGCTCTTAATATTGAATTAAAAGGGTGTCTCCGTTAAGAAAATACAACCAGAAAAATAATACCGTATTTTCTTGTGTATAATGGAAGTGTTTCTAAAGCTAAAAATTGGGAATAAATTGCAACACCGAGTTTAATACACCCCGTTGTACAACCATCCCTAAGTAAATATTTTTTTTAAGTTGTACAATATTAACCATTACGATATCAATGACGTACATTTATTTCAGTAGAAAATTTAATTTTTCATATTTAAGAATAAAAATGAACCGGATGTTTAGCCATTGGGTGTTTCTTCTAATTTCCGTCTCAAAACTTATTTTCGAATTTTCAGGAAAAGGTGCTAACTAGATATTTTAAGGTATTAATCTATCATACTTCTCTCTTTATTATGGTTATTATATTTCTATATATTAATAAATTATGAAAGAAAAATACTGTCTTTCATTAAGAATGAAGAAAAAAAAACATGATAAACATTATTATGTGAGCAAAACCGAGTAAATTTGAAATCTTGAAGTTTCAAATAAGTTTGTTTTTTTAAGCGGAGTAAACATTCTTGAAAATATACTTGTTTATAATATGCATATCCTATTTTGCTTTTTGATATTCGTTCAAAATTCCATCTTATGTGCAAGAAAATACTGTGTAGTGGACCGTGAGGTGAAGATGTGAAGAGATATCAGAAGGTTAACATTTCCTGCTAGGCGGTCCGTCTACATGAGAATATTGGACTTTAATTAAGTCCAAAGAAAACAAACAAGACAGATACATATATGTAAACAGATATATATTAATAACGAGTTAAACAAAGACATGGACAGTTACATAAAGTTTGTATGGACAAATTGTGTGTGTGTGTTGTGAATGTTCGTATTCGTGTATTGTTCTTAGCGTGTTCCCAGAATTTGGGAAACGCTGTATCTGTGAGAGGTCACACACTGAAAAGAGAGATTGACCTCATCTCCGCGCGAGGTGGTGGCCCAAGGCCTAAGTCGAAAAGAGATTATTTATTTCTGAACTTATAACAGAAAATGTGGCACAAGGCCGAAGTGGGGAATGGGGAAAAGGTCGGTCTTCTGTCTTAACTTATAGACTTAGCTAGCCACAAATGCTAACCCAGTCATACTAACAATATTTCTTGCACCAAAACAACACATTCTTACTTACCTTTCTTACCACACCCACCATAATGATTCCATGAAAATACTAACTAGACCCCATGTGTACAATTTATCGTCTGTAGGGGGAGGGAAATAAAATAATTTAAAATTTTAAAAAGTCGAAAAGAGAGATCGAGGCGAAGGGTCAGCCAGTATTTATAGCCAGGAGATAGAGAGAGACCCCTGTTGAAGGATTAAGGAACTGAGGAGGAGCTAACGCCGACAAATGTACTTGAAAAAAAATCTTAATATTGCGTACCATAAGCGTTTTTTAAATTGCAAGACGAAAACAAAAATTGTTATTTATAAATAGAAGATAAAAGGTACGAGGTTTTAGATTTTGAAAGTTAATCAGAGCCAGTTCTGAAAAGCAGGTATTACGATTTATCATTAGAAAAGCAATAAAGATGGACTTACCTTACAGCCCAAGAAAAAGGTTATGGCGTTCGATTTTTCTTTATCGTTTTTATTGACTCTTCCTTGTTTTAACGTTCCAGCGCGCTATACCTTCGCTTCATCTCATTTTACCCAAAACTCGTAGGGTTGGCTCGCGTGGCTGTTTTATTTAAGGCAAATATTTACTAAAAAAAAAAATGAATAAAATAAAAGTATATCCCTGAACCAGAACTTTTTCGAAAAATCTATTCAAACGATATATACGACTCTGCAGTTAAAATGACGTTTTGATTGGATGTCACGAAAAAAAAAAAAAATTATTGTGTGCGGATAACGTAACCATTATCTGCACGGAAGTTAGACTCGGCGAGACAAGTTCCGGTTTAGCCATTTGCGTTCACGTTTGTACTAATAGTGTTGGGAAAAGGCATGGCCATCTATTATCCTCATCAGCTATGGATTAAATAGAAGCGTAGATTAAGAATTCTAACCTTCGGCGGCAACCGAACTAAGAGAAAGAAAACTGCATTTTAAACTTTGGAGAAGGTATCAGGAAACCACTCCATTATCCCCCCCCCCCCGAAATCATAATTAATAAATAGTAAGAACAAATATATCTGTAGAGAGCGACGATTGCCTACGTTCTAAAAGGTCATGACCTACAAAATTAAATAAATGAGGTTATGGGCTGCAGTTCGGATTTTCGTAGCACTATGACGAAGTCTACGTTGCGGATAAAATGAATGCAACTATATCTTTTTAGGCTCTCGCACTTTAAAATTATGGCCGTTATGGATTTGTTATCTTCATTAAAAATGACAAAGTAAGAGTCAAGTTGGGCATGAAACATACATCGTAAGCTGATTCCCCTAAGTTTTTAAAATATTTTTTTTCAGAGAAATGAATATCTTTTTAGTCAAAGCGCACAAGAACATATTTCCCTACAAAATATATACTTTAGCTTAACAACCTTTACCAAAAATTTAACTCTAAAACAAATGTTATTTTTGTTGCTCAAGTGTTTAGGCACCTATTGTATCAACTCAGGTTCTTCGGTGTGATGTAATGGTCAGCAATGTTATTTCGCTAGATTAGTTACGTCTGAGTAGAGAGTTCGAGCTTCACTGGGTGCTCTATAATTTCGGCCTTGTGCCACATCTAAGATTCGCTTAGTAAATCATTATATTATCAACTCGGGCACTTCGACGTGATGTCACGTTCAGCAAGCTTGTCGAGATAGAAAAATTCCGACTGAGTAGCGAGTTCGATCCTCACCAGGTGCTGTATTTTCGGTATTATGCCAAATGTAAACTACATTTCGTAGAGTGGTCCGAATGTCTTGTCACCCCTACATGATATTTTCTTTTTTCAGATGGCTGAAACGATCTCCTACAGTTTGGCAGAGAGGCCTCGCTATTTTTTTTTTTCTTGGTAGGGAGTGACATAACTTTCGGATCACCCTGTAAATCGCTATAGTATCAACATTCCTTGATTTATTTTGTTTTTCAATCTTTGAAACCAGGCCTTTAAATTTTCTGCTCAAGACACGAAAGAAATTGTTACCCGAAAGCGTCCTCTGGCGGCACGTACACGAATTTCTGTTCAGAACTAAATTTATTTTCTTTGGCGTTGGAGTGTGGTCAGATCTGCATCAACAGCTCCGTCAGAAGATAGTAATGAATAGTAGTGCGATAAGAGCGAGCCAAGTTTCAGTTAGACATGTTTGTTAGTTACCTTTTCTCCACCTCCACGAATGTTGTAGATACTTACTGAGCCTAGCGAAAACTGACAGAGCCAAATTTGAAGGGCAGCGTGTGTTTAATACCGGCAGGAACATGGAGTTGTCGAATATTTGTAACTATCTCAGCCGACATGACAGGCAATTAGACGTTATTTACATTTATCTGAGTGAGAAACTTAAGCTTCAACTATTACGCTGTGAAATGGCGTGAGAGTCTACGGAATGCGACACACACTACAGTACCCCCCTACCAAAAAAAAAAAACAAAAAAAAAACAAAACCGCTCTTCTAGAGTTAATACTTTGACGGTTCTGATGTCGACAGTTTAGTAAAGAACAATCGCTTATCGGCACTTTTGCGAGGACAGAAGGCGAAAAATAGCCAAGAGCCAATTTCCCTCCAAACTGCACCTTCTCCATTGCATTTCAGGAGAAAGCATGAGATCCAGGGCTTCCCAAAAGAGACGTTCTGAGGGATCAACTCAATTTATGGCTCTATCCCTTGACAAGCACTATCATCGGAAAAGAACCTCCAATCGGTTGTGAACTGAGGCAGGAATTGGCTGGCTAACTTTAATGCCTCCAAAACAAAACTGCTCTCTATTACTCACTATAGAGAACCACCCCTGCCTCCCATTAGAATGCCTGATGCTCAACTCCACGAGAGCTCCTCTCTGCGGCTGCTCGGTCTCAAGCTGACTGCTGACCTGAGATGGAACAAATGCATTGAGTCAATAGCTTCGTCCACCGCAAGGAAAGTTGGCTCCCTGTGCTGCGCCATGAAATTCTTCTCACCAGAGTCGATCCTTCAAATCTACAAATCAACCATTCCCCCTTGTATGGAGTATTGCTGCCATATATGGTCCCATGTCCCTTCTGTTTGTCTTAAGGTTCTTGATAAGATCCAGAGACGGATATGCAATGTAATTGGCCCTGATCTGTCATCTCGTCTGCAGTCGCTCTCTCACAGACGTGTCGTCCTCCCCCTCTGTCTTTTTTACAAATACTTTCATGGTAACTGCCCCGATGAGCTGCTTTCGCTGGTTCCCAGATTTCATGAATTTAAGCGTTCTACTAGGCTGGCATCTCGCTCACACGCTTTCACTGTCGAAACTGTTAAATGTAGCCGTCTCTTCTACTCCAATAGCTCCATGTCTCGCACCTCTCGCCTGTGAAACTCACCCTTTTCCCTGATAGCTATAATTTTTAACTATTCAAATGTAACGTCAATCAACATCTCCAGATACCCTGATCTATCCCCTAACCTTCTCTTCATCCTTTCCTCTATCACTCTTTGCTCTCGCTCCAACTCTCTGTAACCCCATTGCGTGCTAGTGGCTTCCCGCCTTGCTTGGGGTAAAACGCTTAAAAAAAAGTTTACACAAACGTTTTCTTGAGTTAATACTAAGTCAAAGCCATAGTAATTAGCCGGGTGGGGTAAAGTGGGTAGAACTATCAAATATTTTGAGAGCTGAGCCTGCAAAGACGCTTTTATAGAGTAAGTAAATTTTCATTTGAATCTAATGTGTTGGTTTTGAGACCCGGTGAGGATTGAATGCACTGTAATCGTGATTTAATGACTGTTTTGCAGACACTCTTCCTAACGAAAGGCGGCTCAGCGTTGAGTTACGTTCAGCGAGCTCATCTGGCTGATCCAATACTACAGAGTTCGAGTTTTCATTTGTCACTGGTCCCCCTCTCATAGTTGTAGCCTTGTGCCAAACTAAGCAAAGCTTCATAAGTAACTGCTCCACGGTAAGGTACCGTTTCCCTGACCTCTTTAAATCGGTTACTTTCATTTCCGATCCGTAGTTACTGCTCTCAAGCCTGTCTAATTTTATTTTGTTAAAATCTCAAATCAACTAAAGTTTTATTTTGGTACTGGTTAGCTTCTAGTCTCCCAGTATATCGAGAGGGAGTTCACTCTTAATTTATTTAACTATTATTTACTTACTGAAATAAATCGGAAAATTATGTCCAAAAGAGTCGCTCTATATATTGTCCAACACACGAGGCAACAATTTTGCCGCCCAATACATCGACAAAAGTTTTACAAAGCCAGGATGCTAGTCTATCACCCAAGATGGACTACCCTACAAAGATAAAGATTTCCAAATGAGCTATTATTTACTTATAGTTTGTAGGTAAGAGGAGATTCATGGCTTAAATAAAGAAAAAGAAAATGAAAACTGAACGCAAACAGTTCCAACCAGAATTTGAACTCAATTCGCTAAACCAATCTTCGTAAAATTAATATTTAAGTTATCTCCAACTCGAAGTGAAGGAATGTATATAATTTATATTAACCTATTTTTGATGTTTTATATTAAAGTCTTCTTTTCACCGGAAGTAATAATCATTACTGTAAACAAACATATGTAAGCAAATAATTATTAGCTTTACATAAAAAATGTTCGGTAGTTTGAAACTTGTTTATGTTGGTCTAAACCAAGTACCTCCATGAAATCGCTAAAAAGAGCATAGCATGATGAAAAAGACGCCAAAGTTGACGAAAACAAAATTTTATCGACTAAATGTTTGTTATCATTAAGAGGAAAGAACAAAGTATTTTTATCATTTTTAAAAATTATTTCTTTTTTAGAACATTCTAACTAGGTATGTCCAATATTTCGCTAAAAAGTGGTATACCTTGACGACAAAAGGTCCCCAAATTGATAAAACAATTTTTAACGTTTAAATATTTATGTTCTTATTAAAGAGGAAAGACCAAAGTATTTTCTGAATATTTTTTCAGATTTTTTTATCCTTCCTATAAATGTTAAAAATTTTATTAAAAATCTTGTTTTTTTTTCGAGTCAAAAAATTTCGTAAAATCGAACTTATCGACATTTCTGTCGGAAAGATCATAGTTTGTTAGTTAAAAAATCATGAAAAATCAATTACACCTTTTTCTTTTGTTATCTTAGGAAATTTAGAATGATTAAAATTATACTTAATGTAATTTGAAAGAAACATTACTTACATTTTTAGCAGAAATTTTTTTAAGAGATATTTCCAACCGTAGTCGTTCCTTTTTTAAGGAATTGACAGGCGTTAATTGATGTAGCGCCAAAGTGATATAATTCGTTCTAATTTTAAGTGAATCTGGTTAGATTTTTTTTTTTAAATTCACTTTCAAATTTTTTTTTTTACCTTACGTTTGAGGAAGAATTCTGCACTGAAAATAACATTTAAATTATGAAAGAAAATCAAATTTTACAAGTAAAAATAAAACAGTAAAAAAAATACATTTTTTTAAATTGAGGTTTATTATTTCAGTCATGAAATATTTTTCTGAGAATATAAAAATTACATGAAACACCATTAATTGAAACGGGTTAACTTAATGAAATGAGATTTTATTTCTTTTTTATTAAGGCAGATTTTTTTCTATTTATTAATAATTATATGGCAGTAATATGAGTTTTATTTTATTTATTAATAAAATTAACATGCTATGTTGGTTTTGTTTTGACTCAATAAGTATTTTTTAGTTTGAGTAGTAGCGCGCTAACTCCAGAAAATTTAAACTCCAAAAATCGTTTTAATTGATAATTTGTCGTGTGGATAATAATTCCAAAGTAATGTACAATGAATTTATGCATTCGATTTCAAACTTGAAAATTTGGGTGGACTTCCAAGGGCGTTTTTTTTTTTTTTGTAATTGTAAATAGTCGATATTTTCTTTTATCCCACTATTCGATTATATTTGAATAGAAAAAGAGAAACATTGAAAATAATACGACGATATTCAGAAAACTTGACAAGCGTTGTTTTCTTCTTACTGAACGAATCAAAGCCATTTCTGAAGTAAAAAAAAACTTGCTTCTATCAAAGGAAACTACTCATGTGACATTATTTCAACAATGTGCATCCGTACTTTCGTTGTAGACGATTTTAAATACAATTTTGGAATATTAAAAATTATTTTTAAAATAATTATGGTTGTCAGATTTTAATAAGCTTTCAAATTTATGATCCTTGAAAAGTAGAGAACATAATATATCATTTCCATAAGGTTGCAGAAAGAACATAATGTATAAATATATAACAACCTTTTGTCATATTGTGTACTTAAAATTGAAAAAAAAAAAGAAAATTAAAGTAAAAATTCATTGTTCATCAAAAAAATTTTTTTCTTTCAGATAATAATTACCTTCGTATATATTATTCAGAAAAGCCATTAAAAACTTTCTTAATTAAATATTGTCTTAGTTTTATTGGGTTTTGTATTTTTACAATTGAGGTAAAAGTTTGGACAATTTCGGACATTTTTTTAACAAAAAACTCGATGATTTAGATTTTTCAGAGTTTTGTGCATTTAATTAAAAAAAAAAATTCAGGTTGCAAATAAATTTTCGATTAAACTTTCGATTAAAAAAAACAAACCTTGTTTCTCTTTGTATCACCGGAACTACTAAATAACATACAATTTTTAGCACGTTTTTCTTGTATGACAGATATTAATTTTGAAAATCTTTTTAAAATAAAAATAATTGTCGGATGTTAAAACTTTCAGAAACTATTCACAAATGATAGAAATTGTTTTTTTTTTTAAGTCATGGTTAAAATACTTTTTTTAATAATTATTACCCCCTCCACAACTAATTTTATGAAAACTAATTCTACATTTGTTCAGTTTAGTGATTATATTAGTTAAAAGCACAAGGCTTTGAGGAAAGCAAAACATATACACACACACACATTTTATATATATATTGTTAAATAGACCCTGTCAATCAGCTCTGAATTGTAACAGACAAAACTCAATAAAACAAAGATATTATTTAATTTCAAATGCTTTTAGTTTCTATGAATATGGACAAAATTTTCTGAAAGCAAAAAACTTTTTCGATGAAAAATGAATTTGTAATACAATTATTTGTTATTTCTTTAATTATTTTATATTTTTACATTTAAGTTAAAAATTTAAAATATAAAATTAGTGAAAGCCGCATTCAGTTTCGTAAATGGCATTATGGGAGATCATTTTTACAGCATTGTAAATTGTATCGCTTCGACCAATCAGAAGACCAGCAGTAATTAAGAAATGTAATGTTTTCTAAAACTGCGGTAATTAAAATGTACGGAAAATCAGAAGCAATAAAACACCACGTGGATTGAGTATAGTATGTAAGGGTTGTCTGATGAACGTCCGTTTCATTATTTCAAATTCTTCGTGCGAAACACATGTTGAGCATTTTGAATTAGCGTTTTTACTAATTAAAAAAAATTGAACAACATTCTAAGCCAACTATATCAGTGATCATTGTGAATTCAAACTATGTGGTACACGAACCTATGTCACTTCATGTGAAGTTTTCACTTTATTTGTGAACATATAAATTTCCAGTATTCCATCTCAGTCCTCGGTTCATTCTGCCTGCAGCTCATAATCATTCCTTAAGTGTTGTTGTCATCACCCAGGTCACAAGGTGTTAAAAAAAAAAAAAAACACATCAAGCCATTGTTCAAACGCAGGTTTGGAAAAAAAAAAAGTAAGCGGTGGGATTTATTACAAGGTGATGACAGCCTGTTTTGCCGACTGGCTGGCCTTTGACCCAATCATGTCAAAGTCAGTTTTGGTTTAATTTGAACGATATTTTCCTTATCGCTGATATTTTTTGAAAAAAAATTGAGTCCTTTACACCAGCCAATTTTACTTTTAAATGAATGAATATATTCTTTGCTTTCAGAAAATACCTAGTTTCATGGGGTTCAGATCAAAAGTTTCCTTGATATTTTGTTCAGATGATGATAAAAGTCCTTTTTCAATATTTTACCCCTATAAAAGTATGAAAATCTTTTTTTTTTTTCAGAGAAAATAGGCTGTGACAAAATGACTTTTGATATCTGTCTATTTCTGAGATGAGGTATTATGTACACCATTTACATTATTCGGACTATTGTCCTTATCTTTGTCGCCATGTTTATCACAACGTTTCGGCGCCAGTGAGCGAAATAAAGGGTTCAGTTTGACATTCCAACCACCTGACAAAGGCCGGAGTGTACAACGGCCGAAACGTTGTGATAAACATGGCGACAAAAATGGACAATAGTCCGAATAATGTAAACAGTGGACTTTTGATATGTTTGTGATGATTTTTACTCGGGATAATTTTTATCATAGCAGATCTGAATTGGTTTTAAGTTTAGTAGGGACTATAGGGAAACAGCTGTGCAGCACTTGTATTTTGATTTCTTTTTATAGCATTTATAATTTCTTCAGATAGTATCAACAAACTTATGGTGAGAGCTACTAAAAAGAAAATAAAAAAAATTGGAAAGCTGAAAGTTTTTTACTTTAATAATTACGAGCTATTATATAAGCTGGTTCACTTAAAAAAAATTAGGTGAATTCTGTCCTTCCGTATGATAACTAGAATCTCACGTTAGCTGTCAATGCGTGATGAATGTCATCACTCAGCACTTGCCAATGATGTTAAGATCGGTTCCCTCTTATTTTAAAGATTTTTCTGCGAAGAAAGTATGTAAAAGTTTTTCAAAATATGTTAAATAAACTTTAAGATTTTATTTTTCTTCAAATAAATTTTGAAAAACGTATAATTGATTTTTGAACGATTTTTAAAAGAGGAGTTTAACTTAGTTTACAAAATTTTTTAAAATGGCTGATATCTATTTTTTTGTAATTTTGTTGACAAAAAAAAAATATAAAAAGATTTTTAACTAAAATTTCGGACATCTTTTTAATGAGTAAAAAAAAAAAAAAAATCAGAAAATACTTTGGTATTTCTTAATAATGAAATATATATTTAAGATGATAAAAACTTTTTTCATCAAGTTTCCGGCCGTTCTTGTCATGCTATGCTCTTTAACGATTTTCATGGAGGTATCTAGTCTAAAGTGATGTCTGGATTTGTAACTTCTTCAGGCTTTTTAGCCTGACTGTCACTTCTTTTCAATGCACACTATTTCGAAGGGTGAAAAGCAAGAAAAATGCCAATAATAGCGTTTTGATTGGTCATACATCAATTACTTTCCTCTCATCAGGATACAGACGATTATTCAACTATAGTCTTTCCGCAATAGAAAGATTTTTTTTTCGGATCTTTTCCGTTAATTCACCGGTAATAATGTAAAGTGACTTATCGCAAATATTAATTCGCCAAAGAATTTTAAATCAAAGTTTTTCTATAAAATTTTTGGCAAATCAAAATTTGTTTAGCTTGCTTTGCAACAACTCCAACAGTCAGAATAAAAAAAGAAAATTACCAAAAATCAAAGAATTATTCTCATTTCGTACGTGCAGATGATATTCGAGGTACTTAGGAATTTTTTTTTACAATTAAAAAAGAAAACTGGTTTGGGCCTATTTATTGAAGTGAGCGCAAATGTAGACCCCCCCCCCCTAGAAATAACGCACTAGAGTCGGCCATATTTGGGCCAATCGCAAAGGTTAACCAAACTGTAGTGCAAAGAAAGGGTCACGCTCTGGGAGAATTGTGTGAATTTTAGTAAGTTTTTTTTTATTATTATTTTGGGGATGAATTAGTAGAAAATATTTTTCTTTAAATTTAACAAAGTTATATTTATGAATATCGACTCGGCTTAAAAAAAAAAAAAAAAAAAAAAAAAAGCGATAACATTACAAGTTATAATTACTTACATTATTTACGTTATTCTGACTTATCCTCATCTTAATTGCCATATTCACAACGTTTCAGTCGTTGTACGATCCGGCTTTCTTCAGGTGATTGGAATTTCGAACCGAACCCTTTATTTCGTCCACCTGGGTAGATTGTTCTAGTTTCACATGCTACGATTCTTCCGGGTAACTGTTATTTCCCTTTAACTCTCCAAGTTTTGGTTAACCATTGCTGTAGCCTGGTATTGAACTTACAACTCTTTGGATCTAGTCACTGGATCTAACCAACACTTTTATCCACTGGGCCATGTGTCCTTGAAACGTTGTGAATATGGCAATTAATAAGAGGATAACAGTCCGAATAATGTAAGTAATCTTAATACCTCATCTCAAAGATATACACAGATACAGTGTAAACCGGATATAAGAGAATTGTCGGGACCGGATAAGAAGTCTCTTATATCCGGGTTTGGTCTATTTTGTTTAGGTAAGTATGGCTCTAATTTGGGACCAGAGAAAATCTCTTATATCCGGGTTACACTGTATTACAAGTTATGAATTGGAACGTTTGGGAAATTAAAAACAAAAACAAAAATTCTCTTATATAAAAGTAGCGTAAACGTTAATCTGTAGAAGTATTTCATGATTTACTTTAAAACGTTCGGTATCTGTGCTTGATAGTGTTCGAAACTTACCTTAATATTGCGCAAGATCAGGTTTGCTGAAATGGGGGTAAGAATGCGTTACACGAAACGCGTTTCAAGTGGGAAACCCAGAAAGAAAAAAAAACACCAGCGATCAAATTCTTGGATTAAAAAAAAATTTATAATTACATAATATCATATTCTGGGCTGCCATATAGACTTCTCGCACGAGAGGGAAATATATAAATAGTTAGACACGTGGTAGTATTAGAAGCACTTGTTTGGTATTACGATGATATTTTGATATTGCCTCTGCTTAGCCAAGATGGCGACAATATTTATTACTGTGAAAAATGACAGTAAATGTGGCACAAGGCCAAAAATGGGGGTTGGGAAAGGAAGGTCATCAATTGTCTTAAATTTAAACTTAGCTAGTCGCAAGCACTGACCCAAGCATACAAAACAATATTCCTTTCACCAAAACATCACATTCATACATACCATTCTTTCTACAACCACCAAAATACCTCATTGTCTCTATGAAAAACCTAAATAAACCCCGTATGTACAATAAAGTCTGTGGGGGGCGGGCGTAAAAATTTGATAAAATAATCCCCAATGAATATATACAAAATGAATACAAATATGTACACGAAACTAAACAAAATCAAGTTAGTAATTAAAACCCCCCCACAAATCCTAAATGTGCCAGTAAAATCAATTAACTGGGCGAAATCGACACGGGACTTTAAAAATTATAAATAAACATTTATCCATCGCAACCACTCACACAAACACGCACTGATTCACACTCAAACATACGAAAAGGAACACACACACGAAAAACGAAAGGCGTCCCGCATCCTCCAGAGAACTGAAATCACTGAGCACCTAAAGAGGGGAGGGATGGGGAGTTAAACTAAAGGAAAAGAAAAGGGGACAGAAAAAAAAGGGGGCCAATGAAACAAACACACCTTAGCTAAGTTTACATAAATACAAGGAAACTAAAAAATCACAACAAAAAAACTACTCTAACCTAAACATGGATGGGTTGCCCAAGTTCAACCCAGGCAAACAATATTCTATGCCTAACCGGCATCAAAATGCCACTCAAGGTCAGCCCCTTTCACACGGCACAAACGCGCAAGAGTCACCCACCTTTCGCCAAATTCAGATGATGTGAGTCGCCGCCTTTCCGCCCTAATCTTGACTTTAAGCTGATGCCCAAAGAACAAGATCAGTTCGGAAGAAACAAACTTCTCGCCACCATAGAATTCCTTCTGACGCGTCGTCCAAATCACGACTCTCATAACGCCTAGTAAGCAACAGAACACATAATTCTCAGCCCTCGACATCTGCGGCACCACATTGCTACAAACAGAAACGACATCCAGGACAAAGGTCTTTCTCCGCAAGACGCGGACCATGAGGCCTTCAACAAACTTGCACAACGGCACTACCACCGTGCACTGAAAGAAGGCGTGACCAATGGTCTCGACTTCCCCAACACAGCGGCGGCAGTCTGGAGAATTCTCCAAGCCCGCTGCACAAAGTCTTTTGCCGACCCAGAGGGCTCTACGAATCACCCGCCAGGTGAGTGATGCCTCATCGTTATTGAGGCATTTCAACCCTGGCGCCCAAGGCCATATTGAGCGAGCCTGCTGCTTCGTAAGACCGAGCTCGCCAATCAGAGCATCTTGAACGGACCCCCGAACTAACACTTGATACAATGCCCTACGAGACAACGCCTGGACGTTGGAGAGGCCTTCCGACGCCCGCAAGAGGCATTTCAGAGCGCGACGACATTCGAGATAGAAGGAGCTTTCGGCTCGGGGTCTACGGCGGGCCTCCCCCTCGCACGAGTGCACACTTCTCAGGGACGGGAAATTTTTCCGGGCATCTTCCTTCCAGAAGGCTCCCACCTCGTCCGGTTCGCGACACAATCGGTCCAGGAATGCAATGCGAAGCATATGTTGACGAATCTCAATGCTTGGCATTCCCAGGCCGCCCTCAGCGGTATGAAGGCAACAGATCTCCCGAGATACCATAGAGGCCTTGCCTCTCCACAAGAAAGAGAACAAGAGCCTTACTAATAAAATTAGTGCGGTACACGGAAGTGGAAGTACAGAGAGTCGGTACACGAGAATAGGATATATGTGTGAAACACATACTTCCGCCCTTCCCTTCAGGGAAAGCCTCCTCCGAGACCACAGACCAACCGCGATCTCGGCCTTCCCTCGTACCTCCGACCAATTCATTTCCAACTGGAGATCCGGACCGAACCAGACGCCGAGTATCTTGATCGGCCCATCCGTCCAGAGGAAAGGTCCGGGAAGAGAAACTCCCTTCCACGCACCCAATCGCAAGCCCACAGACTTATCGCGATTGATCTTGGCCCCTGTCACCATCTCATAACCACTGACCACTTTGCTGACTTCGTCAATCTCGGCTCTGCTCGACACAAGAACCGAAACGTCGTCAGCATAGGCAGAATACCTTGCTGAGGTGGTAGCCCCAGGCAGAGATATTCCACGCAGGACCGGATTCGCCTTTAACTTGCGAAGGAAAGGTTCCAACGCAAGAACGTACAGCAAAGGCGAGAGCGGACAACCCTGACGAATAGAGCGAGACAATACGAAAGGCTTCGATCTTACTCCATTCACTTCCACCAGCGCACCGGGGGTCGCATACAAGAGTCGGATCCAGGAGCGAAAGTCGGCTCCGAAACCGGCCGCCGAAAGGACAGCCTCCAGAAAACGATGGTCAACCCTATCGAAGGCCTTGGACTGATCTAAATTGATCAGCGCGGCTTCACCGTCGACTTGTTCTAAGATCAAGCGTACCATATGCAGGTTATCCTGAATAGTCCTGCCCTTCACAGCACAAGTCTGCTCGGGACCAATCAGACTAGACAGGACAAGCTGCAAACGGTTGGCTAAGATCTTCGCCAAAATCTTTAACTCCGTGTTTAACATCGTTAAAGGGCGAAAGTTCCCTAACCCATCCCCACCGTTCTTGTCCTTACGCAGCAACTTGATCACACCCCTGGTGAAGCGTTGGGGTATAGACCCCTGCTTCATCCAGTGGTTGAAAATCAGCTCCAGCAAAGGAACAAAAACGGGCGACAGCCTCAAGTACACTTCGTAGGGCAAACCATCGAGTCCCGGAGACTTATCCAGGCCAGCCTGCTTCAGCGCATCCCAGATCTCAGACTCTGTTATGGGACCCTCGCACCCAGCCGCTTCAGCTGCCTCGAGGCAGGGAAAGTCGGCTAAATAGGAGTCGAACTGAGCAGAGCTCAGACCGGGCTCCCTGGTGAAAAGATCCTGAAAGTAATCTCGAAAGACCTCACATATGCCCGCGTTTGTAGTCACGGTCCGATTATCCGGTAATGTGACGCACGCGATATGTCGTCGAGACGCACTCCTATTCTCCTCTGCACGCAATTCAGCGGCCATATTCGTCGCCTCAGAGGACATTCTTTTTAACCTAGCCCTAACTACCAGAGCTTGATCCTTCTTGATAAGCAAGGAGGCCAACTCCGCCTTAGCTAAGGCTACATCCCCACTAACACGGGATTTCACGGCCCGATCAACTTTTTCTTCTAAAGCAGTTTGCGCCGCTAATCTATCTCGATTGAGTCGACGACTAAAATCGGCAGCAAACGTTCTAATTTTGGATTTAAGTTTACCCCACCAGGCGTTCCCCAAAACCGCTCCCGACAATTCCCGTTGTATCATTAGTACCAGCTGGTCCCGAAATCCCTGCTCACCAAAAAGTGAACAGTTGAATTTCCAGTAACCAGCCAACCTAACCCTAGGCTTATCTAAGTTTACACGGACCCGGACAAGCCTATGATCCGAATAAACTATATAATGGAAACTTGGACAGCCTAAGAGCCCTACATCGACTCTCTTAACTAAGACCCGGTCGAGGTAGCTCGCAAGCGTCCCACGATCCGAGGTGCCACTATTAGTCCAAGTCCAAACTATATCCCGAGGATGCTCATTCCGGTACTTATCGACGAGATCAAACCCGTCGATAAAGTCCCGAAATGGTTTCACATCAGGATTGTTAGTAGCCCGTTTTTTCCCAATACGATCTATATCGGGGTCAAGGACGGCATTCCAATCGCCCGCTAAAACTACCCGACGAGATGTCGTCAAAAACGGCTCGATCTGCCGAAACAGACCAGGTCGCTCAGCATGGATATTGGGCGCATAAACGCCGATGAAACGCAAAGCCTTACCTTTTATGGTAACGTCCAGCACACAAAGCCTGCCCGCCGGATCTGCGAAAACAAGAGTACATACAGCGTCTAAAGACCTGCTCACTAGCCAAGAGACACCCCTCGAACGACCATCAAAACATGCTGAATAAAGGGCGAACCCCCTAGACAGCACGGCCTCACGATCATGAGAAGAAAACCGGGTCTCCTGAACACAACAGATATCCACCCCGAGGCGCTGAAGGTCACGAGAGAGCCTCGCCCTGCGAGACTCCGACCTCAGGCCCCGGACATTCAAAGTAGCTAACCAGAGAGCCATTATGAAAACTGATTAGGGTTGTTTACCTGCTTTAAACATGGCCGGGGTAAGGATACCGACAGCCTCTCCCATTGACCCATGGCCCATCTCAGTATTGATGGTGCCGTCTTGGGAGATTCCGCCGATATCCCACGGGAACGTCAGTTTTAGTGCTCTATAGAGGGAGGGGTGAACAAAAACCGGGACCCTCCCAGCACAAAAACAATTCATTTTGCGGAGTTTATCACTTTGTGTGATTGCTATAGGAGGGGTCATGTTGAACGAAGCTATTGCCTCGTCCAACATGGCCCAAATTTGCTTCGCTCCAGCTTGTACTCTTATCACGGTAAGAACCCTCTCTGCCTTCGGGAAATTTAGAGGGTTGTCGATGTTCTTGTCGGCGAACTGCTTAATGGATAACAGGTACTTGAGATTAGTAATCCTGTTCCCAAAGTCCTTTGCTTTTTCCGCTTGAAGAGGGGAGATTTTACATCGCCAAGATGGCGACAATTCACTGGTCTCAGTTACAAAAAATAAATAAATAAACGACCTCGTGGATAGCAAGCCTCGATCGCGATTATTCTATACTGCCGTTTGGACGAGTCTATTTTCGTTGAAGCGGCGATTACAATCTTAATATTTACTGACAATAGCTAATGTTACGCAATATAATTGCACTAATTGGGCACCTCGAGGGGGTGTAATGGTTAGCAAGTTTGTCTCGTTAGAACAATTACGAGTGAGTAGTGAGTACGATCCTCACTGGGTGTCCAATACTTTCTGTCATGTGCCACATCTAAGCTACGCTTCGAAGATCACTATAATGGCACTATTTCCCTGGGAAATCCATCAGCTCATTTCTTCTCTCCATTGTATGATTTAACAGCATGGCAAACTATGTTATTTAGCTTTGGTTGGCAGCCATTCTATGGAACAGTGTATTTATTGCAATAGAATCACAATTGTGGCACAAGGCCGAAGTGCAATTGGGTCATCTCTGACTATCCTAAACCTAGCTACACTGAATCGGGACCCATTTATTCATTGCAATTTACTCATTCACCATTCTACGGAACAGAATAGATTCCAAATCAGGGAATGAAACCCTTTAAAGGGCTCGATTTTTTCTTTTCTCTTTTCTTTTCTTTTCTTTTTTTCTGTTCTTTTTACTTTTCTTTTTTCTGTTTTTTTCTTTTTTCATTTCTTTTCTTTTTTTTCTTTTCTTTTTTCTTTTCTTTCTTTTTTCTTTTTCTTTTCTTTTTTCTGTTTTTTTCTTTTTTCATTTCTTTTCTTTTTTTCTTTTCTTTTTACTTTTCTTTCTTTTTTCTTTTTCTTTTCTTTTTTCTTTTTCTTTTCTTTGTACTTTTCTTTCTTTTTTCTTTTTCTTTTCTTTGTACTTTTCTTTCTTTTTTCTTTTTCTTTTCTTTGTACTTTTCTTTCTTTTTTCTTTTTCTTTTCTTTGTACTTTTCTTTCTTTTTTCTTTTTCTTTTCTTTCTTTTCTTTTTTCATTTCTTTTTACTTTTCTTTTTTCCTTTTGCATTTCTTTTCTTTTTCTTTTTTCATTTCTTTTTCTTTTTTCATTTCTTTTTACTTTTATTTTTATTTTCTTTTTACTTTTCTTTTTTCTTTTTCCATTTCTTTTCTTTTCTTTTTCTTTTCTTTTTTCTTATCTTTCCTTTAATCATTCCATCATAGAGAGAGACACAGACATACAGAGTGAGGTTGAGAGGACATCACAGGATTTCCATCCGCTTCGTAATGGAGATCGTGTCATTACTTACCAAGAGGGAAAGGATCATTAATAACTGACTATGACTGAGTGGTTAGAACATTACCATTTGGACCATGGGACCCAGGTTCGAATCTCACCATGGTCGAATTGTCAACGAGGTGACTTCTTGGTAATATCAGCCCAGACAGACGGCCATAGCCAGCGCAAAGGATGTGAAGTGCCTGAAAACCGTCCCACGGTTTGACCCAAACATTCGGAGTGAAATTACTTATGGCACTTATATTCTTTTTTTATGTGCCATGTCCTTTCAGGACGTAGGCGATCATGGCTCACCACCTCCCTCTATCCCTTGCTGCACTCAATAAGTTATTTCCCTCTGCTTCCTCGCCCAGATCACGTTCTGTCATCCGCTTGCTTAAGCCCGCCAGGTATGTCACGCGTTGTTTAGAACAACATCTCCGTTGTCTCGAGTCTCTCCTTCATCTTTGAGGAAATCGGCCAACATTCGCTGCCGTAAAGAAGGACGGATGTCACATAACAGTTCAGTATTCTTTTCTTTGTTATCAATGAAATCCTCCTGTCTCGCAGTACTCTGCCCAGCTTTTGGAATACGTCTACGGATATCAGTGTCGTACTTACCGCCCTCCGTCAAAACGCTTCCCAGGTATTTAAACTTACGCGTCTGCTTGATTCTAGTGTTTCCGACCTGCAATTCACATTTTGGGCTCTTCCTCTTACTAACGACTATGCATTCTGTCTTCTTGTAGTCCCTACTTTTCACTCTCCGTCGCTACCTTCTGTAGGAGATTTTGTAATTTCTTTTCTATGTCTGTGTCATTTGCGTATCTTATGTTCTTAAGATTGTGGCCGCCAATGATTAATCCCGGTAGGGTTTCCAATTCTCTCAGAATTGCTTCTCTGTATAGGTGAGAAGACGCATCCTTGCCTTACGCCCCTTTCTATTTTTGTATATTCACTGAACTCGTTCCCTATGCACATGCATGCTGTTTGCTGCCATAGTATATTTTACATTCCGAGAGCCCTTCGACATTGTATAGCTTAAGTAAGCTTGTCTCGCTAGATCAATTACAACTAAATACTGAGTTCGATTTTTACTGGATGCTCCATATTTGCTGTCTCTTGCCGCATCGAAGCTACGCTTAGTAAATCACTATTTGAAATTTCTAACAAAAATGTTTTTCTGTTTATAGTTTTGGTTAATTTGCAGTGTAACCCCCCGCGCTCAGTTCGCATTAAAAATTTCCAGAATGCTTACATTTATGTCTAATTGTACATGCCCCGTTCGAATCTGGCTTGATAGATTTGATAAAATCTACCGTTTTGGAGTTATCACATCGTAAAAAAATCCAACTCTTTCCGAATCCTCTGCACTGTCCTCAGATTGACACCCAAAAACTCTGAAATGTTCGTATTGGATCTTCCGACGCAAATACCAAGAAGTACGTTTCGAAATTTCTGGCGGAGTGAATTGCGTCATGCTGCTCTTTTTCACACAGACATTGCCCAACTGACCCTACTATACTGTGCAGTCGACAAAATAAATTTAAAAAAAACAACGCGCATGCGCGAAATTAAAAATATAAAATGGCGACAATTTACCCATCGGACCCTATATTTATATATTGCTATGGATTAAGATTACGAAAACTTACTTATTTACATTTTCAAAAATCACATCGTATGATAATAATTGTTTAGGCTTCCGTAGGTGGAGGGAGAATACGTTTATAATGAAGTTACATAACAAACTGGACCGCCTATTAACTTTTCATAAAATTTTATACATTTCTTTTTGACATATTAAACACTTTGCACTTCAGATTATGAAAAATGATTTATTTAGATTTTCCGAAATCACGTCGTATGAAAATATTTCTTTTGGCTTTCGTAAGGGGGGGGGGGATACATTTACATAGCAAACTGTATCACTATTAATTTTCCATAAAATGTCATACCTGTTTATATCTCTGAAATGAGGTATTATGATTATTTACATTATTTGAACTATTATCTTAATAATGTTTCGGCTGTTGTACAATCAGGTGATTGGAATCTCGAATCGAATCCTTTATATCTATTTCCACGTGCCACGCCTCTTCCGGAAGTCTCAATTGTTTCCCTTTAACTCAATTCTCTATATATGTTTGGTCACCACTGCTGTAGCCGGGTATCTAGTATCGAACTCACAACTCTTTGAGTTGAGCCACAGGATCTAACCAACGCCTTTATCCACTTGACCATGTATCCTTGAATTTATGGGATTTATAAACCTAATGTCTCAACAAGCGTTTTTGCCAGCGCTCATATTGCAATTTTTCCGTTATTATTATTGTATTTTTTTTACCAGAGCTTATATTGCAATTTTGTGTTGTTATTCATTGCTTTTCTCTAGCACTCCTTATTAATGGTTCCCTGTTTCCGGAAGAGACATGGCACTTGGAACTAGAACAATCTACCCCGGTGGATGAAATAAAGGGTTCGGTTCGAAATTCCAGTCACCTGAAGAGGGCCGGAGCGCACAGCGACCGAAACGTTGTGAATATGGCAATGAAGATGAGGATAACATTCCAAATAATGTAAATAATGTAAATTTAATTTTATACGTTTGCTGAACTGTTATGTAATATCGCTACTCTTATATGGCAGTAAATTCTCCTCACATATCGAGAACAGACTTGAGGCAATTGAAAGGATGATGAGAATACCATGGACTGGGCATGTGAGTAACGACGAAGCTTTAAGGGAAATTGGGATGAAAATGAAACATACTTAGAATCATAAAGAGACAGTAGAAATTTCTATGGCGCATAATGAGGAAAGAGGGCTTGACACGGAATATATTGAAGGCAAGAGCGACAGAGAAAAGCAGCTAATAACCTTCCTAACAAGCTTGTGCAAAATGATTGTCAGAAAAGGGATTAGGTGGAATAGCAAAAAGACAAACCTAAGAGCTACAAACACATGAAGTTGTGGAGAGCCATGATCAGCCGCGTCCTGACACGGTACATATAATCTCTATAAAAGGCAGGATGTGTAAGTGTGTGTGTAACGAATGCACGGCCGCAATTTTCGACGGATTTGCACCAAAATTGACATGCACATGCTCCAAGTTAGTAAAAAGGCCAAAACCGACTTTGCATTTCCCAATTCCCATCGATAGTGGAAATAATCGATTTTTTCATGCTTCTACGGCAGTTTTCATGTAGTTTGCGGCCATTTTCTACTGGCCAGAGTGAGAGGCTATAGCTGGCTGCCACGAATAGGCAGGAAGATTCTATTGGCCAGCGTGAGAGCCAACAGCTGACTGACACGAATGTTAACTACTATGCTAGCATGCAAAAAAAAAAAATCGATAGCTGCATTCGCCACAAGTGTGAAAAATTTAAATCTGCATGGCACTTTACTCCAATTGGCTCATTCGCTTGCTTAAACTCAACGTTGATTCTGATCACGCAGAACTGGGTTGGGTGTGAAAAAGTATTTGTTAACATTCTTTTTTCATTCGGTTTTTCCAGTTACGAGTCCTTTTTTAAAGCTGATCGTTTTGTGTTCATTTTGTTTAGTTCTTTTTTCGTAACAGATTTAATGTTTAGTATAGAGCTTAGAAAAAGTTCGCAGTGTGAGATAGGCAAGAAGTAAGGCATGTAGCACCATCAGCACGGCAAAGGGCACGCCTTTAAAGGCAAGGAAGGGCAAAAATATTTTAAGTCAAGTGATAGCGATTGCTGTATGAGTCGTACGATTTTTTAATCAAACCTAGGCAACGCCGGGCCATGCTGCTAGTAAGATAGTATATTCGATCTCCAGTGAAACTGTAATGGTCTCTGTTTATCGTGGTAGAGAAACAGATCGAATGGCAAGAGAAGCAGGGAGAAACAGTAAGTAATGTTTATGCGAATGGATGGCACAAGGACAAAGACGGGAGATAAAAGATCAAAAGTTACTTAGAGCAAGAAAAGACAGGTAGTTGTGGAGTTCCATAATCGCCCACGTCCTGAGGAAACATGCCCCATACGAAGAAGATTGTGTAGCTGACTAATGAAATATTGAAGAAGGATTTCCGGATTTCTTTGACTTTGACTAATTTCAGGCAGAGTCCCCACCCCCACTATATAAAGGCCACACCCAAGACATTGGAATGGATGGATAGTGTGAAAGCTATCAACTCAGAAACTGGAATAGACTTAGCATGTTGAATTCGCTTTCGCACAATGTCCTTGGGAAAAATATAAACCTATTTTTATCTTTTCCCCACACCTGTCAACTATGGATTAAATATCAGGGTAAACTGGGCTCTGACGCCTTAGGCGTCTAAGAGAAGAAGAATTCTGAATTACAAATCGCGAGGAAAGTAATGGAAAACCATTCCATTATACTTTATATTTTTGGTAACTTGCGATAATAAATTGGACCTTAATTCTGTTGTCTCCGTGTCCTCGCCTAACAGTTCCGCCCGGACCTTGATGTTCATTTCTCAAAGCTTCAGATGCAAGCAATACATTTTCTTTAGGTTGGTGGCTTACGGCCATAACACGTCGAAACATCGGTTCTCGTACGATCACCGAAATTGAACAACGTCGAACGTGGGTGACCGCTTGGGAATACCGGATGCTATACGCTTAGATGTGAGGGTGTTATGGTTAACGGCCCAGAATTGGAAATCGGAAAAACTAGTTTCAATTCCAATCGGGTTCGTTATATTCATTTATGCGCAAATAACCTTGGGAGTGTTATAAATCCATTTCTTATATCCCCCAGCTATAGGTTAAATAGCAGGACAGACTGGGTCCTATAGCTGGCAAGCAGTCCACAGTATAAAGTAACTTCAACATTCTGCTGGAATTCTTCTGCCATCACAATCATAAATCGAAAAGAGACATGATTGCTCAAGCTTGCATCACGCATAGCGCCAAAGGAAGTATATTTTACTTTAGGGTGTGCTTTTAGTGTAACGGTTATCGGTCCGAAAAATGGAGTCTATTTCGTTGCGTTTACGTTGGCATTATAGCCTTAGGAAAGGCATGAATCCATCTCTTCTACTCTATCCCAGCTAAGAGTTTAATAAGAAAATGTATTATTCTCTCTAATCTTGGGACAACCGGCCTGGAAGGATTATAACGAATTCAGAACCGTGAAGAAGGCACCAGGAAAATACTCTAGAATTTTTTTCCAAGAACTCATAGCATTTCAGAATTAATAAATAAAAAAAAAACAACAATCTGGAGAACTGAGAGCGATGACATCCTGCATTTAGAAAGAGAAAAAAATTCGTAGTTTGTCGGAATTTGTTTAAAATCAGGACTCCGTAACATAGTGGGGTTCACAAGCGGACATTTGGCAATTTTGGAACATTTCCAAAGTGATATGTGCTATATCTTGTCTGAATGTAGACAGCCTCGGGATTTCACAACTGATCTGGCTTTGTCAAACCTCCAAGTATTTGTCAAGTTATTATCGTCTGAAGTTGATCAAAATTCAAACACTTAATCATTTATTTTTGGATCATAATTTCTGGACAGTTGCTTTTACCGTCCCTTCTTTTCACAAGAAGAAGAGTCAGTGAAATCGTCTTGAAGTAAATGTTGTGACACAAGACAATCATTTTTCATCGGTCCTTCGATTTTCTCTTCTTTATGTTCGAAACTAGACGAAATTCCACCGGAATCATTTACATTTGGTCTAATATCCTCATCTTTGTTGTTATCAATACAACGTTTCGACCGTTGTTCTTCCGGCGGCTTTCTTCAGACACTTGTTGACCTAGGATTCATTTACCTTGACTGTAGTATAGAATTGACCCCCCACTTTATATCCACATTATAATTTCTTGTTTGTTTATCAAATTCTGATTTGGTATGAATTCACATCTTCTCCATCCTGCTATGAGTTCATTACTAAAACTTGTATCACTAAACCATTATTATCCCACCTCCGTCCAAAATTCTTCGTATCTGAAAATATTTTCTGACTTTAAATAACCTGTACAGGATGGATAAACCGTAGAAATCAAATCGATCATGTACTAACCGGCTCAGGGATTGAACTTACGATTATTGGTCTACTCTAACTATTGTAAAGATGAAGCATAGCAAAGTCAGATACCTTCTCGACTGGTAAAGTGTGTCAACCATTTTCCCAGCATTTATAGTAAAGGACCGTGAATGTAAGTCCCACTTGAAGTGGGGAGTGAACTTTTATTAAAAAAAAAAAAAAAAAAAAAAAAAAAGTATGTAGAAATAAACTTAGAATCCTAGCAACAATCGACTAAGAATTTTCCATATCAAGAGATTCTTTGGCGGCTGAAGCCTGTAATCATAACCGGATTTTTGATGCATTTTTGGCAGTTCTCTGCTCTCTGAAAGATCTGCCAAGTATTAATACAAAGGTCGAAATTAGAGATAGATTTTAGAACGGAGTATGAAAACCAAATCATAAAACTTGAAATTAGTCTTACATTATTGTTAGAAAGGCCCCAAAAGAAAAAGAAAGATTATCGATGGAAGGCCAAAAAATCTATTAAAAAAAGTAGAAAGAAAGAAAGCAAAAAGGAAATCAAAGCACCTAATGACACAATCGTAGCAGCAGATGCTCTGGTGGTTGGAATTGATTGCTGTCTGACACCAGGCCAAGAGAGAAATAAGTTTTGCAATCTTTTTCCCTCTACAATCAGTTTAATATGAAAGCATTTTTCTTCTATTGTCTTACAGTAAAAGAAGGCAGAAACGAGTTATGTAAAATTCAGACGAACAATTCTTTGTTCCATTGGCTCTAAAATAACATTTTTTTAAAATCGTCGTTAGTAAAACGGGCCTCATGAGTTGCATTTTATTGATTTTTCCCTCCAGTATCATTTCGATGATTTCCATCTACGGAAAATATCCTGTTATTTAATATTAATAAAAAAAGAATAGGCTACCTAGGGCGCCTTAGTCTCTTTCAAACAGGCTTTGAAGTTTGCTTTCGGAATCGCCGTCAGCTGTCTTGTCGCGTTCTCGCTAATCTCGTCCACTGCGTTTCAGTGGTTATTTTAACTCTGGAAAAAAGCCAGATGCTCCAAGGGGCTAATAACTGACAGATCTGGATATTCGACGTTTTGAGAGGAAGAAAACAAACAGCAGGCAACGTAAAAATTCCACTCACTCAATTATTATTAATGCAACGGTCACATAGTACACAAACTCATCCATTAGTGTTTCGCTACCGAGTTATTAAACACGCTGGAAAGTATTTACCCACGTCTGCGCAGTAAGAACAGATCCGATTGACTGCTTACGTAAGAATAGGTACTCTTCTTATTTACTGTTCTTTAACTTGTCTTTTGCTTAGTAAATATTATAAATAGAGTCATTTTAAACGATAGATAGATAGATAGATAGAAACTAAATCAGAAAAAGAGTTAAATATATTAAGATAGATAGATAGATAGATGAGTATGTATTCTTTTATTTAAGTACTTAATAAATTCAAAACACATCCATCCATCCGTCTTTATCTATTTAGGATTTTTACTAAGTACGTCCTTGCATATCAAAAGGAAAGTGCAGTAATGGTAATGGTAATATCAGCCGTTTCCTCAAATGGAAACATTCGGCATTTATTCACCGCGCAGTCAGCGTTACCATTCTTGAAATTTCTAAAATATTTCTATTAAAACAAGTTTTCAGTAAAGTAGGTTTCTCAAGTTCACTGTTATACTAACTAAAATTGAGTAATTGAAATTTCGGCATTGAGAAGGCTTTCCTTCCTAACTCTTACTTTGAAGTACCCTGGAACGTGAACGTCTTGATGTTGTTTATTATTTTCTCTTCCAATTCCATGCGCTGTCTATTTTACTCGTTCCTGCTTTTGAAAGTCGCCGAGCGAAGTGGTTTCTGTTATTTGATACAGTTCTTTGTGATTCTGTATTGACAGTTGACAAGGTTCGAATAAGGATGGTCCGAGCTAAGACCTATAGGCATCATTCACTCGAAGCTATTTTTAATTATTGATCTGAATAAGCGGTTTAGGTATTTCTGAATCCATAGGAAAGTTTCGATCATACGAAGCTATTTAAGAACATAACTCGAGTTTTTAGACTAGCGTTTTGGTTCTGCAGCAACTTGCAGTGTTGGGGAAAATTATCCCTAATGCAGCCAATCCTATGTTCAATTACCTTAAGAACCCATCTGATTAGCTGCTTGGTTACATCAAGGCCGTTCAACCAATTCTCGCTTTGTTGATGTCTGTCTATCTGTCTGACTCTGTTGATGTCTACCTGCCTCTTTTATTTGATATCTGTCTGATTCTTTCGATGTCAGACTTCCCCGCTCTGTTGATGTCTGCCTTACTCTGTTGATACCTGTCTGCCTGTTTGTCTGACTGATGACGTCTGTCAGTCTGCCTTGCCCAGTCGATGTCTGCCTGCCTTGCTCTGTTGATGTCTGTCTGCCTCGTTCACTTGATGTCTGTCTGACTGTTGATGTCTGTCTGCCTCGCTCTAAATGTCTGCCTGTCTGGCTCGGTTGATGTCTGCCTGTCTGGCTCTGGTTGATGTCTGCCTGTCTGGCTCTGGTTGATGTCTGCCTGTCTGGCTCGGTTGATGTCTGTCAGTCTGCCTCGTTCGTTCGTTAGTTAGTTAGTTAGTTAGTTTCCAAATCAGTTTATTTGCTTTGGTAAAATATTAAGACAAAGTTTGTTTCATGTGTCTCAAAAGTGTAGATCAAGTTCTGGCACTGGAATGTTTCTTTTCAGATACCGAAAGTTTGGGCCACGGATGGTTCTTTTTTAATGGCGAATACAATTGTTTTGTAATTCACAGTATTATATATATATATATAATTAAATTCAAACCGACAAATTAATTATTTGCCAAAAAGAAAACAAAAACTGTTAAACGAATAAAATGTCCTGAATGCAGTTTAAAATTAGGAAAATAAAGAGCAATTTAAGACAAAATTTCGTAGAAAAACTAAGCTTTTCACTATTGTGGTTTCAGAGAGGATCCACAGATGAGGCTATGTCGAAGGGCAGAGAATCGTCTCGGGTACGGCTACCCGGCTCCATTTCATACAGGGTCTACGGGGAATGTTTGGCCGAGTCTACGGGCTCGGATACCCCACATTAAATTCGACCTTGTGCCACATCTGACCGCGTAGGGTGGTTGGTAGATATCCTGCAGTTGGAGATTCATTGTGAAATTCACTTGACTCGCATCTACTAGTTGACTACTTCTACACATCGCTGGTGTTATTCTTGTTCTACGTATTATCGATCATTACCAACCTTCGTCTGATTATTCTATTCAGTAACCTTCCCTAGGTTACAACAATAGGTTTCTTGAAACTAATTTTATAGTGAAAACATTGACTTGCATAATAAAATCAGATACCGTGTAGTTATTAACTGAATGTTGATCTGAAATATTCACTGTATAATTTCTGAACGATGCGATTAACATATGTGTGAATGTCGATTAATAATAATAATAATAATATCTGCACTAGAAAATCTGCAACTCTTACGGAAAGGTAACTGCACGAAATTGGTATGGACATCACCCAGACTCGGTTACGGAGATAGGATCTGTAACAATTTTATGGGACTTTACAATAGATACAGACAGAACAATCAAAGCTAATCGCCTTGATGTCGTGATTAGAGACCGCAAAGACAAAATATGCGTCCTTATTAACGTGGCAGTCCCTGCAGACTGCAATGTATCTTTGAAGATCTTCTAAAAACTATCAAAATATAAGTACCTTGAAATAAAAATCTCAAAAATGTGGCGCATGAGGACATTAACAATTCCAATAGACTCATTGAAGGAATCCCTGGTAGTTCATGCCTTAAAGAAATACAAAAAAATTGTACTCACAAGTACAGTCCACACCTTACGAAGGGATTAATCTATGTAAAATATGTGCGATTTTTTTTTTTTAAATCTGTTAAGTAGAAAATGCCATGATGCCATTTCTGACCTTAAGTCTCTGGTCGGGACCCGGAAAGAAATGAGTACACACATGAGTAAACCAACAGAAATAAAATGATGATGATAATGATGATGATAAAAGTAGTAGTAGTATTTTTTTTAAATATGTAAGTTTGAGGTTTTCGAAAAGCATCTGGAATATTTTTTAAGCATTTTTGTGGGGGGGGGGAGTTGAAAAACATTTGTTGAAGAAACCGTTGTTTCCATCTTAAACCTGTGCAAAATCCAAGTATTCTACACTGATAAATAAGGAGACATATTGAAAATGAAATATTTGTTTCGTAAAATAAATTGCCTTCATCTTTTAGCTACAGACATTGATGGTGTACAAATGGATGCAGAGAATGGAATTCTCGTCATTAATATTAACTTCTTTATACGAGCTTTTGTTTCCGGCTGTGAATTCGATTCAATATTCTTTTGTATTCTCCATACTGTCTTATTAACTTATATTCCATTTACTTGTATGAATTCCTACAAATAAGCAGAGTCAGTCCTACATTTTTCTGAAATCATATTCTCTTTGCTGTTGATTTTCATTGTACAGCTTTCTTTCTAATGATCG
>OZ038506.1:42534610-42567110 GCA_964036315.1 Acanthosepion esculentum
ATTCTACCCGTGTGAATTTAATAAACAGTTTCATTACTTAAGGACACATGGCACAATGGATAAAGGCATTGGTTAGATCCAGTGACAGAACCCAAAGAGTTGTGAGATCAATGCCTGGTTAAGGCAGTGGTGAACTTGGAGAGGTGAATTAACAGGAGATAACTAATAACTGACATCCATTAGACGTGGAATTAGAACAGTCTAACCCAGCGAGCAAAATAAAGGGTTCAGTTCGACATTTCAACCACCCGAAGAAGGCCGGAGCGTACAGCGGCCGAAACGTTGTGATAGATATGGCAGCAAAGATGAAGACAATAATCCGAATAATGTAAATTCGGTACATAATACTTCATCTCAGAAATATAGACAGATAATAACGGAAGGAGTAACGTCTCGGAATTGGTAATCGAAGAGCTGAGTTCCAGTCCCCATCGGATTCGTTATACTCACTTACCAGCAAATGCCATTTGGAAAGGGATGAATCCACCTGTTCTCCCCCAGCTAGGAGGTAATTAATAAGACCTGTATCAATAAAGCATTATTATCTGTGCCCCAACACCATCTAAATCTCTTATAATCTAAAAATACTTTATAGCATGAAATAACCTGGAATCGGTTGATAACTTATAGATGATTGACGGAATCAATCCATAAAAAACCTCTGCCAGCTATGGGTTAAATAGTAAGACTCGTATCACTAAACCATTATTACCTCCGAAAAAATTCTTACAAATATTAAATATTTTCTAGTTTTGTATAATCAGCAAAGAGGGGATAAGTTGTAAAAACGTATCAATCAATCATATGACAGGACAAGGTCACTTCGAGGTGGTGTAACGGTTAACAAGTTTGTCCCGCTAGATTAATTACGACTGAATAAGGAGTTCGATTCTCACTGGGTGTTTCATACTTTCGGCTTTTTGTCACATATAAGCTACACTTTGAAAATCATTTCGGCACTTCGACGTGGTGTAATGGTTAGCAAGTTTGTCCCGCTAGATTAATTACGACTGAATAAAGAGTTCGATTCTCACTGGGTGTTCCATACTTACTGATTGTCCAATTTTGATGGCCTTGTGCTACGCTTAGAAAATCACCATATGATAAAATAGGGACCGGGAGGTGTAAGGTGACAAACATTATTTATAAAGAAGTCTTGGAGAGCTATATTATAAAACATTAATCGTCTTAGAAAATATCAGTTTTGTTTAAAATTTGAGTTGATATTGGTGGGGACATTATCGAGTATTGTTATTGCTGCCATAGCTTCTGAAATCCTATTATTGAAGCAGTCAGCTCAAATCATGGTTTAAGTTGTTATATGATGGAAATATTGTAATCACAATAAACATCATTTTTTTCCCCGAACCCACAAATGTCGCAAACGGACGGGAATTATTTTACATCTTAAACAACCCACCGCTTCGATTGTTTTTAATGGAAGCAAACGGGAACGAGAGGGAGCCATGTTTCAATCGATCGAATTTATTTAAAGCGTTTGGCGTTTTCACTTTGGTAATTTTATTGAGTTTGATGACGTAGATAGAAAAATATGAACGCGTCGATCAATGAAAGTGACACGGCAGCCTTGAGCGTTTCAGTTGGAAGTGGCATTTGGCTGATAAGAAAAGAGAGGACTAACGCTGATCGGGCGAGTAACCTTGATATCTGACAAAAATCACTCATGACTTCTGCTGACTTCGAAATAATAATAAAAATAAGAGAGCTGTAATGTTGATTTGGACTCCCCATTCCCCTAACAGAGTATCTTAAGTATTAAAATCAAAATCAGAAATAAATTTAGGAAAATAAACAAAACTACATTCACCCTGAAAAGTAAATGTATGCACGTACACATATTAATATATATATATATATATATATATATATATATATATATACAGCGGCATGTACATTTAAAGAAGTTTCCATTTTTTTCTGTATTTTTATGTTATTGCTTGGTGAATTGTGGTTGAATAGAAAATATATCGCTTTCTTTCTTCAAAGACATCAGACAAAACAAAAGAGTTCTCTCGGTGTTCAAGTAATATTTGTTTTTGTTTTTTCTTCCATTTTGTTTTTCAATTCTAATAAAAAAGAAATTTATTGATGCAAAGGGATTATTCTAGTCTAAAAGATGCATTTGTTTACTCCCCCCCCCCCACAAGTAAGAAAATTTGAATTAAGCATCCATTGCATAAATTCTGTTCTCTAAATCTGATCACGTTTCGCTTCTCGGAGAATGCTCTCGAATTTTGCCTATTTTTGTTCTTTTGCTCTAAGATGTCGGATTATGATAGATTATTAACCAAAATAACGTGGAAATGAAAGAAGACAAAATATAAACCTAAAAAAAGTGTGGGGAGTGATCCTAAGCAAATTGAAAAGACGTATCAGAAACTCGGTCTCCACAGGTTGCTAGGTAAGTCATGAAACATGGCGATGATAGTTGCGACAGTAGGAACGCCTCCGAAGAACCTTGGACAAAAGACTGCGAGAATTTCAAAATCATGGGAAAAGTAAAGACAATACTGAAAACAGCGTGACTAAAAGACGAGAATACAAATTAGAATGCTGAAGAATTTACACTCCTCCTACTCAAGGAGTAGTGATAATGATGAAAAATATATTATTATGATGATTGCTAATAATAATAATGATGATAATGACAGTGGTTATTATTAATATTATTAATTACATTAATAATGACTAGAAAAAAACCGTTAAAACTTCACTAATCTTCTAATTTTCTGATAAGACATAATTTTGAAAATTAATGATTGAATAAACTGCTTGCGATTTCCACGACTATAAAATACTCGCTAAAATTCCCTTATTGTATCGTTAAATAAATGATCTTAACAATTTTAATAATATATTTTTTAAAAAAGAAGCAATTGTAGATATTTTCATGCCATGAGAGTTTCAGTAAGATCCCCCGTGAATATGCGGTATTATGGTATATGTTGGATTGAATGGCGATGAATGAGTTCTTGTGGTGTATGAATAAATTGTAATGAATGAATGGGTCGTGAACTACATTAACTATACGTAGGACAGTCAATGAAAGCTAACCTTTCCGCACACACACATACCCCTTTTGGCCTTGTGTTACATGAAATGTAATATTTCACATAAAAACAACTTTAACAATATATTGCGATAACAAGGGTAAGAATGTAGGTAATTAAACTAATAGGGTACAAATTAAAAGATTTGAAATTGACAAGTTTTTTTGTTTGTTTTTTTTTTTTTTTGCATTTCACTGAAGCAACGTTAAACACATGGGTTTTATCACCTCTTTATTTATTTATTTCACTGAAACCAACCAGCTTCTCTGGTATGTCTTTTCCGTCTTTCCTCGTGATCAAAAAGACAGTCAATTATTTATGGGGTAAAGGCGTAATGGACGTGCTAAATAACATGATAAAGCAAAATTATAATATAATTATAACAAGTAGAATAACAATATGATTAATAATAATAATAATAATAATAATAATAATAATAATAACAACTGAAACATGACAGCGTAGTCCCTATAATATCTGGTACATTTGAAACTGTGCAAAGAAATACTAGAATTTGAATGAAATGAACTAGAAATTTCAGAAAAATATGATACTGTCGTTCATGATACGAAGCACTTATTTTTTTCCGGCTTATCAACACTTTGTGGGTTATTTAAAACCGAAACATATTTTAGATTGTAAGAACGATTCTTTTTTGTGTGAGTGAATGTTACATTAACAGCTTTGAGCTGCATGATATGAATGCAGAAGGAGGTGGTAGGAAGCGAACGCTGTTAGGATAAGGGAGATACTTTGCGGTTGACCTTTGTCTTGAAGGAGTCAAGATTGAAGCGTCCACGGAAGTAACAATGTGAGAGTTTGTCCCATAAAGTTGCAGTTCTTGCGAAAAAGCTGCCTGGAAGTTTTTTTTAACATTTGAACACGGAGGGAACGAGGATGATTCAACTCCGTAGAAATGGCATACCATATCCTAGATGTAAAGGCCTGAATTGGTGAAACTAAAAAGACATTATTTTGCTCATTTGAAGAATTGCCGTGGAAATTGCGATAGAGTGGCGATAAAGTGACAACGTTTCGTCTTGAGGAAATAGGTTGATGTAAACCAGGAATAGAGTGGGATTGAAATTCTGATCAGTGTTGGCAGACTGGAATACTTTTTGAAATTCCAGTGATACGAAATTTGCTATTTGCAACTCGTAAGTCTTACTTTTAAAATAAGCTGGGCTAACTTGGGATATTAATGAGACATTCACATTTTGTGAAACTTGGCCTTTAAATTCACTACCCAATCATGCTACCCTGATTCGAATAATGAAGGATGTACCCCCGTGACTAACTTTGAATGACGTCAAATAATTAGTTTTTGTAGCCTTATCGGTAAGTATCTATTCCCGTTAGTTTTCACACAAAAAACTGAGTTGGAAGATTATTATTTTCTTATGCTAATCGCTTAACGGTTTTAGAGTGTAAAAACGACCTCAGCGTTGCAATAAGACGCAACCAAAAAATGACTAATAAAAAACAATGAATACATAGCTGTTTATTTTATTTAAGCGCCATGTTCCATGAGAACGTAAGCGATCATAGTTTGTCAGTTGTTGTTTCTTTATTATCTGAGAACTGTTATGACTTCTTGGGAAAGATAGTGGAGTGGTTTCCTCTTGTTTTCCCTATGGTGTAGAATTCAGTTTTTCTTCTCTTAAACTTGTTGTCAACCAAGACTAAACGGCCAAATTTACTGTTCTTTAACCCATAGCTGGGAGAAGAGATGGACTTAAGCTTTTTCCGAAGGAACATGTGCAAAAGTAAACGCTAGGCTAGAATTTGAACTCGCTTCACGTAGTCCATTTTCTTCGTAGATAACCGTTACATCATAATAATGGTATATGTTTAAGCATTTTTTGTTTTGTTAATATTCTTGACTTGGTTCTTTGTTTTTACTGTCCGTTTGTCCTCGTTGACCTGAGGGAATTTCCTTAGGTGATCCGGGCCGTCTGCACATTTAGTTTTATTTTGCAGGTGAATGAAAAAAAAAAGAAAAAAAGTAAGACCTTTAAAAGTTTGTTTCATAAAATTTTAATCAGTATTTATCCATATTTGCAGTATTTTTCCTTTCCTTTTGCTTTTCATCCGTGTTTTTAAAATCTTTATAATTACAATTGGTTGAGACAGCTAAAAGTGTATGTATGTAAATATATATATATAAAGAAATATAGTTTTAAGGTATGCTATGTTTATAGGATATAGTGCTCAGTATCAGAGATAGAGCGTATGTAAATATAAAAATGAACATTGAAGTCAGAGGCGACAGGCAGTTATATGCTAAACGCAATCGTCAGGCCACGAGTGTTGTGTTTGTCTTGACTATTCATATATATGGGTCAGTGATGCATTGAAATTTTTACGTTACTTAAAAATCGAAAACTGAAAAGAATAAAATGAAATAAATAAGCAAACACATGTAAAATAAATTAATCCAAATAAATGAATAAATAAAGTAAATACTAAACAAATTAACAAACTACTCCCGCCAAAATAACCGTTAGAATAGACTACCCACAATGCATCACAATGACGATTGCGTTTAGCATGAAACAGTCTGTCGCCTGAGTGTTGACTTCAATGTTTGGTTTATATATAAACGAATAAGGTATCAAACAGTATTTTATATTTCTATCTTACTGTAGAACTTTAACAACATTGTCTTTTTTTTAATTTTGTAGGTGTCTGATCAATGGTTGATTGGTTGCACTGCTGCTCGATTACAACAGGCGTTCAGGCGCAGCATACGAATGAAAGCGTTTCTGAATTTGGGGACCTTCCACCCATAAATGACGGGGTTGACAGCAGAATTAAGGAGCTGAATAATAATGGAGAATCTAATCAAAACTTCGTTAGCGTCTGGACTGCTGAACACTTGGACAACCGCAAGTATACAGGCAGGAAAGTTAAGAATGCCGAACAGGATGGTAATGCAGCATAATTTGTAAGTGAAACTAATGTCGTCTGGACGGTGGCCGGTCACGGAGACAGCGGAGTGTCTGGCGTAATAAAAAATGCGCGCGTAGAAATAGAGCGTGAGGAGCAGTGGCGAGAAGAGTAATGACAGCGGTACCATGAGCAGGGCGGAAATGGTGGCGTTTCCCCGCAGGAAGACACATGCTCGCGTCTTGTTGTCGTAAGTTACGTTCAGAGCGCCGGTCCACATGACGGCCATGAAAGAGGCGCCGAACGCGAGGCACCAAACGGTGGACAGAATCAGAAAGACGTTGCGTTTGGTGAACGTATTTTCGTACTGCGATCGGGTCTTCATCGTCAGCACAAAGCGGTTGTAGGAAATTGCAGCCAGCGTGTTGATGGATGTGTAGACGAAGGTCGCCTGCGCCACGACGGTTACGTGACACAGCCCGAACGGTTGGCGGGCGAACATCATCATTGTTCTCAGAGGAATGACGAAAAGACAAAGAATTAAATCGGCTACGGCTAAATTGCACACAAAGGATTTCGCTTTGGTCCGTAGATCATCGTAAAGGAAGATGGCTAAAATGACCAGCGAGTTGCTGAAGGTCCCCACAGCCGAAATAAGCCCAAGAAGAGTCACTTGCAAGGCTACAGTCCAGCAACGGGCGAAGTCACAAGAGCTTCCCGAACTAGGCTCTTCTACAGTTATATTTTCCATTAATTTTTTTTTAACTTTTCATTTAAAAAATCTTCTACTTTATTTAATTCATGTTAAAGGCTATGTTTTTTTTTTAATTATATGATTCATATGTTTCTCCATAACTCATTTTAACTTCTCCTTTTTCTGTAAACTATTGAATAAAACAATTCGTTGAAAAAAATCCGTAGTTTTGAAAAGTGTCATTGTATCGTTAATTTAAATCTCTTTTATTTGAGATTATATTTCTGCATCAAAATTTGAATAAAATTTTAAATAAACTTCCATAATTATCTCTTAGAATTAAATTTTTCTTCACACCCTAATACTGTAATTTTTTTCCTTCGCTCCTTATTACTGTAAACAGTAAAACAGATAACCCTTTTTAAGAAAATTAACCGAAACGAAATACATGACAGTTTACTGATGTTTAAAATATAACATTCGCTGTTGTGTTAAAAAAATATCTAAAATATTTTTATTAATACTAAAAGATCATTAAACCTGCATTAAATTTACTAAGTATACTTCAGTAAATGAAACTAATCACGTACTTGCTATTAATTCTAGCGACTAAAAAAAGAAAATCTTAATATTTAGTTCCTCTTCCGGAAATAAACTTCGTAAAAGCTAGAGTCGAAGTTAAGAAAAATTATTAGAAAAATTAAGCAATTATATACTTTAACAGCTTATTCATTCTGTGATGCTATATCTCGCTAATTTATAGTAAGTCTTTTTGATTTAAATTCTTATATACTGCTCCAGGTGTGGAACTATAAAATAGAAACGCCAAGCATCTGCAATCAATGAACAATGAAATATGCTGTCTTTGGAGGCGCAAACAGGACTTCAGTTTGATGGTTCCTGCTGATTTGGAGCCTTTAGGAAAAAAAAAAAAGAGAGAGAGAGAGAGAGAAAGAAAAATTAGTAAATACCACATAGTTTTCATTGCTTTATATTTAAACTTAATATTTATCACTACCAAATTCAATTGCAACAGATTGTTTTCTTTTATCGATCTTTGTTCCGGTTGGAAAACGGCAACGATTAATAAAAAAAAAAAACAAGCAAAAAAAACAAAAAAAAAAAAAACACGACACAACACGCTTACGTGACAACACAATATACCTACGTCACAAGACTCACTAGTTCCACGAAACTCAACAAATGTCTCTACCTATGAAAGCTGGGACCATATTTCTTGTACTTTTCTTTCGAAATGAACTTCGGACAATTTCAGAAGCAATTTCCTCCTTGCCTCAGAAGGATTATTCTTAATTTGAAAAAGTAAATCATTAAAATTAATCGACACAAAATGTCTGTCGTTTTTAATAATAATAATAATATATATATATATATATAACGTGCACTAAAGATAAGTGCATATAAAAAAGTAAAATTGATAAGTATAAGCGGTCAATTGCTGATGCCCATAACGAGTGAACGGGCATGCCCGTCTACGAAACTATGGAGTCGGGATGCTAAAGGTAACCTCAATCAACTAAATGACAAACCTTTTACTTATATTAATTTTTTTTCTCTCTCTCATATATATACATATATATATACATATATATATATATATATATATATATATATATATATATATATATTATTACTCCTCTCCAACCTTTTGAACAAGAGTGGAAGTTTATCCAATCAATTCTTTCGTCTATCTCATCTGTTTAAAAGTGCCTGTCCACCCGTTACTTTTCCCCTACCTCTCCTTTTCTCTTGCTTTCCCTTCCCCTTGTCAATCTAATATATCCGTCCGGTGTATTGGCTCCATTTTTGATATTCACGAAATAAATTATAACCAAAATGGATATTTAAGGTTTTCTTCGTGATATATATATATATATGAGAGAGAGAGATTAGATTTTCGATTTTTGTTGCCAAATTTTGAATTCAGGATGATGGTTGCATGGAATGCGTCTTTCTATGGACATTTTGTTGCTGCAGCATTCAAATTTTAAAGAAACGGAAGTATTGACTTCAATTTTCGAAAATCCACTTTTCGGATTCCACTTACTGCTTTGAACCGAAGTGGAAGCTTTCTGAATTGCTAAACAATCAGCTAACTTCAAACAGGGATTCAGATGTAACACAACTGAGGGAGGTGAGTATCAAAAGCTTGCCCACAATGTTGATACTTGAGTTCCCTTTACTCAGCAACGTGTCGCAAAATCGCTCTAAGGAAACATTTACCACAAAAATTGCTAGGAAATATATATTTGAATAATTTCATCCCAAGCAAGGAGTTACTGAGTGTTAGAGAATATGAGAAAAACACTTTTAAGGGGAGAAAACAATAAAAGAACAGGAATTAAGAAGACAGAAGAAAACGTTTTACATTACATTTAAATTTTTGAAGATCAAAGTTGACTGGGAAGCAGGAAGCCGGAAGATAGTTATGCCAACGAGAGAAGAAACTGTTAGCATAGAACTTACGGTTACATCTAGCCATCTCAACTGTAGAATGACGAGATATTGCCGCCAATCTAGTACTGCGCTTAAATTCATAAAGTGTAGGTACCATAGAGGAAAGTTCATCAGAACAATTGCCATGAAAGTATTTATAGAAAAGCCAAAGGGAAGCTACATTACGGTGGTGGGAAAGTGATTGGAGCCAAGATGCCAGGTCAGGACCAATGACATTGCAAATTCTTTGGATTTTATCAAGAATCTAAATATATAACAGGAGCACTAAACCAGATGTGGCAACAATATTCAAGGCAAGGACGAATGGTCGACTTATAAATATGTCAGACAGATTTTGTCGAGAAAAATTGTCAAGCACAACACAGTGAAGTAACTTTTCTAGCAGCAGAATTAGCAATTATATATATATATATATATATATATATATATATATATATATATATTAGAGTGTGCATCTTATATTTTATATCATAAAGAAACAATTAAGAATTAATTAGCAATGGTAATGTGATTAATGGCGAAATCACTTCGCTAACAAGGCTTAATGAGACATTATCTTACTATCAATTTCTTGAATAATAAGATCCTTATATTCAAGTTGTTGTCGGATGGAAGACACATGCCAAGGACTTTCGGTCTACACATATTCCGTCTTAGTGTTTGCCTATGTATGGGAAAAAATTGCGCCTTGAAGATGTCAGTTTGAAATTTCCAACCATTATCCATTACACCACCTGCACATCTAAGCTTACAGCACCAGATATTCCCAAGCGGTCACCTGTCTAGTTACTGACCAGGTACGATGTTGCTAAACTTCGATGATCGTACGGAAACCGATGTTTCAAGGTGATATCGCTGTGAGCCTGGTAGTCTTATGAATAGCGACTTGGAATGAGAAATTATCTTTGGAGACCTGTTTAAGTGAAACAGAGACTAACCAATTAGGCTACGAAAGCTAATCAACACACTTCATTTAACTTACGTATCTACATTCTTCATCACCTGAATTGTATTCCATGCTATATCGTTTGTTTACACCGAGTTATAATAGACATAATAGTTTTTAATTATTCTAATTTTCGCTGAATCAGTGATAATGGTATTATTATTATTATCATCATCATCATTATTATTTACTAATTTTTCTTTTTTCTTATTTTTATTACTTCTTTACACCGATGTAATGGCGTAATAGTTTTAATGGCGTAATAATTTTAATGGCGTAATAGTTTTAATTTTTATTTCATTTTAATCATTTCGCACCAAGCAGGGCCGAAATGCCACTTGTACTCTGAGAGTTACAGAGGGGAGTGAAAGTGAGTGAAAAGATTGAATATAAGGAGGGTCGAGGAAAGGATAAAAGATGAACAGGATTCAAGAAGATGGGAGATGGCGATCGACGTTAGGATTTAAATTTTTGAAGATTGTAGTTATCAGGGAAGAAAGTAAACGGAAGTGAGTTCAACGGGCGGGAAGTGTGAGAAAAGAAAATGTAGAAGAGGTGGTTGCATTTAGCTATTTTAACCATAAAAGGGTGAGATCTAGATGGCAATCTCGTAGCACGCTTAAATTCATGTAGTCGCGGCACCAGGGAAAAAAAGCTCGTCAGAGCAGTTACCATAAAAATATTTGTAGAAAAGGCAGAGAGAAGCCACGACGAATCGGTGAGAAAATGGAGTTGCCATGTCAGGATCAATTATATTGCAGATCCTTGTTTGGATTTTGTCAAAAACCTTGCGATGAACAGCAGGAGCGCCAGACCAGATATGGCAGCACTATTCAATGCACGGACGAATGGTAGATTTGTAAATGTACGAAAAAAAAAATCTGTTTTTCTATTCTGTATTTCTGTTGTCATTAATGTTTTAACTATTTTTTTTTCATCATATTTCTGATTTTTTCTTTCTGATTTTTTTTTTATCACTGGGGTCGTTTATATATATATATATATATATATATAAATACACCATATCCATTTTATACATAAGGATCTCATCATTCAGTGGATTATTAGTAGTATAATGCTTATTATTATGTCTATTAGTGAAGGGATTTCGCCAATAATTGCATTAATATTGCTAATTGATTCAAGGTATGATTAACTCTTTGTAATATAAAATTATATGCTGCATATTTTATTATGTTTATGGAAAACAATTGATCTGCAGTAAAGAATTCCTGAGAAAAAAAACAACTAAGACATTTCACTCTGTTAATTGAACTATATACTTAGTTCATGTCATGTTAACCGAAAAACACTTATAAAAAAATTCGTGAATTTACCAAATTACAAAAAATACTCACTTGTAATATTTGAACTTTAGCGTTGCGATTTGCACGCTCCAACACTACATAGCCGTTAATAAATAGCTCATTCTTAAAAACATCTTTCGGTCGGAAAAACACATTTATTTCGTCTTCCAGTTTTGATTCTAATGGAAAAAAATACAACCTGAAGATGAATGCGTGAAGCATTTGAAAGTACTAGCTGGATTAAAAAAATACACCATATCCATTTTATACATAAGGATCTCATAAGGATTATTAGTAGTATAATGCTTATAATTATGTCTACTAGCGAATGGATTTCACCAAGAATTGCATTAATATTGCTAATTGATTCAAGGTATGATTAACTCTTTGTAATATATATATATATATATATATATATATATATATATATATATATAATTTTATCTTTCTAAATCAGATCATTGTGTAAATTCGCTCACCTTTAAATCCACAATAATAAATGCTTCTGGCTTTGTGTTAAAAGTGTTATTCCAATTGGAGAATTTAACTAAGAAATCGTTTGTTTGTTTTTCTTTTCTTCACATTGATTAGACTAATAAGAAGAACTGAGTGTTAGTCAAGTGAGAGAGAAATTCGAACAAGTGCTTCAAAAAGCAAACGATGTCTAAAATGAAGCTGATGTTTTCTGGGTTGAACATAACGTTTCTGCTTGAAGACTTACGAGATTTACAGGATAATAAACCTTGAGAATGAGAGAGAGAGGAAAGACACAAAGAACTAGAGAGAGAGAGAGAGAGATTTAGAGTTAGGCGAAGGAGCTAAAATTTTATGAATGGAACATGACGATTCTGCTTGAAGACTTAAAGGATTTCGATAATAATCTTGATATGAGACAGAAAGAAAGAGAGAGTGGGTAACTGACAAAGTGAGAGTGGGAGAGAAAAGACGCGAAGAACTAAAGAGAGGAAGCTCGAGTTAGGAAAAGAAAACATCTATCTATATATAAAATTCTTTGACTTTCGTTAGTCCGTCCGTCACGCCGTCTAAAATAGTCATGCATCGACCGATCGAAACTAAATTGGGGGGGAGAAGCGCAAATAGGTAAGAGCATATAATATATAGATGGTTTTACTAGGGTTCGTAGCTTAGTACAGTGTAACCCGGATATAAGATACCCGGATATAAGAGAAACCCGGATATAAGAGAGATTTTCTCTGGTCCCAAATTAGAGCCATACTTACCTAAACAAAATAGACCAAACCCGGATATAAGATACTTCTTATCCGGTCCCGACAACTCTCTTATATCCGGGTTACACTATACAATAAATTTTAATTCATTTTTTTTTGCGGAGGGATTAAATTGTTATATAACCTACAACATACTCCCACTATTTTAAAAACAATTTAATGATTAAAATAATAAATACTTATTTGATAAAAATGCAATATTGTTTTTTTGCATATTTTAAGCTTTTATATAGTGATTTTCTAAGCGTAAGTTAGATGTAGCACAAGGCCGTCTTAAGCTTTTATATACAGTGTAACCCGGATATAAGAGACCCGGATATAAAATAAACCCGGATATAAGAGAGATTTTCTATGGTCCCAAATTAGAGCCTGTGTTAATGTATATAAATTAGACCAAACCCGGGTATAAGAGAAACCCGGATATAAGATACTTCTTCTTCGGTCCCGACAACTCTCTTATATCCGGGTTACACTGTATACAAAAATCCAGTTTCCAGTTCGCCCTGTGCCTGCGAGAACTAAACAAATCACGATGCCAAATGCTTCAAAAAGTTGGCCCCAGAAAGAAATATTCACGCATAGCCAATTGTATTTCGCATGCACATAAGAAATTTATTCTTCGTTGTTAAAAAGAAAAAGAAATTTTTTTTTTAAATATTGTTTACTATGATGTCCTATAAAATTAAATTAAAGAAATTATTAAACCGAAGTAGAGATTTGACAAAGTATTTTCCAAACAAATCAGCTTATTCAAATTTCATAGATTGGTTTGAGAAATTGCACGAAACGTAGAGTTTGTAAATCTCGGCAAAAAATTTTAGCGATAACTTCAACAATACTAAATACTGCGAGGATTTCAATACGTGGCAAAAAATTCTAGAGAGAAAAAAATAAAAGAAAGAATGAAATTAAAGTAGTGAAAGAAAAGGTAAAAGAAGTGTGTTAGAGAAAGAATAAGAGGTTGAGAGAGAGAGAGAGAGAGAGTGTGTGTGTGTGTGTGTGTGTGTGTGAGCAAAAGAGAGAGAGGTAAAATAAGCAACAGAAAAAGAAGAGAGAAAAGAGAAATAAACTGAAGGCAAGAAAAATAGTGGAATGAAAGTATTACGAATGCGTATTTGCGTGCGTGTGTATTAGACGGAGATAGAGAAAGCAAAAATTTAGAAAGTACACGATTTTCAAGTCACTCTACAAAGGGCTATTTGAATGAATAAAAACAAAAAGGAAATAAAATTAAATAAAAAAGAAAATGTCAAATAACCAGATTGAGCCGTCCATCGTTAATAACATTAAGTTGTGAACTAAGATCCGCCGGTTGGTAAATTATAAAACCTGTTGCGAAATAAGAATATTGATATATTAACATTTCCTCCTTTCTAACACTCATACGAACCTATTTTATATATATATATATATATATATATATATATATATATATAATCGACTTTAAAGCACTCAGTAGCCTAGAAAAAGAGACGTCGATGAGACATTGAAACCTTGAACACGACGCCTTGACAAATCTGTCTAACGTGAGGCATCATGTGACCTTCGAGAGAAAGAGTGTCAAATATTCGTGCTGTTCTGGTAGTCAGAATATGCACTTGAAACCGTTTACAAGTTTGGCAGGGTGTCAAATTGTTATTGTTGTTCTTGTGCAATTATTGATATTTACAAAGCTTAACTTAGTACCGCACAAAGTCATACTGCGGAATAATGGTGGTAGGAAAACTGGGTGGCGCTAAGCTCCCAAGCAGCCTTCCTTGAAAATCAGCATGTAAAATATTTGCATTTTATCTGGGCTCAAACACCATTAGCGGAAAATATGCGGTTATAAAAACCTAGTAGGCGTTCATATAAACTTATTACTAGAAAAACCTGCGAAAATTTCACGGTTTTCCAATTTAAATTTTGTGATGAACCTTAACTCTTAAGTCAATGATTGACTAAGGTCATGGCGGGTTCTATGACAATGAAATTTCCGTATCGCAGCGTTAAATATTTGAGCTTAATAACTTATTGTAAATAATAATCATAGATATGAATACTGGCTGTTATTTTAAATGTGGGTAAAAATGAAAACATCTGAAATTCACATCTTCCATTTAACTGAAATAGCCGTTAAATACTTCTATCTTTCCTTTATTTATTTATTTCATTTTAAATCAAGTAAATGTCTTCCCCCCCCTCTTTCCACGCGATCAAAACAGAATAGTCCATTATTTATGAGGTATTGGCGGACGTTAAACACTTATCTTCCCTTCTTTCTTTCTACTTAATCCCCGTTTTACGAACATTTATCTTAATAATACTTTATAATAATTCTGTTGACTATGTTCTTTTACTTAAAACTGAATTTTTGGCGATTGCTTTACTCGGTTTCCGTCGTTAGATTCAGTGCGTCTGAAGAATGACGCATTTACCTTTTGCTATAGCATCTCGACCATTTTGGCTTGGGGAGATTCAAATAACGTTAAGCCCAAGTCCCATAGTGTTTCCCCTCAGGCAGTACCTTCCCTTCGGGAGGGAGCTGGGTTTATTGCTCGGCACCTGAGGCGTAACCAAAAGGAGGACGTGCTGAGGCAGATTGGGTATTTCTTTTCTCGGTATTGACGTTAAACCCACTTTAAACTGACCCTATGCCGTATTCAGTAGCGACGTGGGCGCACTGTAAAATACCGCTTCGCGGCCATTTGGTTGAGATCTGCTCTAATCATCTTAATCTGATTCATTCTCGCCACTCTTCATTTTCTAACTGAAACCTAGTAATGTATTTTCCCCTCTTTCTACGCGATCAAAACGTGGAATAGTCTATTATTTATGAGGTGCTGGCAGGACTTAACGGTCGTGCGAACAAGCGTAGGGAAGGACAAGCACAATTATAACAGGATTAGAATTTACCGTTTTTCTTTAAGCTCATGAATGTAAAAATAAAGGGTAGATTCAGAGCACAGGTAATTATGACCCGCTACAGATTCCTATTTTTATCATCAGTGAAGTGCCATGCATTTTTGGGAAAAGATAGTGGAGTGGTTTTTCTTCGCCTTTTCCCTTTCGATCACCGAAATTAAGCAACGACGAACCTGTTCAGTAATTAGAGGGGAGATCACTGGGATACTGCAAACAACTTCTTCCAATCCGAAATATATTTCGACTTTAAATAACCAACAGAGGGTTGATAAGCCGTAAAAGAATTAAATCAATCTCAACAGTTTCCGATTCTGAGTCTTGCTCTGAGTCTGGCTACCGCCCAAATGCATGAGAGCTCATTTGCTTTATAGATGGAAATCGAAGAGATTCGGGAATTCGGTAACAGAATTAATGTAAAATGAACACAACATTCTAGAACTGAATTTGAACCTTGCTCGAAAATTCAATTTTCCTCCCCGAGAGAGCGTTACAGGGGAGGGGGGTATGCTGCTGATGACATAGGTATTCCTAATTAGGATAAGGATAATATTGAACAAAAAATATCAACATCATCTACGAAGTGTTCCAAGAAATAAGACTAAAGATAAACCTTTCTAAAAGAGACACTATGAGTTGGAATTGAAATGAAAGCCATAATGGAACCTACCCTAAATCCATAAAAATTCAAGATGTGAATTTAGTAAATACCAAACATTTGAAATACCTCAGTTTATGGATCAGTTATAACAAATTTAGTATCTATAATTCTCAAAGTGTGTGTGTGATCGAATGTTGTTTATGCGTTTCCACAGTTTTCATCCGATTTCGATGATTTTTTTTTGTTTGATAGATAATTCTTCAGTGTCGGTTTTGAGTCCAAATTACACATTCCCCTTCTCTTGGCCAAGTTTTCAATCTCTCTCAAGTGAGGTTACCTTTTCCGTTGCATAAAGCCTACTACTACAGTTTAAAGGCGTTGCTTTCATTGTCGTTTATAGCCGTTCCCAATTTAATTTTTTTTTATTGTCCTGCCAGTTTTTGCATTGCATTCACCGTAGTAATAAGGAAGCTTGCTTTTTTATATATTAACATTTATTTTTTCAACCTTTCCTAAAGTTATTCGAGCTTAGTGATCCCTGTAGCTTTACAGCGTTCTCTTCTGGTATTTGTCCACGCATTCCATTTGACAATTCATACTTGCCTAAGACATGTCACCAAAGAAAAGATCTTGCCTAGGTCGCAAAAACGCTGCCCCCAGGTACGCCATGCGAATAAGAGATAACGAATCGTCTTTAGAACGTTCAGTTTACCTGTCTCAAAATACCTCTCGGAATGCTTCAATCAGAGCCACTGAGTCCGAAGATCAACGTAGCCCTCGGCTTTCCAGAAGAGCATGCCTGAACGCTGCTGCGCGTGAGACTGAAACTGCTGATCAAGGCACTCAACGGCTGAAGAGAAACGCCTCTTCAACTGCTGCTGTGCGTCAGGCTGAAATAAGATTGAGAACGCAAAAACAGCCCTTTTCAGGGCCTCCCATCATTTGGGGATGTGCCTCATTTGCACCTAATTGTTGTTACTAATATCGATTTTCGGGTGGGCTGACTTTAAACTTAAACTGCTCCACCTGAACGGTAAAAATTCCCAGTAATGAAAGACCTGGTCGAAGACGGGTTATACTGCTAGTAAGAGATAAGGAAATTTCCCAACAGCGCCAATTTCTACAAAACCATAGTGTGTAAATTGATCTCGAGTAGTTTGTAACACGTTTATTTATCATCTCTCATTTGCGTCTCTGTCTTTGGGCAGAGTGCACTCAGGGGAGGCTCCGTCAAAGGACAGAGTCGCAACTGAGGAAAATTATACTGAGAGGTGCCCATCCCTGGGGAGCAGCTGCCCGAGGCCGCGTCTTCTCATTGTACCAAAGAGAGGGATCGGTTCTCGTACCGAGGCCAGCACAACCGACGGTTGCGGAGGCTCGGGCAATTTTTGTTCCTAGCCCGGGTGTACGCGATCGGGCTCCCCACATTAAACTGATGCGGATGCAATGTAAGCCAACAGTTAGTATTTGTGTGAACATTCAGTGATAACAGGACATTTCTAAGTCACACAAAAACTTGGGAGATAGATAATTCCTCACCAAGTTCAAAATATGGAACATTTTTTCAGGGAGATAACCTATCGACATTATTATTTATAACAATGGTATATCTCTTAATTGTAACAAAGGATATAAATTTTCAAAATCACGGCAAAAAATCTACTGAATGTAAATAAATGATATAAAAAAATAACCCACAATAAAAATACGGAATTAAAGATTCAAACGGTTAGGATATTCAGCTAAACCATCGAAATTAATTTTTTTTTAATTTTTTAATAACATTTATCCTCTACAAGTCCCAAGAGTTACTTGAAGTAGAGGGTTACAAAATAAGCAGTAACGGGTACAGTTAATGAAGATATATGAGAAATATAACGGTTGACAATAGACTTGAATAAGTTAAGATTATAGTGATCGGGAGAGCATCCTCTTGGGAGCCGATTCGACAAAGTAACGGTTCGTGTTGAAAAATTACGTAATATACAGTACTGGTGAAGCATATAGGAAAATAAAAAAACAGAATGAATTCAACTCTTAAAGTATGAAACTGTCACGATGTTGTAAGAGATCATAAGAGTAAACGTGATCAACAGCGAGAACAATGCCAGTACGCTTAAACCCTCGGTCACAATGACTTGTGACTTCGTGCTAGCACAACCATCGACGACTTTCGAACTGTTCCGTCTTCCCAATCTCACTCACAAGGTTTGGGTTAAATTGCAGCATGGTTTTCAGGTACCTTCCAAATATGTCGCACACCGGGAACGTCTCTTCAGGCATATATTATCAAAATGTCACCTCCTTGATAAATTGACTATGCTGATATTCGAACCTGGATCCTATGGTCGGAACATCTAATTTCGTTTCGATTGATTTGCCACAATACAGAATAATGAAACATTCATTATTAGGTTACTACATGAATTATTAGGATGCCACATTAATTATTAGGTTGCTACATTAATTTCGTTCGTTCTTTTCTGATGTTTCTCGAACGATCTTGAATAATCTTTTGTACCATTTTTGCTTCTTAGTAACTCTGGTTATCCTTTGAAACTGTAGTCTAATGTTATTGAAATGTCATTTCAGGTTGGGCATCCGTTTGAAAAGGAATGCCAAGTAGACAAGAATGGGCATGTTCAACATCTTCTCTTTGCTTTTAATGAAGGTCACAAAAGCTGCTCGATGCATTTGTGCTGTGCACGGAGATGAAATGCTTCGAAACACTCAAAGGGTCAATGCTAAGCTGTATGTTGAACACATGAACGGGGCTCAAAGAGTCAATTCAACTGAAAGGACCTGACCGGCGATACAATATGATTATTCCACCTGACAATGCTCGCCCTCCCACGTCGCTAACATGAGCAAATATACAATTAAAGGACGTTCTGCCACACTCACTATATTATCCTAATTTAATCACTTTAGACTACCACCGCTTTCTAACAATTTGAGGGGTGTTTCGTTCTATAGCGATGTGGAGCTTAAAACGTGGCATGATGAATTTTTCGAGTCAAAACTAGTGATTTCTATCGTCGAGGCAGGGAACAATTAATGGATCGTTGGCAGGAGATCGTAAACAATGAAGGGGAATGCATTCTGGAATGATTCATCAGAACTATTAACAAATAACAAGTATTAAAATAAATTATAAAAACGAACGAATTTATGGAACAACCTAATATAGCAGCCAAATTTGGGAGAATAAAATAACTGCTAAATAATATAAAGGTATACATTTCTTTGGGACAACCTAGGTCAGAAATCAGATCGAATAATTGGAAAAAAGGTGAAAATTAAAATTAAAAAAAAAAAGAGTGAAAATGCATAATAACACCTACATATTTGAATACTTATTCATTTATAATCTATTTATGAAAAGGGAATTTTGTTAGAAGAATTTATAGAATTTTAAAGTTAATCTTAACCGTCTTTCAATTTTTTAAAAAATCTTAAACTATAATTTGAACAGTTAATATTTACATTTTTAAACGCTCCCCGGAGAAAATCAAATCGATTGAAAATTTAATTTTAGGCTGCATAAAATTATACCTTGAATAAGAAAATAAAACTGAAATATGGTTTTTCTATGAATCCTTCTAATTAATTTTTAATGAAATGTTCTAACGACTTTTGAGCTATGGAAAAAATCCATAAAAAATTTTTAAAAATATTTAAAAAAAAAAAATTTAATTTCACCTCAAGCAAGCCGATAATGACCCTAAGACGCAAGGGATTACAGAGTGTGTAGGAGAATAAAAAAAACTCCAGAGAGAAGAAAGGACAGTAAAAGAACAGAAACAGTCAGACGGAAGATAGCGATTACCGTTGCATTTAATTTTTAATATCATAGGTGACAAGTATGAGAAATGAAACTATTAGAATAAAACTTACGGTTACATAATTTTCAACAGAGAAACGATGAGACCTAATTGCCAATTCAGTAGTACGCTTAAACTCACGCGGTCAAGATTCCAAGGAGACCATTAGAAGAACTGTCATGAAAATATTTAGAGAAACGATAAGAAACCAGGTCACATCTGTGGGGAAAATAACTGAAGCTGATATGTCAGGTCAGGACCGATAACATTACAGACCCTTCTGTGGATTTTATTTTAGAATATCGAGATATATAGTCGGAGCACCAGACCAGATATGCCAGCAATATCCAATAAACGAATGAATGGTAGCTTTAAAAATGTGTAAGATGGATTCTGACGAGAGAAATTGTCTGGTATGACACAGTGAACCAAACTTATTAGCAGTTGACCTAGCAAGTGATTCAATATAATCACTCCACTTCATGTCAGTAGGAAACGTAAGACCAAGAAGGCGAAATGTGTTGCTCTCTTGGGGGTTAGCATCAGCAATGCCGATGGAGGGTAGAAATGGTTCTTTATGAAGATTTAAGAATCGCAGTTTCGTTTTGAAGTGTTAAAATTTACAAGCCAATTCTTGCTCCAGTTAACAAATGACTGGAGGTCTTTTTCAAGAGCGGTTGTCAATGTTATTTTGTCGAACATATCGGACTTACAATTAAGATTTGGACTTGCTATTAAGTGTGATGTATTTAATGACTAAATGATTTTTTTTAAATATTTGAAATGATCTACTTTTCTGGACAATCCCGAGTTGTTCAATAATTATGTTTTAATAATCGAGAAATATAACGCTTAACAAGAAAATCTAAAAATATGTTTGCTGCCGTAATTGAAATAATTAATGAAGTGTATCAATTTTAGTCTTTTATTTTGTATTCACGAACGTTAATTTGTTCGATCGCGATCGTCTTTCTTCAATCAGACAACCGCTCAACATTAAAAGAACGTGAAAAGTGAAGGAAATATATGGACTTTCAGAAAGAACTAAATTACCATATGAAATGGGAATATAACTGTGGTCTACATGCTTATTGGACTGCTTGAAACATTAGAGAGATGTTGGAAAAATCGAAACCTCTTAACAACCACTATTTCTATGTATTTCTATTTTCTATACGCTTCAGGACGATGGGTTGAAACTGACTTTCTTCTTCCTTGTGACTCTTAACAACGTTTCAACCTACTCTCCCTTTTCACACCGCCGGGCAAGGCTGGAAGACAAGATGTTACTGATGGATCCGAAGGAACGAGACTGAAATCAGCACCGAACTGCCTTAGGGGTTCCAACTACAAAATTTTAGCTACACACAGTTTTGCATTCAGAGTTATTTTCTCCAATAAAACCCTGCTACTTACCGGTAGAACTCATTAGAAGAATTGTCATGAAAATATTTAGAGAAACGATAAGAAACCAGGTCACATCTGTGGGGAAAATAACTGAAGCTGATATGTCAGGTCAGGACCGATAACATTACAGACCCTTCTGTGGATTTTGTTGAGAATATCGAGATATATAGTCGGAGCACCAGACCAGATACGCCAGCAATATCCAATGAACGAACGAACGGTAGCTTTAAAAAATGTGCAAGATGGATTCTGACGAGAGAAATTGTCTGGTACGACAGTGAACCAAACCTATTAGCAACTTACCTAGCAAGTGATTCAATATAATCACTCCACTTCATGTCAGTAGAAAGCGTGAGACCAAGAAGTCGAAATGTGTTGTTCTACTGGAGATTAGCATCGGGGAGAAGATTCATACCTTGTCAAAGGTTAAGTGAATGTTATGGATCCGACTGGGATTCGAACTCGGCTCTCCGATGACTCAATCCGAGAAGCTATACTTATGTGTTTAATAAATTCTGTCTCTTTTTTTATTATGAATAGGAGTGTTCTTTTTACCAATGTTCTCTGTTGCTTATTTTTCCTAGAAGACTTAATGTCGCTTGATCTCCATTGAACATTACAGGTTTCTTTTAATCATTTCTCCCTAAGCAAGACGGGAATGTCATTAGCACGGGGGGGGGGTACAGGGAATGAAAAATGAAAGAAAAGACTAAACATAGGGAAGATTGAGAAAATGACAAAAGATGAACGGTGTTCAAGAAGATAGAAGATGGTGATTGTTGTTGCATTTCATTTTTTGGAAATTGTACTTATCAGGGAAGCAAGTAAATGGAAGCGAGTTCAACAGGGGAGAAATGCAAGAAAAGAAAATGTCGGAGTAGAAGAGGCGGTTGCATTTAGGTATTTTAACTATAAAAGGGTGGAACCTAGATGACAATCTAGTAGCACGCTTAAAGTCATGTAGTCGGGGCTCGTCAGAGCAGCTGCCATGAAAATATCTGTAGAAAAGACAGATGTGACTGAAGTCAAGATGCCAAATTAGGATCGATTACATTACTAAGACTTCTTTGGATTTTGTCAAGAACCTCGAAATGAATAGCAGGAGCACCAGACCAGATGCACAAGCGAATAGTAGATTTGTAAATGTGCAAGATGGACTCAACTTTCCTTGCACTAGATGCAGCTATTGATTGGATGTAGTCATTACATTTCAAGCCAGTGGAAAACGTGAGGCCAAGAAGGCACAATGTCTAGGAGTCTAGTGTCAGCCATGCAGGCACCGATAACCATTAGATTAGCGAACTAAATTGTATCTGGTTCTGTATACAGCGTCCCGCCGAAATCTAAGATGTTTACTTACTGCTTAACAGCTAACACACACACACACACACATATATATATTTATTCAATGCACAAACAAATGGCAGATTTATAAATGGGCAAGATTGATTCTGACGAGAAGAATTTTCTGGATTGACAAAATCTAGGTGCCAAATTTAGCACCAATATGATTATATATATATATATATATATATATATATATATATATATATATATATATATATATATATATATTCAACGCACAAACGAGTGATACATTTATAAATGTGCAAGATTAATTCTGACGAGAATTTTCTGGACTGACACGGTGAACCAACTTTCCTTGCAGTAGATGCAGCTACTGATTCGATGTAGTCGCTCCCCTTCAAGTCAGAAGAAAAAGTGAGGCCAAGAAGGTGCAGTGTGTTTAATGCTAAAGTGAAAAAGCTCAAGGAGTATAAATAATGAAAACTATGGTACTCGTTATTACTGAAGCGTTTAGCAGCTGTCTCGTAGAAGAAAGATTGAATTATTGAAGCAAAACATGTGAACTCCGGAGCAAATGAAATAAGACGCAATAAAATACATATTCATAGTAAAAGGAAATCATTTGTTTTTATCAACTGAGTTTTATTTCTTCATTTTAAATAATACTGTGTTAATTTTGCTCTACCACTCCTTCTACGTGCCGTATCCTTTCAGGGGGTGAGCGATCATGGCTCTCTACAACCTCCTTTCCCTCGTGGCCATTAACAGGCTTTCTCCGTTTGTACAGCCACCTGCTGCTTTCCGCTATCTCTCTTGCCTTCTATATGCCCTGGAAGAGTTAATATTTCTAAGCCCTCTTCATTAAGTTCAAAACATTTTAGCCCTACGACGATATCACGTTGGAACACCAGTTCTCGCGAGATCACAGAGGTTAAGTAACGTTGTGCCTTTTCAGTACCTACATCGGTGACTACTTTAGAATACCAGATGCTGGAAACTTGGATGTGCGCCTGGTGTAATAGATAATGGATCGGAATTGGAAATCGGAAGGCCGAGTTCCAATTCCCGTTTCTGTTCGTTAGATTCACTTAGGCGCAAATACCCTTGGGTTAGATATGAATCCACCTCTTCTCCTCCCAGCTATAGGTTAATTAGTAGGACTTGTATCAGTAAATCATTATTATCCCCCCCATATACTCACGATTTAAATATCCTGTAATGGGTTGATAAGCCGTAAAACGCAGATCAATAAATCCATCCAAGAAATTTTAGTTGTTTCTTTCTGAGTATAAGTATTCTTTGCGTTACCATCTTCTTTAAGACTTCTTCCTAATCGATTGATATCAGTACAATTTTTCTGTGTGCGTGCATATATATATATATATATATATATATATATATATATATATATATAGAGAGAGAGAGAGAGAGAGAGAGAGAGAGAGAGTCTACTTGCATTAAATATTAATCTGAAGTACTAGGTTTTACTTTAGAATTGGTTCGAAATATACAAGTATTTCATTCACTCAGAAGTCCCATAGACTTGTATTTTTGTTTTGGAGGTGTGTGCGTATTATTTAATTTGGAAAATAATGTCGCATTTTTGGAGATAGAATAAAAAACCGTTTCTAATCTAACAAATGTTAAATTTATTTATCAAGAAAAATAACCGTTGCTATTAGCAATTATAGTTATAGGATCAGCTGGGAGGACCACATCACCCACAAAGAGGTTCTCTCTCGGACATCTCTCTCCAGCCTCGAGGCTATCATCCTTCAACATCTTCCGCTGGGCGTGTCAGAATGCGACACACTCGACACCCAGGTCTCATCCTGTTTGGAGAACTCACCAGGGGCAAGAGGCTACGCGAAGGCTCAAAACGACTCTTCAAGCATCAATTAAAGACATAACTGACAGGCCAACATCGACCCTGAGACCTCGGAAATCGTTATTGCAAATCGGACTTCCTGGCGTAGGACTATCTGGGGGAGGAGCGGATACTGGGACTTTCGAGTTCAACCTTCAACATGAAGAGGAGCTACGACGTGCTGTCAGGAGGGCCCGACTCGTCCAGCCACGTCCATCATTTACACTCCTTTGTAACTCCTGCTCACAACTCTTCAGATGGTAGGCTGGGCCTTCACAGCCGCCACCACCACCAGAAGGGAGGAAAAGAATAAAGAGAGAAGACGACGATCCCGATGTCCGGATGCGAGCGTGTACTGATTAGATAGGACTATAAAACTAATTCGTTTATCATTGATTACTAATATTTCTCCGCACTAGAATTAATTCTTTTATTCCTGGTTAAAAGAATTCGGATTAGAAAAAAAGCCTATGTCAAAATCTATACCAAATTTCCATCCGCCTAAGTTTTGTCGAACACTTAATGGAATATGGTAGATGTCGTCTGTTACAAGGTTTCAGAATAAAGTACAAGAATCACTGTCAGTTTTAAAATGTCAAGAACGAGTGAAGAATGAATATTTAACCAAATTTGATTTGGTGGACAGAAAGCCATGAGAGTCAAAACAAACACTTTTATAAAATAAGCTTTAAAAAAATCGGATTGTTACGTTCAGATATTTCAGAATTTCCGATCATAACCGGCTTAGTGCAATGATGTGATCTATCAGTTTGAGATGTAACAATCGAACAAGTAAAGAAGTTTAAATATCTGAGAAGTTGTTTTTTTTTTAATAAAGGATGGAAAATGTAACAACGAAACCTGAAGGCGCATTGGAATAGCAAAAGATGCCTTCCGAAAACTAAGCAAATTATTAAGAAACAGGAGATTTTGTCAGAAACCAATAATAGTGCTAAACTGCTGTATGATATCAACCATTTTATATATGGCAGTGAATACTGGACAATTTACTGACAAATGAAGAGAAAACGGGAGACCACAGAAATTTGGTTCTACAGAAAGATGTTGAGAACTCCATCGACAGAACGTGTAAGCAACGATGAATTGTTAAGGAAACTGTAAAAAAAAGAACACACACTCAAAGACATAAAGAGACAGGTGAAATAATGAAGAAGGAAGACTTGAAAAAATGACACTCACAGGATGTATCATGGGCAAAAAAGACAGGGAACAGCGGGCTACCTACCCGATGAACTGATGTGAATGAATGCCAGAAAAAGGGAGTATGAAGGTCGGTAAAAAAAAACACGTCACTAAGAGTTGCAAGGGAAAGGAGGTTGTGGAAAGCCATGATCGCCCAGGGTGGGTTGGGGGTGACGACACATAGAAATAGTCTTTAATCGTGCTTGGCTGTTGTACATTGTAGCTGACAAAATCAAAAACAAATAACACGCATGCGCGAAATTAAAAATATAAAATGGCGACAATTTACTCGATCCACCATATTATATATGAGGTAGATAGAGAGAGAGATTTTTTTTTCATTTAGAACCTTTCCAGATAATTTGCTAAAATATCATATAAAATCCAGTAAATATGAAATGATTTTGATAACGTCAAATGCCATTCGACTTTATTAGAGAAACAATTTCAGGTACATTACTTGAGATTGCACATTTCACTGTGGCAGAAATAAATCTCCTGATTTCCCCCCCCCTCCTCGTTCATTAGTGTCTCGTCGCTAATTGTAAAAAAAAAAAAAAAAATTGCGGCATCACAAACAACACGCTAATAATAGTTACACCTACACGGCACAAATTAGAGTTAGAATTTCACGGTAGTTGGTAACAGATGCAAACTAATTCGCCCAGACGCTTTCTTGTACTATTTGTCCCGCTTCTTGCTTGTTTATTGTTTTTTTTAGTTTGTTTACTTTTTCTCCGGTTTTATAGTCTTCCGCATAACACCAACTGACAGATCAAAAAGACTAGTGAGGCTTTTTCGGCAGGGTGTATCTGATTTTTAAAAGAAAGAATCTACTCTTAACTTCCTCGATAACATTAGCGGCCCTTTTGTCTCATATCCTTATTCGTGAAAGATTTGGAGAAAATAAAAACAACGCCGCGTTTCTTGTCATCAACCGTCGTTGTTTCAAACAGATGTATGCCATACATATGCATAATTATCGAAACTTCTAATTGCATGGAACTGTTCATCTAAGAGGTTGGTAGGCTTTTGAGAATTTTTTGTTTATTTGGCTTGGAATAGAGTTTTTCCTCACTGTACATAGAATTCACAGTAAATCTTAGATTCAATAGAGGAAAAAATTCTCGAGTGACAAAAAAGAAAATGAATATAAAAAAAAAAATCTCGCACACATGAACAACATCAACGTTAAGATCTTTCTTCTTCAAAAAAGAAACACGGAAAAAATTATTTCCTTCTTGTTTTCCTTTCTCTCTCAACCATGCACTCACCACACAAAAGCAGCAAGTTCGTCTCGCAGACTGCTTCTACTGAAAGTGTGTTCCATCTTCATTCGACGCGCCACATATGTGGCCTTGCACTGGACTAATCTGAACATAGAGACCCCTTCTTTTCTCTATTTCCCTGTTCTGTTATTTATAGTTATGCGGTGTAATGGTTAGCAAGCTTATATCGCTAGAACATTTACTACAGAGTAGTAAGTTCAATCCTCACTGGCTGCCCCATACTTCCAGCTTTGTGCCTCATCTAAGCTACGCCTAGGAAATCATCAGAGCACTTAGACGTAGTATAATGGTTAACAAGCTTGTCTCGCTTAATCAATTACGACTGAAAAGTGAGTTCGATCCTCACTGAGTGCCTCATACTTTCGGCCTTGTGCCTCATCTACACTTAGCAAATCTCCATACTATTTATTGTTTAGTGGTGTAATGGTTAGCAAGCTTGTCTCGCTAGTACTATGAAGTAAGGATTTTGATCCTCACTGGGTGCCCCGTGCTTTCGGCTTTGTACCACATCTAATCTACTTTAAGAAAATCACCAGCCACTGGTTATTAAGCTAGGTTTACCACTGTTATTATAGTAACTGATTCCCACTGGATGCACGATCATCGTGGCCTTGTAACAGTGTCTATGTACAGTAGTACAACGGTTAACGGCTTGGAAAGTGAATTTGGCGAGGCAGGTTCGAATTCCGGTTGGATTCGGTACGTTCAATTTCGCTCAACTATTCTTGGAAACCCAGCTATAGGACAAACTGGGCTTTCTCGTTTTGGCTGGTAATCAGTCTAGGAGAAAGACAACCCTGGACTCAAATTGTTGTTCTAATAAGATCTGCAGTCACGGTTGGCAATCTGTTTCGATAAAAACACATATCACCAGCAGTCTGGGTGGCTTGTGGATGGGTGGGGGTTGTGTCGATCCATGTATTTTTAAATATCTGGCTAAATCTAGATTTATTATTTGTGCGCATGCTCAGTTTATACTCGAACTGAGTGCGAATTTTTATGATCATTTTTTTTTGTTTTTTTACTCAAGAAATAGTAATAAAAGGTAATTTTTTTTTGAAGGGGTTAAAAATCATGCATTTTCACAAATCGGTTGCATTATAGACAGGTGCATTTTTTCTGAAGGAGTTACAATTCTTGCAAAAAAAAAAATCAGGTGTCGTACTATACATAAAGTCGACTTATACACAAGTATATGTGGTAATATGTTGAACTTTATAAATAAAACTCCATAATTAATGTGGTTTGGACTGTTGTTTATTTCTTGGTGGGGTAAGTACAAAGGGGAGCTGAAAATATCTTCATGCAATACCCTTCCCTAAATCTGAATTATTAGTTAGACTAAGAACTTTTCAGCACTTCCTCGTACATTTTTTAATCTGAAAAGCCAATATATGTATGAATAGATTATCATCTATATTTATGTGTGTCTGTAATAATTCAATATTTAAAAAATAATAGCGATGAACAAGTCGCTCATCTATTGGGCTCTTGATGATGTAGTAGATATAGAATTTTTTCTTGACAACTAAAGCACCATAATTTTAACCTTAAAATAAGCAGTAATGATGAAGCGATAAAAAAAAGAGTGCTGAAATGCTTGATAATGTTAATCCGCCTTTACTGGTTAAGTTCCTCACAGATGAAGAAAAGACTTGAAGCGATAGAGATGTAACTCTGCAGAAGCATGCTGAGAATGAACAGAGTATTTAAGCGATAAGGAAGGTTGGAGGAAAAAAATACAAACAAAAAGATATTCATACTTAGAATCAGAAAGAGACAGGTGACATTTCCGGGACACATAATGAGGAAAGATAACTTGGAGAATTTGATACTTACAGGACACATTGAAAGCAAGTAACCTATTTTACGAGTTTGCTGAAATGAATGGCAGAACAGAGACGGGGAGTGGTATAAGGGGACATACATTGCTTCGAGCTACAATAGGAAGTTGTGGAGAGCTATGATCGTTGATACCCAGAAAGGAGACGTCACATAAAAGTTATATTTGTCGATGTGGACAAAGTAATAAGGAAAGGCAGAGGAAAGATGCAGGTTTACATAATGTTAGAATCTTAAACACTGAAAATAGCGCTATGATACACGGCTCTGTTCGAATCATTAATGAAAAGCCGTAACAAAATCAATAAATCAATTAATTCTACGTGGCCGTTTATTTTGTACAAGCTACAATTTTTAAAGCACTAAGACATTTACATACGAATATCAAACCGATCCTCCTATTTGTTGTTTGGTCGACAAAAGATAACATTGTTTTTCTTTTTTCGTTTGTCAGTTGCCTTTATTGAGGTAGCTCGTCTTTTGTCAGTGTTAAAGAATGCTTGGTAAGCAAAGACAAACAATGATGAATTATTTCGTGATTTAGGACGTTCGATCTCTATATTTAAAAAAACCGTCAATTGATTCCACGTTCACATGACTTATGGAAGATACAGTTCCTTCCCAATGAGAGAAATTCTTGGAAACAGAATCTCATTTTCTGAATCTGTCTATATTTCTGAGATAAAGTATTATGTACATTATTTATATTATTCGGACTATTGTCCTCATCTTTGTCGCCATATTTATTACAACGTTTCGGCCGTAGTACGCTCCGGCCTTCTTCAGGTGGTTGGAATGTCGAACTGAAACCATCATTTCGTTCACTGGGGTAGACTGTTCTAGTTCCATGTGCCATGTTTTAATGTTAATGAATGTCAGTTACCAGTTATCTCCTGTTAATTTCTCTCAGAAAGTTCTGCACTGCCTTAATCGGGTATTGAACTCACACGCTTCAATACCCGGTTAAGGCAGTGCAGAACTTTCAGAGGAAATTAACAGGAGATAACTGCTAACTGACATCCATTAAACATGGCACGTGGAACTAGAACAGTCTACCCCAGTGAGCGAAATGATGGTTTCAGTTCGACATTCCAACCACCTGAAGAAGGCCGGAGCGTACAACGTCCGAAACGTAATAAATATGGCGAAAAAGATGAGGACAATAGTCCGAATAATGTAAATAATGCTCATTTTCTGACTGCTTTAATTATTTCAATCTGGGATTTTGTATAATTGCACGAGTACAGATGACGTATTTTAGCTAATCGTCAATAATGGAGAAAACTTCATGTCCTGAGTTCCCTTAGGAGTCGTAGAGGCACCACATATATATTGCAGCAATATCAAGAATGGTACTTTTAGAGTAAGGTAAGCTAGCAGAACCCATCCGTTACCAGACCAGTTTTAAATTCTCTTGAAATAGTTGCACCTCAACCTCGATAACAAGCAATGGGCATTTTTCTTGTATTTTGCTAACATGTTAGAAACCTTTTAATTTTTGTTTTGTTTCTGTTTTTCTTGATGATGTAGCTTTGTGATTTGTTGAAATTTCTGTCGCGTTGAATAGTAATTTATAGTATATCTCTCTCTCGTTCTCTTTCACATAAACACACACACACATATATATATATAAGTCGGTCACTCCCTTGTTTACTTCACACGCGGGAATTGTTCGTTTACTTAGAATTGAAGTTGCCGTGCCAGTTTTGCCTACATTATCAATAGACGCGTTCAGATGCTTTTCTTTTCAGTCTCACTACGACCGATTCTCGCGAATTAATTGGTCCGTCAAGTTTAATTGTAATCCTGTTCTAAAATTCTCCGCGTCAGAATGCGTCCTCGCTCGAACGGTTTCGCAACGGTAATTGCATTAATACGTTTTCAAACGTTACAACGTTGAGCTATCCAAAGCGTATGTTCCTTTATCAAGACGAAATAACATTTCAATTGATTCAATGTCTTTTGTATTTTCGTAGGACTTCCTGCTTGGAATAAAAGACCGGATGCATGTGTCTCGTTCGGTGATGTCGGCATTTTGTTAGTTGATAATATCCCGTACGTTTAATTCAAACAAAGGATCAAGGACATCGGTAAAAGTTTTCAAACCTTAATCCAGTTATGTAGCTTGATAAAATGTAAAATGTGATGCTTTTAAATGAAACTCACTTCCAATTAACTGAATTTATAATTATTTTGCAATAAATAAATAAGGGGAGACTACTGTGTAAAACGGCTCTAACTACGTTTAAAATTTCAATTTTTATTTAATCTCATATCAGCACGCGTCTAGTATTAGGCAAATAAAAAATATTCATTAATTTTGCATAAAAATAATGATACCTGTAAAATACCGATGCGTTTATCACACACACACATATATATATATATATATATATATATATATATATATATATAAGGCAAAAGGAAAACTTTTTAGTCGACGCGTTTGGTCCTCTGAGGAATTTTATCCAGGCAAACAAGGATTTTATTTCGTAACAAGTATTTATAGACAAGAGCAAAAATGTTAGTTTTTTTATACAATTGAAATTTTAAGAAACGTTGATAAATATTCAACAGGTTAGATGAAAATTTTATATATAAGTTATGGAGAACGCTAAATGACAATTTGATATCTAATAAACAAAAGGGAGTAAAAGAGGTTGTTGAAATTTGAATTTATACACATTACTATTTAGATTATATTAGTCTGTGATTAATTCACGTGTTATTTATTTAAACAACATGAGGTTATGAATGTAACAGCTATCTTTTAAATTTTAAGTCATTTATGTTGGCTTGAAAAAACTTATATAACTAATTACTTAACAGAGAAATCCATAGCCATCTTCGATTCTCTCTCTCTAATAATATATATCATTACTTAACAGAGAAATCCAAAATTACCTCATGAGTGTAAACTACTTCAACTAACGTCGAATGCGGTAGCCTTATTTAACTTTGAGTTGAATAAGGCTGACGCATTCGACGTTAGTTGAAATAGTCTATACTCATGAGGTAATTTTGCATTTCTCTTTTATGTAATTTTTATGCTCTGTTATAATACATTGAGCTCTATTTGTGGATCAGTTTTAATATTTTATATTATTAGGATCCACTTGGATTATATACCAACGGATTTATTACCTGTACTATATATGTAAAATGCGTATATATATATATAAACAGCGACCAATTGCGTACGCGTGTACTCAACGACACATGGATGCTCATATACGCTCAGTCCCACACTGTTCATATGTGTTTATGTGAGATGCAATGCGTGAACGTGTGTGTACGTATGTCCGCCTACGTATGAGTAGCGTTCTGACGATAATTTTCCCACCCACTGCCATAAAAACACCGATATACACAACCATATATAAATCCAAAATCTAAAAATGAATCAGTTTGTCTGACGATCGCAAATAGCGTGAAACCCAGGGTCACAAACTCACATCAATCCAATCATATATATATATATATATATATATATATATATATATATATATATATATTTTGAACGATAAAAATTATTAAAAAAATCAATTAAAATCTTCAGACATACTGGGTTGTAGATTAATATTCTTATGCTTTTATTATTATTATTTCATATATATATATAT
>OZ038506.1:42572110-42682110 GCA_964036315.1 Acanthosepion esculentum
TTAACCATGATTTGTGGTCGTCAGTGAGAGGATGAGCCCAAAAATGCGATTTGAAAGTCGGGAACACTAGAATCAAGCAGACGCGGAATTTTAAACGTCTGGGAAGCGTCTTGACGGAGGACGGTAAATGTGACACTGAGTTCCATAGGTGTATTGGGATGGCCAAGGACACATTCAAAAAGCTGGACAGAGTACTGCGAGGCAGGAGGATATCGTTGGTAACAAAGAAAAGAATACTGAACTGTTACGTGACATCTGTCCTTCTTTACGGTAGCGAATGTTGGACGATTTCCTCAAACATGAAGAAAAGACTCGAGGCGACAGAGATGTGGTTCTACAGAAAGATGCTAAGGATATTATGTGCCGAGCGTGTGAGCAACGATGAGATCTTAGAGAGGTTGCAAAGGAGGAGGAGGCTTATACTTAATATCAGGAAGAGACAGCTGAAGTTTCTGGAACACACGAGAAAGGAGGGCCTGGAGAATCTGATACTCACGGGTCGAATAGAGGGAAAGAGAGACAAGGGAAAACAACGCGTGACATACCTGGCAGACTTAAGCAAGTGGATGACAGAGCGTGGTCTGGGGGAGGAAGCAGAAGGAAGGAACTTGTTGAGAACTGCAAGGGATAGATGGAGGTGGAGAGCCATGATCGCCTACGTCCTGAAAGGACATAGCACATAAAAAGAAAAGATTGTAGGTCCTAAAATGTATTGTTGATACTTTTTTTTAATGTATTGCTGGTAATTTTCATGACAAAAATATATTTCTGGTAATTGTATTATTTAATGTATTTTTATACTTTTTCTTTTAGTCTTGATTTGTCATGTGCGCTGTGGTGTAATGGATACCGTAGAGCCGAGTTCGAATTCCAGTCAAGTTCGTTAGATTCACTTACACACAAATACCATCTCTTCTCATCCCAGCTAATCCTTGAATAGCAGGACAGACTGGGTTCTTTAGCCTTGGTTGGCAACCAGTCTACCGCAGAAAGAAATGGCAATTTACTGTAGAGAAAAATTCTGGCTCATGAGTCATGTATCGTAAGATACATGATCGCCCAAGAGGGTTTCACGTATGGCACTTGACTGACTGATTGTTATTTTACTATGAAAATGTACTTGATTTTTGTTTGTGGGTTCACTATATTCTCATAGTTGAGACCCTAACAGGTGTTACCACCGCGGCTTAGGATGAACCTGGAAAAAGGCGGTTCCACACTACTCAAAACATCATTTTTTATTGTGCGTAGTGTCACCACAAATGTATCCAAACGTTTCCAGTGTCTGTTTTTTTAATTTTAATTTTAGATCAGCAAATCGGTAGCGAATTATGCATCTGAAAATAATTCATATTTATCTGTATCTCAGTCATTTAAACCGTTATTTAACTCCTCTCTTTAAAACTTCTCTCTGTTAAATTTTAATCCCCACCTTCACCTGTAGGCCTTGTTGTTCTTCTTTCTTCTGTTACACCTCTCTCTAGAGCTTTCATACATTTCCCTCTCACACTTGTTTCCCACTCCCACACTCACTAAAATTTTGTTTTTTATACCAGGAGTTATATTTTCCGATTTCTTTTTGAATTTGTAGGTCTGATGATTTGGATCGTGATTACGATTCAAATGTAATAAATTATAACCATGGAATATTGGTGTTTGAGCCTTTTATATTATATTCTTGCTCTGTCCTGGACATTGAGTTCTACCTGGATTCTATCCTCTTAGGAATTTATATATATATATATATATATATATAATATATATTGACCACTAATGTTAATCTCTCTCTCTCTATATATATATATAAGGTTGTGCTCATATTCTTTCTAGTTTTATATGAGAATTGGTTCCCGAACTTTGGGTTGCCATTTTGCTCAGTGCCTCGAAGACCAGAAAACTAATTTATAATAAAGTTTGTATACAAAGATTAAAGTAATTTTTTCTTGGAATATGGAAAACAAACGCCTTCCCCTTTGAGAAAATGAGAATCAAAATGTTTGATTCAAATGTTAAAAACATTCTTGTTGCTAATCTTCAATGAACCAACAGGCTGATTATATCAGCTGCAGTAAGAAATTAGATGCTAAAAACTGCTGAAAAATTACCAGAAGGACGTAAAAAAAATCGTTCAGCTACTTGTTATATACGCGCATGTGGAAACTGGGTGTTTAACAGGGCAGAGGTTATTAAAAGATTTGGAATACCATACCGCCGACCTTTCATCTCCACTTAAAATGTTTACAGTTAGATTGATGGAAGCCAAGTTAGCAAAAAAAAATGTAAAGAAATAAACAAAAGTTAATAAATAAACATAATGAATGGGGAGAAAGGAAAAATAATATAAAACGCTGTTATTAAAAAAAAAAATTGTGAATGGAAGAAAATTTCGAATTTCTATTCATTCATAAAATAGAAATGCCTAACTTCTTTGCAAAATAAAAAAAGCAAAATAAGAATTTTTGTTTAAGCGAAATGAATAAATTCCAAGGAGAGGCGGCTATTGTTAAAACAGGCAGGGCATGAGAATTATGTTAACAATGGCGTCTGAAATATCATGTTTTTGTTTATATATATATATATATATATATATATATATATATATATATATATATATATATAAACAAGTTTTCTTAAACCAATAAGGTATGTTTTGTACTATTTTTGTTTAAGTATTTCTCGTCTCTTATCAATAACTAAATCTATTCAGTATCATATTATTAACATGACATTAATATATAATACCAAATTTACGCCTTGTAAATGGTTATATTAGCCGTTTCCTTATAAGGAAACATTTGACATTCAATGACCGAGCAGCTAGTACTCTCCTGTCTGTTGAAATTTATAAAATCTTCGTCTTAAAATAATTTTTCAGGAAAATAGGTTTCTCAAGTCCAGTATCTGTTATCGCTCTTTCCAGTTGTAGTGGAAGTGTTCCTTCCTAAACTTTTGTTTGAAGTATTGTAGAACGTCAACATTTTGATTGTCACCATTATACAAAATAAACAACATTACAGTACAGGGGATGGCATTTTGAAAACATTGAATAAAATATTCGTCTTCCAGTGACGTAAATTGCTGCTATACCACTCTATACATACCGCCACTTAATACACTCACAATTAAATTTGAAATGCAGCGTTCCAAAATTACCAGAATGTAGTTATCAACAATTCTGTCTGTGATACTGACGAATAATAAATCAAAGGAGAACCATGAACCTCATCCAGTTTCTCCACAATTTTGATTCTAACGTGTAACATCTTATTCAATAATGAAGAAACAATTTAAGCTGACAAACCTTGCCGATTGAATATAATAAACCTTAAATGACTATTACCACTTAAATACACAAACAAATATAATATATTGCAATAAATGAAATTATATATTCACTTATCTTGGCTCTACTCTGAGCTTCGCGGATGTTACATCTACAATCCAGGAGATTTGATTGGGAAATTGAACATATTTTCAGTATTAATTTTCCTTAAAACATGTTAACTTATGAAATAAATTTATTTGAATTTGTCCTACCTTACATGACTTTATTACGGCAGAACAAATACGTGTAGGTCGTAAGTTAACGTCTTCAATTTTACAGTTAAGTCTCCTGAAGAGTGGATACAATGTCCACGAATTAGGACAACAAAAAAAAATAAAGGAACATTTAATTTTATTATTCTTAGTAATTCTTGATCTCTTAACATTGAGCGCTCTAATTACAATGACTGCTTACCTTAGAAACGTTATCTCTCAGAATTACCTTGGTCGACCGTTTTATTTCTGGGCGAAACAATATTTTTATTGTGAGTATATATGAATAAACAAGGCAAGTTTTAAGTTACCTGCCTCTTGATCATGGTCAGGTTTCTTACGCCTACACACACGAAAGGAAAACAAAACGTTAATGTATTTTAATCGACAAAAAATGTTTCTTTCTGCCATGGGTATTTTCAGCGATTTTTCTTATATTTCACTCATCGAGTGTACACACCAGTTGTAACCGGTGACTTTCAGTGACAGTAAGAGAAATATGGTTCTACAGAAGGATGTTGAGGATACCATGGGCCGAACATGTGTGCAACGACGAGGTTTTGGAGAGAATGGAAACAAAGAGGAAACTTATACTTAACACCAGGAAAAGACAGCTGAAATTTCTGTGACACGTAATGAGGAAGGAGAGCTTGGAAAATCTGATACTCACAGGACGGATAGAGGGAAAGAGGGACAGGGGAAAGCAACGTGTGACATAGTTAATGGACTTGTGTAAATTGATGGCAGTGCAGGGTCTGGGAGAAATATCAAAAAACAAAACTTATTAAGAGCTACAAGGGAATGGAGGAGGCGGAGGGCCATGATGGCATACGTTCTGAAGGGACACAGCACATAAAAGAAGATTCGTCAATACTCAAGCTATTTTAATTCTTTCTCGCCGTGCTCTCATGTCGATGTCCTTGAATCTTCCTTGATAGGCACCTTAGGATCTTTCTGAACGCTCTAACAAAGATGGATATAACTGTTAAACTGATAATCTACAAACAAATGTTTTCAGTTCTCTTCAGAAATTAGTTTGTGGAAAGCGTTTTCCTTTTAATCATTTCATCCCAAGCAAGGCAATAAAGCCACTCAGGCGCAAGGGATTACTGTCACCTTAGAAAATATGAGAAAATAAACTATTAAGGAGAGAGGACAATAAAAGAACCAGACGTAAGACAGAAGATAATGAATGACATTGTATTTAAATTTTTTTAAGATCTCAGCTAGCTGCGAAGCAAGAAGTCGGAAGAGAGTTTCACAAGCGGGAGGTGCGATAGAAGAAACTGTTAGCATAGAACTTACGGTTACATCTAGTCAGTGAAACTGTAAAACGATGAGGCCTTGCCGCCAATAGATTACTGCGCTTAAATTCATGAAAGAATTACCAAAGAAAGTGATATTTATTCTGTATAAATTACAGAAATGTGGCACAAGGCCGAAGAGGGGATTGGGGAAAGGACGGTCTTCTTCTGTCTTAACTATAACTTAGCTAGCCGCAAACACTGACCCAATCGTACGAACAATATTCCTTACACCAAAACGACACATTCAGAAGAAAGCTCATCGAAACAATTACAGTGAAAATATTTTTAGAACAGGCACGGGGCAGCTACGTTACAGCGGTGAGAAAGTGACAGAAGCCGAGATGTCTGGCTAAGATCGATAACATTTCAGATTCTTTGGATTTTATCAAGAATATCTAAATATATAGCAGGAGCACGAGACCAGGTTTGACAGCGTTTAAATTTTTAAAAGGAGTAAAAATAAAAACTCAAATCAATGAAAATTAGTTTAAGTGCCGGAACCATTTATTTGGAGAAACATCCAAAGAATTTACGTTTTCTCTCTTCCATAAGACATGAAAGCGGATCTGATATACTTTTAGCGTATGGCCATATTACGTTGAAACACCGGTTCCTATACAATCACCGAAGTTAAGCAACGTGGAGCCTAGTCAATACCTAGATGGGTGACCGCTTGGGAATACCAGATGCTATAAGCGGGTGTTGTAATGAATAACGGTTCAGCATTGTTCGTTAATCAGAGAGCCCGGTTCTAATTCCAGGCGGGTTCTTTCAAATTTTTTTACGCGCAAATACCTTTGGGAAATATATCAATCCACCTCTTCTCCCCCAGCTATTGGTTAATCATTTACACTTGTATCAGTAAATCGTTATTATCTCTAAAACATTCTAACAATTTAAAAACTATTTCTGGTTTTAAATAACTTGCAAAGTGTTGATAAGCCGTCACAAAGAAACACATACCTTTAAAGTCTCAGCTATCTTGGCATACATCTATTTACCATTTTTAAGAACTACTGTGACGCTAAATTTTAAGGATCATTTGTCGTTTCACCTTTTGAAATGTGTGTTCTTATATCTTCAACCATGATTGATATAATTTACTGAAATATACAAACGCAACCGGTGCAACTGAAAAAAAAAATTTTTTGCTTACCTTTCAGTAGTTGGCCTTCAAACACCTTATGTTATTATAAAAAAATAAAGTGTACTTTATTAGGTTGAACCGTAACAAAAACTTGACACAGGGACATGAATAGTAACTTTTAGTGAAATAAATATACAAATTTAACGACGATTAAGGAACAGAATGAATATTTAGTAATAACCATAAAATAGGGTTTGAAAATACAACAAAATTGGCAAAAAGTTCGTGATAAATATGCAAATATAACAACGGACATCAGTTATATTGTTGCTGTGGATTCAATTACAACCGTCAAGCTACTTTTGTTTAAAGAAATACGAAAGAAAACGATTCTTTTATTCGGCGTCCAATTTAATTTTGTACCACGAAGGCAGGTGAGGACTAGATGGAAGCCCAAACAAGCATTAAAAGCAATCTGTTAAGTGCAGAATCAATAAAATAAAGTCCGAAGCAAGTTTAGACGGGACAAGATTATACCGGCCTTTTCTTATTTCGTCAAATTGATAGACAATTGGAATGACAAAAAAAAAAAAAAAAAGTACATAAGTTGAAATATCTATCATATGGTTGTTAAATGTTTCAAGACGAGGTACTGGTACTAGTATACACCTTTCCTTACCTTTGTTGTCGTTATCACGAAACATCGGGCGCTATACAGTCTTTCTTTCTGAATCTCTTAACATATCATACGTGGTGTCATTTGGATCAATTCCTTAATTTCTCAAAAGCGAGCCAACAGTTTATTATTATCCTATTATAATTGTGCTTGTCTCTCCCTTTGTTAGATCGCACGACCGTTACGCCCTGCCAATACCTCATAAATTGTTGTAATGTTGTCTTTGTACAAAATAGCTGAGAATTAGAAAAGCCGTAGTTAGAGATAGTATCGAAGGAATAGAAGACTAAGTAGAGGAAATAAAGAGGTTTTTTAAATACTCATACACAGAACGGAAAAAATTGAGTAAATCAAATACTACACAAATCCTACTCTAATGTGGCTACTTGCCATATTTATCGACTCTTATGTTTTGATCGCGTGGAAAGAGGGGAAAGACACTAAAGAAAGCAAGCAAGCAAGCAAGGAAAGAAGGAAGCAAGGAAGGGAGGAGATAGAAGTGGAAAGGGACACAATCAGATTAACCTGAAAATAACAGATGCTAAACTTTGTTCTTAGACAAAAGGGCCGAGAAGGGATTGTATTTTCTTGCCGATCCACGCTGTCAGGATGTGACACAAGGTCAATTTAATTTAGGGAGGCCGAACGCGTGCACCTGGTCCAAGTCCAAAATCAGTCCCGCAACCGTCGATTGTGTTGGCATCTGTATGTTTTCAGTTACGCTCTGTACAAAGACAGACACAACTGAGAGATGAAATGTAGTTTATCCGCTCAAGGGCAGATACTACACTTTGATCCCAGCCAAAAGGCCAAGAAACGATAGCAATAAAAGCATCATTTCTCAGACGCACAGTATCGAACAGAGGAAACATATTAAGGCAATCGCCAAAACTCCAGTTACCATAAATAAAATAACATCGTTTGTTGAATTATTTTAAAATTCTTATTAATAGAATTGTTCGTAGGTCGGGGATTTGGCTAAAAAGGAAAATGAAAGTGTTTAACCCCTCCTATCAATACCTCATAAATAATGAACTATTCAGTTTTGATTGCGCCGAAAAGTAAAAGACACACGCTACTTGGTTCCAGTGAGAAAATGAATGAAAGAAAGAAAGTAGGGAAGATAGAAGTTTTTAACGGTTCCGTCAATGAAATGGAAATGGAAATTGTCAATTACAAATCTTTTCATTTGAACCCCCTTACTTCTTAAAATAACGGCAAACATTTATGATTGTTATTGCAATATTTTGTTAAAGTTGTTAAGTTCAAATATTTAACGATGTGATAGGGAAAATTCTACGGATATTTTATTGTCATAGAACTCGCCGTTAAGCTTATTCATTCATTAACTGAAGAATTAAGAATCATTAGAAAATTCAAATAGAAAACTGAAATTTTTACGGATCTCTGTAGTTGTAATTATTATTATTATTATTATCATCAAGAGTTTAAACACTTATTGTCGATTTCCAGTAAAAACCGCTTTCCACACAGACTAATTTATGACATTTTCTTAAAGTTTGTAAACGACATGATTGGTTTTAAAAGTTTTCTTAATTCCTGTTATATTATTGTTTTTTCTCCTTAATGCTTTTTTCTCATTCTTACACTATGTAACCTCTTGCGTCTTAGTGGCTTTATTGCCTTGCTTGGGATGAAATAACAAAAAAAAACCATGTGATCTGGATGCAATATGTGTCTTGTCGTGGGTAGTAGATACTCTGATAAAATTATTCTAGGATGCCTCTCACAAAACTTTCATTTATATCGTAGCACCGATGAGCACGTCTCCGGTGGCATTGCGACAGGGTCACCTAGAGGATTATTTGGCGCTCTATAGTCTTCAGTGATAAGGGAAAAATTTCACTTTCATGCAAGTGATGGTAGTTTGTGAATGCGACATCTACAAGAGTATATTTGTTCAGAGCACAGAGGAACAGCATTTAGCATCATAGCCTTGGGTACCAGAAATCTCAATCTTTGGTGCTCTTAGAGGGATGTCTGAATCGCAACATGTACGTTCAGAACATTTGAACGATCCATTCTGCTGCCATTCTTGCAACAAGAATGAGTTCTGCTGTTCCAGCGGTATGCTACGCAACATTCACGCAAAGATACAATTTCCCACAACGGTACGATTACTAGGCCTGCACACAATTGATCATACAGAAGACATGATGGCACGTCTCCTGACTCGTTCAAGGACCCCATCTATTACTTATTATATTGAGTCAAATTGTGCAAGAGGCGTAGAATAATGTATCGCCATTTTTACGTTTGCATGCTTACAAAAGTACGGACCTATTTTGACGCCGAAGGAGGATATATAATGTATTCACTGGAGTCTGAGTACTGTTGGGACACTCCTTATTATGGAACCTTTACATATATTAATCCATATATGGAATCATTTAGTATAATCTCGCCATATTACTTATACGTTTTATCTTAGGTAAATTGAAACACAATTTGGTGCAATTCCATTTCCCCCTGCGGTATGTGTACAATCTGAAGTTCTTATTTCACATAATTCCAACATAGCGTAGATTTATAATTTATCTACATATAAGATTCTGTGACTGCCGTCATACTCTCTAAATAGCCATACATTGACCGATCGAAACAAAATTCTGGGGAGAAGTGCAAACAGAAGAAAAAAATAAATAAATGAAAATTATTCTTACAATCCAAAATATGATTTGGCTTCAAATAACCTACGATAGATTGATAAACCGTAAAAAAGTCAAACTAAAGTAATTATTACCAATAAGTGGAGACCTCAAAAATCCTACACACAAAAAAAAAAAATGTTGTTGGTGGACATTCATTACATTTCGAATAGCAATAATCCAAAGATATTGAACTGTTATACTCGCCACAGATGTACTCGTTGGCTAACTTGTCCAAGTTAGGGCAATTCGAACACATATCGGTCATTACATCACAAGCAACGAAAGGACGACACAGTACTAAGAACAGGTAAGACGACATTCTAAAAAACATATGCAAAAGAAGCAACGCACATTAAATAAAATATCTTAGGCACCTCGAGTTGTAATAGAAAGCTTGTCTCGCTAGATCAATTACGAATGAGTAGTGAGTTCGATACTCACTGAGTGCCCCATACTTTCGGCTTTGTGCCGCATCTAAGCTATGCTTGGGAAATAACTTAAAATATCTTTCAACACAGGAGACGAAATCTTAAAATGTGTATAAAACATTTAAGAGACATAAAAACAATAATACATATAAATATTTTATACATACGTAACAGAAAGTGTCAGTTACACATGATATCAATTTGGATTAATTTGAATCCCAGCGTTGATAAGAAAAAAAAAGCCAGGATGTAGTCAACAAAATCTTGTCTACCACCTTTTGGCAATATCGACTTCTTAATGACTAAGATGATTATACCTAGTTGAACAAAAACAGAAGAAAAAAATGAATTTCAGACGGGTTAGCCGCAATGAAAATCTTATTTGAAAATTGGTAACATACATAAAAATGCAAGACAGACCTTGTCGGTTGTATATACCAAAACTTGTTTACATTTTATTTAACTATATCTTTTGACACACACACACACATTATATATATATATATAATATATATATATATATATATATAAAGAGAGGTCGCTTATATATTTCCACTCGACGTGATTAATTCGAATACAGGTAAATGATAAAAGTTAAGATTTCGAACGTTAATCTTAAAAATAGCAAGCAGCCTCTGCTGATTTGAAAGATTGGCGCAATACAATTTCCTCTCTTCCATGTGGACTTCATTCAGAGATAAACTTTATTTACACTCACATTTATTATTTCTCTGAATTTATATATATATATATATATATATATATATATATATATATATATATATATAGATAGATAGATATTATATACGCACACACACTTGTATATAAGTATGCAAGAAATTCAGTTTATTTTTCTTTCGTTTGCATCTCGTCGGTTTATGATGGTGTCTAAGAAAAACACTGCATCTTCTCAAATAACAGCTAGCTGCAATAAGCACTGGCATATTTTTAGCAGTTTTCAAGCGAAAACTCGGAGTGAATTAGTACATAGCTGCCGGATGGCAAACTCCTTCGGACATTAAAAGCAAAAACCCCGCAACGAAACAGGAATACTAGCAAAATGCCTCTTGCTTATCTTAAAGGTACACAGATTTTTACTGCAATTATTGTCAATCTTTATATATATATATATATATATATATATATATATATATATGTATATGTATAATTAATCAATCTTATAAGCCGTCGCTGCCTTTCGTTCTAGTGTTATAAAATCCCTCGTTTATTTTATAAGATGAAATCGGAATCAAATTAATCAAAAGAGAAATTTATGATATCAAAATTCAATAAACGAAAAACAATAAATTAGAAAAAAAAAAAATTAATTTCACAATCTTTTCCTGCCTACATATTTACAGAGCAAATACTATAGAAAACTTCGAGAGATATTTACTAAAGTTCCGGGCTTTACTAAATGAAAGAAACCTATGAAGATAATGTTACGCCATTTTTACAAGTAAGAAAAGGTTTTTATATCGAACTAAATGTCGATCACTGGTATCTATAATCATCAATCTCATGGCAACACGACTCGTTCCCTCCACATATATAGGAAGAAAGCCACATAGGTATTTATTCACGCGCAGCGTTTCTGTGGAAAGTAGACCTGGTGAAGTCCGTCCCTCACTAAGCCAGTGCACAGCCGATGTTCTCCAACTTGAATGCTCACCATGGTCACGGACATTCTCCGCTCACTGACACTTTAGGGAGTATTCCGCCCGGCCATCACTTTTTTGACAGGTCTTTATATAACCGTTAGGATAATACAATAGACCTTACTACCCATAAAGCATCATTGACCAGCATATATAAATAGTCGAGACCCGAAACACTGATGGCCTAAAGATTGCGTTCAAACATGAAACAGACTGTTGCCGCTTGGTGTTGACCTCAGTATACACCTTTATATATATATATATATTATGTGTGTGTGTATATATATATATATATATATTATGTGTGTGTGTGTATATATATATATATATATATTATGTGTGTGTGTGTATATATATATATATATATATATTATGTGTGTGTGTGTGTGTATATATATATATATATATATATATATATATATAGAGAGAGAGAGAGAGAATGGATCAGTAAGTTCGTAGCATGACTTAACTGAGTTTTTAGCTGAATGTTTCGTTCTATGATATATGATCTATGCGATTAATATTCAATTTTAATCGGAGTTACAATTCCAGTTGGGTTCATTATATTCACTTACGCACAGATACCCCTCCCAGGTATAGGTTAATTAGTAGAACTTGTATCTGTAAAAAAATCATTATTATCTAAAAGAAAAAAATCTTACAACCTAAAAATATATTCTTGCCGTAGAAAACAAATCGATCAAACTGAATCACAAAATGTGGTTTCAGATATCCACGGTCATCTCGAGAAAAACAATTCAGAAGTTAAACAAACTAATGGCTTCTAAGTGTAAGAGCAGCAATGTTTGCAATGCCGAAGAGGAGCCGCAATTTTTTTGTCTGAATTTCTGGGATGTGCAGTTATTTTCCCTTCTATTTTCCTCGTCTTTGTTATTATCACAGCGTTTCGGTCGTTGTACCCTCTGGCCTTCCTCAGAAGATATTTGATCAGGTTAACCATTCAAGAGAATTTCGAACCCTTATTTAATCTACGGTGGTAGATTGTTCTCGTTCTTCCTGAACATGTCTCGGGATATCTCGTCTAGTTCTTATTTTTAGTACAGCACGTAAATGTCACGTGTTTGTTTGCAGAGAAGGACCGAGGAAACAACACATAACATAATGAGCACGAGTCAATGGATGAAAGAACAGGGTTTAGGAGAAATAACAACATGACACAATTTATTAAGAGGTACAAAGGACAGGAAATTGTGGAGAGCCATGATCGCCTACGCCCTGAGGGGGGGCACGGTACACAGAGGAAAAAAGTAATAGGGGCAATTTCTGAGCCGAGCAGAGTAAACTTGAACTCACCGAAAACGGGGCGAGAAATAAGAGAAAGGGCAGCGTCTCTGGTCCTTAGGGCTCAACACTGCATGGTAACTATTAGGTTCACACCTCAATGCAATTTTTAGATCAAGTGTGAAGGTCCCATTGAGGTGAGAAATTGACAGTAAAAACAGAGTTGATTGCTATGATCACACTGCCTATATAAACTCTGATATTAAGTATTCTTCCCCTATAAAAGTATTGCACATTTTTAAACACACACACACACTATATATATATATTTACTTAAAATACTTGTACAGTGTAACCCGGATATAAGAGAGTTGTCGGGACCGGAGAAGAAGTCTCTTATATCCGGGTTTGGTCTATTTTGTTTACATTAACACAGGCTCTAATTTTGGACCAGAGAAAATCTCTTATATCCGGGTTACACTGTATCTATAAAAAGAACGTTAAACATATCAAAAATGTCTTCAATAAATTGTCGGACTATGTCCAATTCAAAAATGTATATATATATATATATATATATCCAAGTATAGGATTGGTGTAGAGGGAATAAAATTCCAATAACCAAAAAACAGTATTCTTAAATGAGTGCTCAATACAGAGTAGAGCAAATATTATTTATTCAAAAATTTGAACATAAACATGTTATAAAATCACTACAAAAATAGTCATTTTGTTTCAACACTTCTGGTGTCTTCTCAAATGATGGTATTGAATTCAACACCATCACTTGTGAAGACACCAGACGTGTTGAAACAAAATGGCTACTTTTGTAGTGATTTTATAACATGTTTATGTTATAATTTCTGAATAAATAATTTTATACATACACACGCACATATATATATATATATATATATATATATATATATATATATATAAAATTCTAGCTCACTGCCAGAAGGCACCAAAGGTAGTGAAACCGGAGAAGTGGAAAGTTAGTTTTTCTACAAAATTTTATGACTTAAATTAATCTGTATTTCCCTTATTTGAAATAGCACTGAGCACTGTTTATTGGTACACGTTTTTTCGCAAATAATTAATTTGTCGGTTTGAATTGAATGTGTTTGTGCCCGTTTGTGAGTGTTGTTTATCTTAATACAAATGTCTTTGAAACGGTATCAATTCATTAGTATCCAATTTCGCCTTCGTTATGGTTTTTCTTCCATAAATGTAGCTCTGACATTGTTCTACAGTCGGCCAAGTTTGGATTTCCAGAATATCAATATTCGTTTGATAACACTGAAAGATATGAACACTTTTTGAGAAATATGTCTTGCATGAAAAGATTCCTCTTGAAATATTGCACTTATCTTCAAATCTGCCTAATTATTTTAATGAATCTCATGTTCTGCGTCAAAAAAAGAAAATATTTAGAAATTGAATATAACAATTTTTTTTTATTTTTCGTTAATAAAGCGTTTCTTTTTTTAAAGTTTTTTTTTAGTTAATTTAATAATTTTAAAGTTATTTTATTTCCGACAGCATTGGTCATCTAAGAATTCAAATAAGTAATTTTCGGTCAACAAATCTCGTATGCATAATATATATATATATATATATATATATATATATATATATAAATAAATAAAAGGTATTAATGTGTGTAAAATGTATCACTTAGCTGATTGATCTTCAGCATCCCGATTCCACAGTTTCGTAGACAGGCTTGTTCGTCCACTTTTCAGTGGGTATCAGCAATTTATTGTTTATATTTTTTATTTTTATACACATTTAGCACTGGTGTAAGTTTTCATTATGCGTGCGTTTGTCCGCCTGCACGGATGTGCCTCTTGATCATTTTGCCCTTAGTTTTTTTTTGTACTGATTTTGTTCCGATTCTAGGCATGTGACCTATTTTTATTTATGGACATTTTAATTTTTTGCTAGGGAAATTATATATATGTGGTCTTTCGTTTGTTATCTAAATGACCGGATCCCAAAGTGATTGTCTTGAGTATCTTACTCTTTACGGCAGACAATATAAAAATGTTTATAACAATCAATCTAATAGCAAAAATTAGAATTATTCCAATTTTTATCGATCCGATATTGCTATGTAATATACATATATATATTATATATCAAATTCACTGTCAGAAATGGAAATTTTAGCAGTTTCCCTACAAGGAAACAATCGGCATTCATTGACCGAGAAGCCAGTACTACTTTCGGTTGAAATTTATCAGATTTTTCTGTTGAAATAATTTTTCAAGAAAAGATTTTTTAGTCTAGTAGCTGTTATCGTTCTTTCCAGTATTGATGGGGCTTTCCTTCCTAACCTTTTGTTCGGAGTAGTGCGGAATATCAGAATCTTGATTGCGTCATTATTTTCTGTTCGAGTTACATGTGCTATACATTTTAGTTGTCGCCGCTGTTGGGAATCCTCAAGTGATGCGATTTCTGTTATTTGGTACAGATCCTTGTAGACAGGTACTACAGTTTCACAATGTTTGAAAAAGGATGATCTTTACGAAGACACTCAGACTTCACTCGCTCAAAGCCTTCTTAAACCATTGATCGTAGGAAGCGGTTGTGTACAGCTGTCAGTGTAGATATTTCTGAATGGGTTTCACACCATATATGACCTCCATCACGGCTGTTTAAAACGCTTGTTTTTGTCATGTAAGAAAATCCAATATAGCGCGTAAACGAAATATTCGGCGAAAAATCCCGTTCGTCAATAACGTTTTTAACACCTCATAGAATGTAAAGTTCTCAATGCAAACCTGTGATGTAATGTTTTCCTGAATCCTTGATGACTTGGCTGTCCGAAAATAACAACATTAAGATTTAATAATGGAAACTGACCGTGAAAAACACAATTATGCGCAACAGGTTTTTGATCAATTAGTAAACTTCTCGACCTTTCCGGGCAATGTTATAGGGTCCAGACGGCTAATTTTTACACATGGAATTATTCACTGATAATAAATCTTCGATTTGGCTGTGAAAAATATCACTCGGCGGTTAGCATTAAAAAATTATGGTCAATTTTGTATGAAAAATCACTTTTTCTTATTTAAGAAATTTTTTTTTTCACTTCAAAACAAATTTTTTTCAAACTTCAATCCTTTGTCTTTACGTTGGTGTAAATATCATTGAATAAAATTAACTACTATATGGCCCGGCGATGGGAAATACGAAAGGTATATAGCGAAAAAAAACAGTATCGTCTGCTAGTGTTTTTGTCACCCGGGCCGGTGCCTCTCGAAATCAAAGTGCAGTTGTAATTCATTTTTTAAAAACGCAAAAATAAAATAAAAATAAAACGAAAACGTTACTTTTTTTTTCTAAATCAGGAATACTTTAAAAACTTTTTACGATATGAAAAAAAAGATAACTTGCTTTTGTTTATCTTTATCCAGCTATTTTAGAATTAATGAAAGAATGATAGGCCTGGGTTTTTTTTTATACCTATCATAAAATAAAGAAAAAAAAAACAATGATTCACTTATTTAAATTTGTTTTACTAACAGTTCAACACACACGGCGACAGACATGAAAAATCAAAACAAAAGAAGTCTGGACTTTCTCGTCGCACGTGTTAATAATCCACGTCAAGCCAGGTCTCAAGGGGCCACTTTTTTTTCACACTTTTAATTGATACCAAACAATCTGGACTTTCTCACATAGTGATGAAAAGCATAAGCCACGGCAAGCCCTAAAAATGGTCATCACATATGTGAAAGTCTGACGAGTTTATTTCAAAACATGACTCAGGTTTCCATGTTGATGTGATCACCTTAAGTTCTTTCGTTTTTGCATGATTATTCTTATACAACAGATAATATAATTTTGTTTTCTTATAACAATAATAAAAATAAATTGTACCAATTTTGATATCCCTTGCTTAATGTCATCAGTGGGATTTTATCTAAAAAGACCGTTTTAAAGTGATCCCCTTAAGTTTCTTTCTCTCTGCTGGATTGTTCTTATACGACAGACACTAAATAAAAAATACAACGAAATTAATAGCAAAGAATGTAAATTATTTCAATTTTATATCTTTTACTTAATTTTATCCGCCGCTTATTGCTATCTAAATGATCCAATCCCCAAAATGAGCAGCTGAAGCGGTTTACTCACTACACGATTCTACGACACTCTTCGATAGATAATATACATTTCTCTGAATTTAATAACCAATGAAAAATCGTTGTAATATTTCTGTCCTCATCGATCGGCTATTGTTAGCCAAAACGGCGTTTCTCTACTTTTGCTTCCTGGTGGTCCAGTTTCGGTGCCAAAAGAAATTTCAGGCCCATATCAGCACAAATAAAAATCCCACGTAGTAGGAAATACTTTTTTATTTACAAAAGCAAAACGTAATAAAAAATTAAAAAAAACTAAAAAGAAAAAAATTAAATCCTGACTAATGCCTACAATGCTTCTAGTGTCTATCAGCTTGTCAAGTTGAACTTTGAAGTCTTGGTTCAACTTCAGGTGTAAATCTCTTTCCAATCTGCACTTCCAGACCTATTTTAAAATTTCTCGGGCCTAAGTTGAGAATCAGGGATTTAAAAAACCGAGCCCCAAAGTAACAAAAATAAGGGTCTTCATCTCTTAGTCTAACAGGTAATAAGTTGTCTACCAACGCGCATTATTTAGCAAGCTGCTATCGGATGTATACTCGATGTTCACTGAATAATCCACTATAGTGGCCTTTTGTCAGACTAAGCTGGTCTTAAAAAAATAACCATTCTATAAGAAAGAATAAATATTTTGAGTGCCAGATCCAATCAAAATGACAAGAAATTGAAAATGGGTCGAAATTTATCGCTGTATCCTGTATAGAATTTCGGTTAAGCCTATGATTGAAAATAAGTTGAAAAAAAAAAAAAAAATACATCTTCAATCAGAGGAAATCTATTTCTTTCACTTGCATCCAATTAAGCGCTTTTTCTTTAAAATATTTTTGGATGTAACATTTCGCTAACAAATCTATCAATCTCTCGACTCAGCTGTGGACGACAAATTTTCTTCATATGGATCGACAAAATATCCTTTCCTCATCGATCTTATTCTCTTTATAAGTATGTGTCAGTCGGTTCATATTTATCTATCTTGATGTACCATCAAGGAGTTTGTAGCCTAATGATGAAAAGCGAGGTTTTCTTTTTATACAGCAAATTTTAATTTTTCAGCTATCTTCTTGCATTTTATTCAGTTGTGAATATTATTCAACTAGTTGGAACATCATATAATGAACATTTTATATCAAAATTCAACACTGTTTCATGCTACGGACGTCTGGATATTCGCTTATCTGTATGTATTTGGCGTGAGTAAAAGATTTCATTTTTTTTTTTAATTTGGAAAAAAAAATACTGGATACTAACGTGCATTCAGTCTCTGAATATACTGCGCATATATACGCACATGTGTGTATGCGTCCGATGCGCTTGGAGAATTTGAACAGACTGAGTCATCTGTTAAATTCCAAATCGTTTTTCGTGTCTCACCAAACACTTTATATATCTCTCGAAATCACTCCAAAAAGGAAATTAGGTGGTTCATGTTCGATCATTATCTTTCTGTTTCTATGAGAAAGCCAAATAGGCATCTCAAGTGCCACAAACCTTTTTAGTAGCACACTGAACACACATTCTTAAATCTTAGTCTAAGCAGGTTTTATTAAATAGAACAAGACGAGGAATGTCTGTTAAGCCTTTGGGCGTTTTTCTCATAGTGTCGAAGAAATCATTTGATCTCAAATGGAATCAAAATTTCGGGAATTTCTTTCTTTTTTACAAGTCAACATGTAGTGTTGATTCCTCTGTCATCCATATTGTTTATGTTTTTTTTAATATTCCGGCAAATATTTATTGAATATGTTTTAAAAATCAGTGCCGAGTGCGAAACTCCAACCTATAAACTTTGACGGTTACAAATGAAGCAATATATTTTTGGTAACTTTTATATATTGATCCTCTTTGCTTTCTTTAGAACTCAATCTGGATAAGATTTGGTTAACTGAAATTACGGGATTTTGTAATGAAATGCATTTCTTTATGAGGTTTGCTTTACTTGAATTCCCTTCTTTCGGAAAATTTTCATATGGGCGAAAGAAAGTTGACCTTCGATATTCAGGTTTAAAATTGGACCCTTGATTTTTTTTTCTGCCTGTTTATGCAAATATGACTGCAAAAATATCAAGATTCTGTGCTATTGGTATAAAGTAGTAAGGGGAGGAATTTATTAATTTCGAAATAATTACCAATGATTTTATTCCAAGTTTATTGTTGTTTTTTTTATTCTTTCACTATTTTTAGTGTTTTTATATCAGTTTTTATTCCAGTTGAAGCCATATTAGCATTTTTTTTCTTTTCTTTTTTCGGTTTCCTGTAAATTTGTGGTACAATGTAACCCGGATATAAGAGAGTTGTCGGGACCGGAGAAGACGTCTCTTATATCAGGGTTTCTCTTATATCCGGGTTTGGTCTATTTTGTTTAGGTAAGTGTGGCTCTAATTTGGGACCAGATAAAATCTCTCATATCCGGGTTACACTGTATATGTAGTATTGAATGGCGAGGTTTGAGTTTTTGTGGTGAATGAGCAAATTCAAATTAATGAATGGATCGCGAATTAGATTAGATAGGTCTATGATAGAAAGTGTCTACCAGTCTTCCGCCATGGCCTTGTACCACAACTGTTTTGATTAAAACAATAAATATATATTAGCATAAAAAGACGCAGAAATCAGAGAAATCAGCAGGTGTAATCAATTCACAAGTTAAATTGAATACCAGCGGTCATAAATCTTGGCACAAGGTCAAGGCCAAAGTGGCTTTTCTTTTTTTAAATTACCTGTCACTTCATAACCCTGATTCTCGATCTCACTTTAACCTTTTGAGCATTGCGTTCCTGAACAATTTTAACCCTTCTGCCCGAGCTCCGAGTCAAAATTAGCAAATAATTGGTAAGTTTTCACGGTAGATATAAAAATATTTACAAGCGTTTACCCACCGTTCAACCGCTGACTGGGCATTAAGTCATTTTTCTCTACCAACGGTAAAGCAGTGGTCAGAACTCAAAGGGTTAAAAATGAATCTCGGAAATTAACGTCATAACAGAACAAAGAAAATTACATTTTTTTTTCATGCGAAAGACTTAACCGTATCTTAGCCTAAAATAATTTCCGTTTATCTAATTTTTACTCCAAAAACATGCATTGCATTTTATTCAATTATACAGGGTGTCCATAAAGTTCGTGTGCACTTTAAAAAATGTATAACTTTATTTGTATTTGCAATAGAACTAATTTGTAAAAATGATTAGAAAGAAGTAAATCTATATTTTTTTAAGGTTTTATTGAAATTTTATTTAATTTTCCACATGTCCTCCATCATTAGCAATACAAAGGGTAATACGATTTTGCAGTTCACGGAAAACATTTGCCAACTGATTTACAGTAATGCCTGAAATCACATTAGTTATTTTAGCTATACTTAAAACTAGGTGTACATTAAACTTTATAATATTTTTTACAGATTATTTCTATCGCAAATACAAATAAAGTTATAATTTTCTTTAAAGTGCACACGAACTTTATGGACACCCTGTATATCCAACATTATTTGCAAGGATACGTTGCCACTTATCAGGCAGACCTTGGATACATTTTTGAGTAAAATTCCACACGTGAAAAGTCTTCAACGGACTCTTGAACCGGACTTTCATTAGATAAAGCTTTCTCTATCAAAGCGTTTCGCAGCGATCGAAAAGTAATAATTGGTTGGAGCTAGATCAGGTTAACATAACAGGTGGGGGTAAAAAACAGACCAACCTAATTCCAAAATTCTTGCTGTATACGACCATGAATTGTCACGAGAGAGTACGACATTTTGCCTATTGACGAACGCAGGGCGCTTTTCGACCAAATCTTTTTGGACACGTTGCAGCTGACGGACGCATAAATATGCATTTAGTGTTTCACTTCGTTTTAAGAACTTTAAATGAATAATCACACCCACGCACAAAATTACTCTTCCCCTATGGAACTCAGCATTTGCGTCGGTTGTGAAACTATCCTTATCAAGCCACTAACTTTTGTGTAGATTGCATGTAATCTATTTTTCAACACCTGTTATATATTTAATGAATGGCTAGATAGGAGGATACCTTCGTCATTAAAATTAGTTCCATAAAACGGAACTTTTAAAAAAATTATTTCACGACCAAGCAAGACGATAATGCCACAAGGTCGCAAGGCTTGACTGGGAGTGAAACAGAATAAGAAAGGACAATAAAAGAACAGGTTTTTAAGAGACAGAATATGGCAATTAGCATTGCATTTAGGTTTTTGAAGATTGTATGCGAGAGGGAAGCAAGAAACGGAAGGGAGCTTCACAGGCAAGAAAACATTAGAATGAAACATAGGTTGCGTCTAAGTAGTTCAAAAATAAAACAATCAGACCTAATTGATAATCAATCTAGTAGCACGATTAGATTCATAATTTTATGACTTGTCTTAATAGATTCTAGAGTTCAGTTTTTATTTATGCATATTGAAGCTTACCGTAATTTTGCAACTGGGGCAATTTTCAAACTTAGCAATTTTACATATTATATATAAATAATTTCTACATTATTTTGTCAAAGAAACACAGATTAACTGAAAGTAGAACGTTCCCATTTGTATATCGGCGCCGATTTCATACCAAGAGAAAATATAAAGAACGTTCTGATTTCTATGTGTCCTAACCAAAGCAAAACACGTCAAACTTTTATAATGGGTCACCAACGATCTGACTCTCTATTCTGCATTATATAATTGGTCTCTTTGATAGATTCGTTTTTTTTTACGGTTTAATCAACCCATTGCATGTTATTTAAAGCCAGGGAATATTCTTAGATTGTAAGTTTTTTGGGGGGTTTTGTGGGGGGGGGATAATGATTTAGTGATAGATGTCTTACTAATTAACCCATAGCTTGGGTAAGAGGTTAATTCATACCTTTCCCAAAGGTATTTGCACGCATGTTAATATAACGAACCCAAATGGAATTGGAACTCGGCTCTCCGATTAACAATTCCAAGCTATTGTCAGTTATACCTTCCGCACATCCAAGCTTATAGCACCTGATATTCCCAAGTGGTTACCCCTCTAGGTATTGACCAGGAGCGACGTTGCTTAACTTCAGTAGTCGTACGAAAACCAGGGTTTCAGCGTGATACAGCCGTAAGCGTGCTTAAACATCTGGACGGATTCAGAAATAAATAATGAGTAATAATAGCTTATATCTCCGAAACGAATCCTTCCTCAAACCGAGACAGGGTAAGCATATATTTTAAGCAAATTCAGACTGCCAACGTCATTAAAACGACAAAGATTTTGGTAAGTAAAGGGAGTTAACTCTGCATTTAAACAGAAAGTCCTGGAAATAAAGAACCAAAAAAAAAAAAAAAAAAAAAAAGTCTCACCCGCTGTGTGACTGCACTTCTTTTCTTCATGTTCTGGTCCTCGCTCTGGGTAAACTGAAAATATTTCTATAAGCGCAACGGCCAATCTTCTTTTTGTGTTCGACTATTGGTTGTTATAGTGATCAACATTAAGTATCAAGAAGGGCGATTCTTTTTTCTTTTTCTTTTCCAAAATGGCACATTGGAAGACAATTGTCCGAACAGATCAAAACCATTAACCAAATTGCTCGAATGGATTAAGCAACAGACGACTGATTAAAAGTAAGAAGAATTGCGCTTGTTGTTGTTGCTTTTGTTTCGAGGCAATAACTAAATGGAGGACTAATAACTTTCTTCATTGAACTTTCATTGCAACCGAACACGAAGAAAAAAAACAAAAAAAAAAAAAAAAAAAACAATTTGTACACATTCGTCTTTAGTGTTGTTTCATATAGAAGTTTCAAGGCAGACTCGAACAACAGGAAAAGTGAGGTCGACAAACAAAAATTCGAAAGGATGCAGTTAAAAGAAAACATTACTAACAGTGTTAATTATCATTGCTTTGCGCCGACATCATCATTATTATTATTATTATTATTAATAATAATAATAATAAAAGTAGTAGCAACCGTATTCCCTAGTCTTTTTTAGTACAGTTCTTAATGGCCAAACACACGTAGACTGAAATATCATAGCAACAAGATCAAACAAAAAATATGAATAATCCAAGAAAGATATTTCTTCTTCGCTAAAATATTGGTCGGAAGTCGTATGCATAACAAAAGGAAAAAATGGAATCGTCGAGACAAGTTGAAAATTACAGTTTGTGTCACCATTGCATTAATAGCTTTGGGGAAAGACGGGCCCTACTAACATTAGTTATGTTATGTTTAGTTTGCTTTGTGTTATTTTAGTTTATTATTGGGTTCATCTCCCCCCCTCTCATTCTTCATGGTTAGATTTTTTATGTATTATTTGGTTCATTAAATTTTTATGGCATGGGGTGCGCTCTGTAGGTCCCCCTTGAGTGTATGCGGTATTATGGTGTATGGAGTACTGAGTGGTGACGGGTGAGTTTTTGTGGTGAATGAGAATTTGTAGTGGGTGTATGGGTCGTGAATCGGATTAGCTAGGTATAGGACAGTTAGTGTGGACCAGCTTCAACCCCTTCCCATTCTAGGCCATGTGCTATAATTGTATTTTTAATGCAATAAATAAAAATAAAAAAAACATTAGTTATGTTTAGTTTGTTTTGTGTTAATATTTTAGTTTCTTAGTGGGTTCATCTCCCTCCCCTCTCATTCTATTCATCCATAAATTTTTAAGTACAAATTTTATCATCATTAGATTTTTATGCCACGGGCACGTTTTGTAGGACCCCCTTGAGAGGATGCGGTATTATGGTGTATGGAGGATTGATTGGTGACGGACGAGTTTTTATGGTGAATGGGCAAATTGTAATGAGTGAATGGGTCGTGAATCGGATTAGCTAGGTATAAGATAGTTAGTGAAGACCAGCCTCAACCCATCCCCATTTCGGCCTTGTGCCATAATTGTGTAATTTCACACAATAAATAAGAATAGCTTTGGGGAAAGACATGAATTCATATATTCTTTCCCTGATCCCCAGATAGGTATTAAATAGTAAAAATGATTTTTGGTTTACAAGCAGTGGGGACTTTGATGTAACGTGACGATTAGCAAGATTGTCTCGCTCGATCAGTTACAACTAAGTGGTGAGTTCGATCCTCACTGGTTACTCGATACTTTCGGCCTCGGGTCACATCACAGCTACGCTTAGTAAATCGAAAGCACTTCGATGTAATGGTTAACAAGTTTGTCTCACTGGGTCCATTACAAATGAGTAGTGAGTGCTCCATACTTACGGACGACGCTTAGTAAATCGCTGTATTTTTGGAGTCTAAATGAGTGAGTAATTGTGTCAGTACCTGATTTAATCTAAATGAATCCCGAAATTTTTTTCGACTCCTTAACTGATACCTCTACCACAAATAGACCGTAAATGTCCACATTACTAATAATCATTTTCTTTAATTTTGTACGTATTTTTCATTGTAAATACACAGCGGAGAGATTTAAAATATACTTGTTAAAAGGATCCGCCACAAAGACTGCATCCAGAGGCGGATATGCAATGTAATTGGCCCTGATCTGGCATCTCGTCTGCAGTCGCTCTCTTACAGACGTGACGTTGCCTCGCTCTGTCTTTTTTACAAATACTTTCACGGTAATTGCTCCGAGGAGCTGCTTTCGCTGGTTCCTAGGCCTCACGAATTTAAACGTCCCACGAGGCTGGCATCCCGTTCCCACCCCTTCACCGTTGAAACTGTTAGATGTAGACGTCTCTTCTACTCCAATAGCTTCATGTCTCGCACATCTCGCCTGTGGAACTCCCTTCCTTATTCCTGTTTCCCTGACAAATACAATCTCCAACTATTTAAGTGTAACGTCAATCGACATCTCCAGTTGCCTTGATCTATCCACTTCCCTTCTCCACATCCTTTCACCTTTCATTCCTATCTGCTCTCGCTCCAAATCTTCTGTAACTCCCTTGCTTTGATCGATCCACTATCTTTCTCCACATCCTCTCCTTTACCACTCCTATCTGCTCTTCCTCCAAACCTTCTGTAACACCTTGCGTGCTAGTGGCTTCCAGCCTTGCTTGGGGTGATAAGTTTAAAAAAGAAAAATTAAAAAAGTACATGGGATTACTAGGCGTTCTTGGAGTAAATGTGGTATTATGGTGTCTATGGATGAATGTCATTTGTAAATGTGGTATTTTGGTGAAAGCAACAATATTTGTGAGGACTGGTCAGGGACTGAGGCTAGCTAAGTTACAGTTAGGACAAGGGAAGACCAACATTTTACCTTTCTCTCCAGTTTGCCCTTGCGGCACATTTTTTACGAAAATTGTACATTTAATACCCACAACCAGTTAAGCAACACCTAGATTGGTGACCGCTTTGGAATACCAGGTGTTGTAAGCTTTGATGTACGGGTGGTGCAATGGATAATAGCTCGAATTTGAAATCGGATAATCGTGTTCAAATTTCAATCGGGTTCGTTATAGTCACTTACGAAAAAAAAACTTGGCAAATGTATGAATCCACCTCTTTTCCATCAGATAAGGATTAATTAGTAAGATTTGTATCACGAAGCCATTATTATCTAAAAAAAAAATAAATAAATTTGCGTTAAATAACCCACAGAGATGTTGATATGGCGCTAAACAAAAACAAACAACATTTTGTTTAGCCGTCTTTTCAGATAGAAAACTTCATTTAAATTTTTAAAAATCATCCATTATTGATGATTTTCTATTCTTTCTATCACATCGACCACATTTGGAATCATAGTGCCATTGGGAACACCACGAGCCATTCATTGGTTGCATAGTATGTTCTTCGTCAGTTTTGAGGTTGATGATTACCATTCTAAACCGGATGATAAGTACAGCTAGGGAGGAGTCCAGTCTGCCTTGATATTTAGAAGACTGGGATTGGAAATCGGATAACCGAGTTCGAATTCCAATCTGGTTCGTTATATAGGCGCAAATATCATTGATAAATGTATGAATCCACCTCTTTCCCCTCAGATATGGGTTAATTAGCAAGATTTGTATCTGTAAATCATTATTATTGTACATTAAATACCCACAACCACTTAAGCAACATCGAGCCTGGCCATTACCTAGATTGGTGACCGCTTTGGAATACCAGGTAATGTAAGCTTGGATGTACGGGTGGTGCAATGGATAATGGCTCGAATTTGAAATCGGATAATCGAGTTCCCAATCGGGTTCGTTACAGTCACTTACGCGCCAAAAAAAAGAAGGAAAATGTAGTAATCAACCTCTTTTCCCCTCAGGTATGGGTTAATTAGTAAGATTTGTATCTGTAAATCATTATTATCTTCCAAAAAATTCTTACAGTCTAAAAATATTTTTTTGGCTTTAAATAAACTTTAAATAAACTATAAATAAAAGGTTAATAAACCATAAGAAACAAACTAATCAATCAATTATATTGGAAAGTGCGGATGGTGTAACGGAATGATCAATCAAAAAGCTGAATTAGAATTCCACTCGGCTTCGTGACATTCCCTCATGCGTGAATACCCTTGGAAAAAGTATTAATCCCTTCCACCTATGGGTTAAACAGTGAGATTTGAGTCTGGAAAAAACATTGTTGTTCTCCAAAAATTATTAACGCAATACCCACCATTTAAAAAAAAAAGGAATTTGTCTTAAAAATCAAAAATATGTTTCGCCTTTAAATAAGCTAAACTACAAATAGTAGATAGGCCGTAAAAATCAAATCAGTCAGTCATCCGCTTCACATCACATCGCTTTTACGAAAGGCTTACATTAAGATTCTCTTTGCTATTCGAAAGGACGTAAGACAAGGAAGTAATTACCTTTAATTTATGTAGGAAAACTTTTTGGGGACGTTCTCCTACCCAAAATAGTTTTCTCGGTGTCCGTCGTCTTCTTTGGTTGAGACTGAATCACAATCAAGATCGTAGAGTTCACATAATTGCGAACTACATACAATGGCTGTATAGTACGTGCCTCGAAACCGATTTTGAATCCATGGTTTTTCTTCTCCTAGACTGATTGCCAACCACGAATAACACAATCTGCCCTGTTATTTAATTCGTATCTGCGAGTAGAAGAGTTTTGTGATATCAACAAAAACTCGTTGCCACTTTTGTAATGTTAACGAATACTCGTTGTCACTTTCTTAATGCTCGTTGTAGTAGAGACTTTGTAATCGCAGATACAACTTATAGTAACGCCGTTGAACAATACTGGTGTCAGACGCCTTCGAATATCACTCGCATTAATAGTACTTGCTCGATAATACTCGCTCGAATAGTAGCCACCGAATAGTGATCCAAATAGCGAAAAAGTATAGTGAATAGAGTAGAGAATAGCGGTCCGTATAGTTATAGAGTAGAAATATATTTATTTTGTAAAAAATACAAAATTATGGCACAAGGCCGAAGAGGAAGTGGGGAAAAGGCTGGTCTTTCACTAGCTCTCCTATTCCTAGTTAACCACAATCATGACCCATTCATTCGTTACAATTACACATTCACCACAAGAACTCATCCATCACCTTTGAATCCTGCAAACACCACAATACCACATATACACAAGGGTCCGACAAAACACCTTATGAGTTAAAAAATCTTTAAGTGATAGAGTAGAAATGCAGAGGTATTTATTGTACGAATGTACAAATGTGCCACAAGGGAAAAATTGGAACGGGGGTCGGGGGCTAGTCTGCAACTGTCATACCTCTAACTTAGCTAGCCTCATTTCCTGATCCAGTCGTCCAAACATAGAATAAACATGCAGATCAATTAGACACACGCCAACTCCCATATATACGTTTCCTCTATGGTCACATGGTCTACTTAATTCAATAATGGGATCGCCTGTGTTTGCTCACTGGCGATCTATGTTCAAACTCAAGTGTCGACAGCGACGCTTTATTCCTATATAATAGAAGAAGAAGAAGAAGAAGAAGAAGAAGAAGAAGAAGAAGAAGAAGAAGAAGAAGAAGAAGAAGAAGAAGAAGATGCTGCTGCTGCTGCTGCTGCTGCTGCTGGATTGTTATTTGGAAGTAGAGCCATAACAAAAATAGTCCTGCTCGAAAAAAAACAAGAATACTTCGGAAAGTATTGGACACCGTATGTCCAGGAAAAGAAAAAATGATCGGTTTATTTTGTTAAGTCACAAATCGTGCCCTGAAAATAAGGTTTTATCAGTAACCAACATCATATGTTGTGATGATGATGATGATGATGATGATGATGATGATGATGATGATGATGATGATGATGATGATAAGAAGAAGAAGAAGAAGAAGAAGAAGAAGAAGAAGCTAACTGCCCAGACATTGTTATTAGAGACCGCAAATAAATAAATAAAAAAGTGCCTCCTTATTGATATAACAGTTCGTGCGGACTGCAATGTATAATTGAAGATCTTCAAAAAGCTATCAAAATACAAGGACCTTGAAATCGGAATCTCAAAAATGTGGCACATGGGAACATCAACAATCCCTGTTGTAGTTGGAGCCCTCGGATTGGTTAGAAAAGATTTCAGTAGACTAATTGAAGGGATTACTGGAAGCCCATGCCTTAAAAAATACAAAAAAATGTTCTCACGAGTACAGAACCACACCTTAAGAAGGTTTTTTATCTATGTAAAATACGTTTTTTTTTTTTTGTCAGTGGAAAATGTTATGATGCCATTTTTAACTTTAGGTCTCTGGGCGAGACCCGGAAGGAAATGTATACACACCAGAAATCAAAGGAAGTAAAATAATAATAATAATAATCTTGAATGTTATTTTTAAATAAATGAAGCATTTTAAATTTATTACTTTATTCTTTGCGTCAAAAAACAGTGATTATATTTAAGTGAGATTTTAGTTGCATCGGAAATGATTTCTCTATGAGTAATGGAGTATTTTAATCAATGCGGTTAACTCCTTTGTCACTTGAAAGAAAGAATCCTGTTTTTCAAATCTTTAAAATAAAAATATCCAAACGAACCTTACCTTGAAAATATGAATTTTAAAATTACAACGGTTATATTTCTTCACGTATAATCTAGGATTTTTCTGTGTATAATTAACTCTATAGTCGCATGTAAAACAAAATTTTGTTTTTCAAATCCTTAAAATAAAAATATCCTTAGAAATTTAACTCGAAGCAAAAATGTAATTTGTTAGCAAACTAATCTCCCCTATTTTTCTAACGAGATGTTTTTTTGTTATTATAATAGGATATACGTTCGCTTAACGGCGACGAATAATACAGCTTGTATTCATAATATCTAAATATTTCATTATTAAGAGTGGTCAAGTTGTGTAACCGATATGTATATAAGGTCGCATTGTGCTTTATACAGGGTGTTCCAGAAGTCTTGGGCACATTTCAAATCCTGATATCTACTGAACTACGAATGGTAGTAAGATGAAACTGGTACCTTTTTAAAGCTAAATTCATTAAGTTTTTTGTAAGGCTAATGACTTTTTCATATTTTTCTCAGATTCAGTAATGGCTTTTCGCTCAACCAGAAAAGGCGTTTTGAGTCCTTGAATTTTCAAAAACTGAATCATGGACACTTGTTCAACGTGCATTTCGCACAAAATTCTGAAAAAGGCACCAGAAAGGAAGTCCATATTGAGATGACATGGTAAATTCATGAAGGATGGGTGTTTGTGCCCAGCTAACAGAACGGGACCCCCCTCAACTTCAGATGATACGGTTGAGCGAGTTCGAACTGCCTTCGAGCGAAGCCCCCGTAAATCAATCAGAAGATCCAGTAAGGAACTTCAGCTTCCTACAACTATTTGGCGTGTCTTAAAAAGACGACTACAAATGACACCTTACAAGCTACAGTTAACCCAACCGTTGCAGGACACAGATAAACCAGCTCGTCGTGACTTTTGCATTGCAATGCAAGAGAAGTTGCAAGATGACGGATTTGATGTGTGCCGTGTGACCAACGGTGCTCGCATTGAACATCTTTGAACATTCCATGGAAAACTTCAGATTAAATTCTTTCAGAATATGTCGAGCGTGTTTTTATATCCTTAATATTTTTCGAGATATTCAATGTCAAAATGTGCCCAAGACATTTGGAACACCCTGTATTATAGAATAGCTCTTTGGCGATGCTGCGTTTGTCATGGACGGAACATGTGAGCAACGAGGAAGGTTGGGAGAAGATGAAAACAAAAAGGAACATTATATTTAACATCAGAAAGACACTGTTGCAATTTCTAGGACATAATGAGGAAAGAAGACTTCTAAAATTTGACACTCACAGGACATACTAAAGGAAAGAGTGACCGAGGAAAGATGTGTATAACCGACTTAACAGGTTTGTATAAATTGTTAGCAGAACAAGTATTGTGGGCGATAACAAAAGGTACAAAGGACATGATCACCCACATCCTGAAGGGACACGGCACATAGAAGAAGAAGAAGAAGAAGAAGAAGAAGAAGAAGAAGAAGAAGAAGAAGAAGAAGAAGAAGAATATTATTATTATTATTATTATTATTATTATTGGTCGATACAAGATAATTTTTCTGGATTTTTCTAGAAATTTATGGAATATTCTCGGTACACCAAATAGGTATTAATGCAGATAACACAACCATATACTCCTGTCTTGGTAGCAAATTCGACAAACTTGACCAAGTAAACTTGGCAGTTGCTATTAAAGAGGATCACCAATCAATGGTTAGCTGGGGCAAGTAATGGCATGTAAATTTGAACGCCTCCAAAACAAAACTGCTTTCATTGAACCACCACGGAGAACCTTTTCTGTCTGTCATCAGCATGGCCGACGCCAGACTCCAAGAGTTTTTTTTTTTCTCATCAGAGTCCATCTTGCACATTTACACATCTACCATTCGTCTGTGCGCTGAATACTGTTGCCATATCTAGCTTGGTGCTCCTGCTATTCATCTCGAGGTTCTTGACAAAGATTCAAAGAGGAATCAACAATGTAATCATCTGACTTGTCATCTCGACTTCAGTGACTTTCTCACCGACGTGACGTGCCTTCCCTCTGTCTTTTCTGCAAATATTTCCATGGCAACCGTTCTGATGAGCCTTTTTCCCTGTTGACTCGACTACATGAAGCGTGCTACACGAAAGCGTGCTACATGAAGCGTAAGATTGGCAACTGGATATTCACTTTAACTAGCTAGATGCAACCACCACTTCTACTCTAACAGTTTCTTTTCTCGCACTTCCCACCTGTGGAACTCCTTTCCGATGTCTTGCTTCCCTGATAACTACAATCTTCAAACATTTAAGTGCAATGTCAGTCGCCATCTTCTGTTTTCTTGAACCCTGATCGTTTCTGTCCTTTTTTTTCAATCCTCTCCATTCTCAGCCTTCTCTTTCATTTTCATTCCCTGTACCCGCCAAACCGCGTCTTAGTGGCATTATCACCTTGCTTGGGGTGAAACGATTCAAAATATAAATAATCAATTAATAATAATTTACCACAGCCTTAATTTGAACATTGAAACTACCAAATGATAATCAGCTAAATGAAGTTTTGTTATATAAGTTTATTAAAAGTTTATTTAATACAAGTAAGTTAATAATACGAGTTGAAGGTTTATTTAAATTATTAAAAATGTTATTGTCCTTGCTTCGCACAAATTGATTATCTAATTGTACTTCATTCACACGTATGAAAATTTGTGTGTGTGACGTTATGTATTTGCAGAGTTTAGTGTAAGTGCAAATGTGCGAAAAAATGTTAAAATGTGTATGTATGTATGTGTATGTATGTGAATGTGTGTGAATTTGTGTATAAGTATATTTTATTTGAATACATTTTTTAAAATTTTTAAACTCAAACGAAAAGGTCTGTATATTTACTTTTCTTTCTTGGAAATTTCAAATTTCCGAATAAATTGTTGTACATCCAAATGAAAATTTTGGATAAACTGTATAATGTTCATGTTTCAGTATTGTATGTTTTTTCTTTGGTAATTTCCATCTAAATTATTTTCAAGAACCGAATGCTGTCATTATGTTAGACAAGATTTTGTTGACTAAATATTAAAAAAAAAATACATCCTGTCGGTTGAATTATACAAAACCTGTTTAAATGAATTCTTGCTGACTAAATCCACATCATTTGAAGACTTTCAACAGCAACAACATTTAAAATGGATATTGCATGCAACTCAAAGAGAAAATAATGACATGATGAAGATGTTCCACACAACTTCAAACAAAATGTTAGGAAGGAAACCCACATCAATACTGGAAAGAGAGATAACCGCTACTGAACTTGTGAAACAAATATAATTTTAAGATAAAATTTTATAAATTTCAGCCGACAGCAGCACTGACTGCTCGGTTAGTGAATGCTAAATGTTTCCTAATATTATTGTTATATACCGTACCTATGGACACTAATGGTTATGTCCCAATCCTCATAAATACGTTGGGGATAATATACTGTCTAAGTAGTTCACCACTAGCAGTGGTTTACCTACTTCACGGCGCTGGCGAGTATTGTATTTTGTTGATGTTATAAAGATTACCATTTCATTTCCCATCTCCATTTTGGTTATTCCTCATTCAGTAACTCTTCCCAGGTTACAACAGATATGAAAAGACTGCAGATAGATAGATAGATAGATAGATAGATAGATAGATAGATAGATAGATAGATAGATAGATAGATAGATAGATAGATAGATAGATATTGTTATATACCGTACCGATAAACACTAATGCGTAAGTCCCAATCCTCATAAATACGTTGGACACATCTGTAAGTGGAGTAATATGCTGCCTAAATAGTTCACGAATGTCAGTGGTTTACCTACTTCACGCCGCTGGTGAGTATTGTATTTTATTGATGTTACAAAGATTACCATTTCATTTTCAACCTCTATTTTGGTTATTCCTCATTCAGTAACCCTTACTAGGTTACAACAATTACCATCACCAAATATAATTTATTTAAGCGTGTTTATACGTACTGTGTCAGATTTTATATGTATTATTTTTAATCAATATGACTATATTGTACCAATAAGAGCCTTGATATGAGTTAGATACGTCTTTATACTTATGTTCACCCAATACAGGTTTTAATGGTTATGATGAATGAAATATATGAGTGAAAGTGGAGTTGATAAGATAGATAACGATTGATACATGAGAAGTTTAAGACTGTAGCAGTTCTTGGAGAAAAAAAAAGAGTGAAATGTTCTCGTTATATGGAGGGGCAATGAGGGTGAGTCGTCTCCGAGGACGTGGCATGGCTGGTGGAATTAAAGAATGGAGCTTATCTTAACATTTGCTATGGAAATAGTGGTTGAGTAGTAGCAGGCTCGAGACTTTGAGCCCGTGGGAAATAGGTTGAAAAGCGGAGAATAGGTCTCCACACACAGAAGACAGCGTAAACGATTTTGAATTCTATCAGAGCTGGAAAGTGAGGATTGAGCAGTTCCAGCCCAAATATGGAGGCAGTATGAAGAGCCGAGTTCGAATTCCAGTCGAATCCATTACATTCACTTACGTGCTAATACCCCTGTGAAAGGTATGAATCCTCTTCTTCTGTGGGTAAATAGCAGGACAGACCAGGTTCTATAGCCTTGGATGGCAACTGGTCTACCGCAGAAAGAAATGTCAAAGAAATTCTTGTCATTTCGTATATATTCTTTTTTTTTTTTGGTAAAAATGTGTAAAGAAAGAGATTAATCCTAGATTTACAATAAATGCTACTTATTTTATGCAGCTTTGGCCACCTAGGGGTGGTGTTTTAGCAAGCTTGTCTCGCTAGAACGATTACGACTGAGTAATGAGTTCGATCCTCACTGGGTGACCCAGACTTTCGGTCTTGTGCTACATCTAAGCTACGCTTGGAAAATCACTATTTTATGCAGCTTTCATTTGACAAAATTTCAGATAGTCACTGTATTTCTGTCGATATTGCAAGCTGGGGAAACAAAATATACCAACACAGCTGTCTCGACTTCACGTCAAGCAGAGAAGCCAAAGAATTAGCAGGCCTTATGGAAACAGTTATTTTTTCCGGCAAAACACACTGCAGATTATGAAAGAAAAGGAATCTGCGTACAAAACACCAGCTGGCTGTGAAAAGAATTAAATTGGAAAGTTAAAGTCACCACTTGATAGGCAGATTATAGGGGAAATATATCCATACTGTTGTCTGCACTTATCATTCCCAGTATTAAAAGAAACGATTTAATCGCATGCCGACATAAAAATGAAAGAAGTGATCGAGTTTCTGTGTTTTATTTATTGATATATTTAAAAATGCAAAGTTCACAGCTAGGAAAAACTATTCCTATTCTAAAATCGTAACTGTTTATTTATTCATAAACTCACTACGACAACTCTTATTTCGAGTGATAATTTCCTGAATTGGCTGTTTCAGTCACCGCTATTACGGTTGTTGTCGGAAAATCTCGGCGTCCGATTAACTGTTGCGCCTGCGCGTTAATCCTCTTATGATGTGGATCTGTCCTGATTTTTACTTTAAACGACTGCTGTTCTGGAAACCTCAACATTAATTACACTTCTCACTATTCCCAGCTTAGATTCACAAAACATGCCAGCCAATTTTTCATGGGTACTAATTGCGTTGCTATAGCAGCCGACAGATTGCTACATATTAAATTGAATTTAATTACATTACTCGTTTGTAATGTAATATTTGGAAAAATATCTTTTTAATGTAAATAATATTATAAACTGTTTTAGTTTGCATAAGAGACACGTTACAAATTGAATATTGATTAACTGCTACTAATGCTTCAGATACAAGTGTTTAAAAAATGACTGTTCAGAACATGTTTTATGCTCGATTATAGTTAACATCCACAGCGCGTAGTGGGTGGAGTGGGGCCTTAATAACTCTAACTTTTGCTCGAGCTGGGAACTAAACAGAAAACTAATTTTGTCTTCTTGGTCTCAGTCTATAAGAATGCTTATTGAGCTGGGTCGTATCATTTGTTGAAAATCGTTACTGCTATTATTTTCAAGATGAATAATAATGCTTTACTTTTTTACTTATTTATTTGTGAAACGTTTGCTCCTAAAACTTTTATATAAGTTTTTTTATCATATTCATTATTTTTTTTTATTTACTTGGATTTTTGTTCTATACACATTTCCTTCCGGCTCCGACCAGAGACCAAAGGTCAGAAATGGATTCATGACATTTTCCATTGATCACATACATTTTGCATAGATAAAGCTCTTCGTAATGTGTGATCTGTACTTATGAGTACAATGTTTGTTTTTCTTTAAGGCACGGGCTACCAGGAATCCCTTCAGTGAATCTACCAGAACCTTTTCCAATCAATCCGAGGCCTCCAAATACAACTGGAAATATTGATGTCCTCACGTGCCACGTTTTTTTAGATTTGCACTTTTTTTTAATTTTTTATTATTATTATCATTATTATTATTATTATTATTATTATTATTAACAACAACAACAACAACAACAACATCATCATCATCATCATCATCATCATCATCATCATCATCATCATCATCATCATCATCATCACCACCACCACCATCATCATCATCATCATCATCATCATCATTATCATTATTATTATTATTATTATTATTATTATTTATCCCATGACTGGATGTGATCGTCGGCTCGTTGCGCCTCTAAGGACTTGACTAGCTTCCACCATATGGCTCGGTTGTGTGCCAGTGTCTGAATTTCTGTGAATGATGGTCTAGTCTTTTTTTTTTCATACCTGATACTTATATGCAGAAAAGTTCTATAGGTTTCATTCCAGAATATAAGTATAAACAAACAAACAAAAAATGTGTATTTTAAAATCAGAACAAAAAATAAATGTTTACATTCGCATAACAGATATTTAAAAAAATGGTTAATTTTTATGAAAGGGTCATATTAAAAATAATATAGAATCAGGAATCTTTAATAAAACTTAACAGATGACTTAACCCAAGCCCGACTTTTTTTATTTTGTGATGATGTGCCTGGTTTTCATGGATTTCTAACGTCTTTTTGGGATAAGAGTAACTCTTAGCCTGGAGGGTGCAACAAATTCATAGTTCGAAACTTAAAACCTAATAAATATTTTAAATTTCAAAAGGTTTCAGCTTATATTTGACTTACTCACTCATCCAAAGTCGCTTTTAATATCATATTTTTTTTTTAAATGGTCTTGGCATTTCCTTGGACTTGTTTTTTTGGATTTATCTAAGTACTCCTCATCAAGGACTAAGTCCTTTGAACGGAACACGTCTTTCGAAAAAAAGGACAACCGAATACCAAAACCTCTTTTTTTTACGGGACGCTTGGTTTATTTTATCGAGACACGTTGAGAATATCATGAACAGAGAATGTAAAAAATGAGGAAGTTCTTAGGAAAAAAACTACAAAGAGACTGCTCATAACAACCGGAGAGAGAGAGAGAGAGGGGGGGAGTTGACATATTTGGGAAAGGAGACTTGGAGAATTTAACACTTATAAGCAGAGAAAAGCAAAAAGTCACCTTATTTAACAAGTTTTAGCAAATAGGTGATTTAGTAAACGTAGCTTATATGTAGCACAAGACTGAAAGTATGGAGCACCCAATGAGGATCAAACTCACTACTCAGTCATAACTGGTATTGTGAGACAACCTTGCTAAGCATTATGCCACGTTGAAGTGCCCAGTTTTAACAAATGGGTGAAGTAACATATATTTCAAAGAGAAAATGTTACTGATGAAAACAGAAAGCAAGAAGCTGTGGTAAGCCACGATTTCCTACGTTCTAAAGTAGGATACATAGAGAAAATCATTTAAGCAGGATTAAAGTAGAATTCCTACGTTCTATACATAGAGAAAGAGGAAAAAAAATAACGGTCGGCATTCTCAAAGAAGATAGTATTAAGGGTACAGGGATGTCTTGAAATCCAAACTCAAAACGTGCAACTATCCCAATGGTGATAAGACGAAATCGTTCAGGTAAAGATCTGCCACACTGGTGTGAGGTACTTTGAACGTCACCCCATCGACCGGCTTCAAGAACGCCGAAAAGCCAGCGATGCAAACGCTCAGGGTCGACCACATGTCGTGACTTCATCTGTTCGGACTGCTATTGATACCATTCTCAGATAGGACTGCTCAGTCACTGTCAGAGCCACAACCGCCATCATCATTGAATTTGAAGTAAGCAGAGAGAGAGAGAGAGAGAGAATCCGTAGGACCCGATGGCCCAATCTATAATCATATAGGTAGACACATTAAGATTGGGACCTCTTATCGTGAGGTAATGGTTAACAAGACCATTACTACTTTTTATTAAGTTGATACTCAGTGGGTGCTCGTTATTTATAGCCTTTTACCCAACTGAACAAAACCGATATATACTAAGCGTAGTTCACAATTAAAGGACACCTAGTTAGACTCTAACTCACTTCATGACCATCGTACTACAGCAGGTATTTACTGAGATAGTTTGACACAAGGCCGCAGTAATGGAACACTGAGAACTGAGCTCGGATCATTGAGAATGATTGGCTGGAAGATTAAGAGTGAATATTTTTACCATACAAGCCTTGACATATTAGCAATCAGTTAATCTTAGGTGTTAGGATTAGGCTTTAGTATTTTATATATTAAGTCATTTTTAGACACCAAGCTTTTAATTTGTCGTTTGTCTGTAAATCTGCAACTGTTAAGTCTCTGTTTTGCTTAATTTTGCTTCTTCTTTTTTTCACTCAACTTTCAGTACAATTCTCTCTTCACCCCCTCTTTCGTCACAACTCTCTATCTTTTTTTAGCACCATTCCCTCTCCATTCCCTTCTCCCTTCACCCCACTCTCCCTTCCCAACACTCTCTCACTTTTCAGTACGATTTTTTCTTCACCCCACTCTCTCTTCCCAACACTCTCTATCTTTTTATCACGATTCTCTCTTCACCCCACTCTCTCTTCCCAACACTCTCTCACTTTTCAGTACGATTTTTTCTTCACCCCACTCTCTCTTCCCAACACTCTCTATCTTTTTAGCACGATTCTCTCTTCACCCCACTCTCTCTTCCCAACACTCTCTCACTTTTCAGTACGATTTTCTCTTCACCCCACTCTCTCTTCCCAACACTCTCTATCTTTTTAGCACGATTCTCTCTTCACCCCACTCTCTCTTCCCAACACTCTCTATCTTTTTAGCACGATTCTCTCTTCACCCCACTCTCTCTTCCCAACACTCTCTCACTTTTCAGTACGATTTTCTCTTCACCCCACTCTCTCTTCCCAACACTCTCTATCTTTTTAGCACGATTCTCTCTTCACCCCACTCTCTCTTCCCAACACTCTCTATCTTTTTAGCACGATTCTCTCTTCACCCCACTCTCTCTTCCCAACACTCTCTCACTTTTCAGTACGATTTTCTCTTCACCCCACTCTCTCTTCCCAACACTCTCTATCTTTTTAGCCCGATTCTCTCTTCACCCCAACATTCTCTATTTTTAGTACAATTTTCTCTCCATTTCCCTCTCTCTTACCAACAGATTTTATCCTTTTAATGCAATTCTCTTTTCACCCCACCCTTTCTTCCCAACCCTCTCTCTCTCTGTTTTTTTTAGCACGATTCTCTTTTTACCCCTCTTCCCTTCTCACTCTCTTCTCAACTCTCTCTGATTCTTTTAATACAATTCTCTCTTTATCCCTCCACTCTCACTTCCCAACTCTCTCTATTTTAGTACAATTTTCTCATCATATCCACCTCTCACACCCTCTTTCTTCTTATATCTCTGTATCTCGTCATTCCTCCTCTCTCTCTCTCTTCTCAAATCTCTCTTTTACTATGATTCTCTCTTACTCTCTCTCTCTCTCTTTCTCTTTTTATTGTAAAGTTCACGTGTCATGTTTAGAACAGGGTCAGATTAAAAATGAACACGACAAGGATTTGTTAGAAATGTTATACTCGTATTTCCTATACCACGTTGTAGAATTTCGATCGATACGTTTTCTGATCATTATCAGGTGACCGATAGATATTCAATGATCGGAGTACAAAAATATCTAATATTGTCTTTCTGATTGTAAATGTATTTTTTTTATTATTATGCATTTCTTATAAAATGGTATTGTCAAAATATGTTTAAAAATGAAAAGAAAAATATTGCATACTATATATCTAGCTTTATGACTAACAAAATATACGCTGGAGACTACACACACACACACACACACACACACACACACACACACACACACACACACACACACACATATATATATATATATATATATATGATCCGATATATATGTATAGCCCAAACATATCAGCGGAATATTAATCCCCAGTTATTAGAAGTTTCACGTAATGAAGAGATCCTTAGACGGTTCAGAGAATATTTTTTGTCTGAAACTTCCAGACATAGTAAAGCAATGTATAGCTTTTTTTTTAATCATTTCACCCCAAGAAAGGCGATAATACCACTAAGACGCAAGGAGCTACTGGGAGTGAAACTGAATGAGAAGAAACCGGAAACTCAATCCTAAACAGGAAACAACGGATAAACCTCTACTCCTGTTGAAAAGAGAATGAGTACATATATATATATATATATATATATATATATATATATATATATATATATATATATATATATATATATATATATATATCTGCTGAATTAATGAACTAAATACAAAAAAAAACAACAAAAAAAAACAACCCGTGACAACATTCCGGGTATTTTTTTAAATGATTATAAACGAAACGTACATCTACTTAAGACATAAAACGCTTAACGGCTTAGACGAGAAAAATTCAATAAGAAAACTACTTAGGTCAGAGCAGGTAACAATACAAAAATATTAACTATTTAATATTATATATAAAATATAAAATACATAAATATAAATATAAAAGAAATGACAAAAGTACAACGTGTTCCACTTAATGAGTAACTTCATCAAAGCAAGTGGGGAAAATTCTATTTGGTAACCTGTATTACGTCGTCGGCACTCGAGTCGACTCCGAACATCGAGATCGTCATCCTCTTTCCCTGTTCATTTTCTTCCGGGTGATTGTGGCGGAGATGACTTTTGACGAGGCACCAGATGTCGCCTGTCTCAGTCCCCACTGAGCCGCGAGGAAGGCGCTGCTGGGCCAAGGGTGTGGTCTTCTTCGTCACACAAAGTTGTCCACCAAAATCAAATTCATGTGAATGTCCTCGTCAGACTCTCTTTGATTCACAGCCATCTCTGCCACCGCCACGAGGGAAGAGAAAGGGAATAGCAAAAGAGCATGGCGATCCCGATGATCAAGTGAGAGCGGGTGATGGCAACAATGAAATTAATTTTTATATATTTTTATTTTATTTCATATTATTTATTTATTCTTATAAAGCTCCCGAGGTAACAGTTTCCTTTTAATTTAAAAAAAAAGTTTTTATGATCATACTAAATATGTTGATTTGAGAAAGAGACATTTCTTTTTAAGAAGATATCTGAAAACATCTATGTTTTGGCAAAAATCAATCATTGCACTTTCAAGAACTTTTCGCCTAAGTTATTTTCTATCTTAATGAGCACAGCATGCAAAATTGTGGTTAAAGCTATTTCTGTGTCTAACTAATGTGTTGGATAAATTGTTATGCAGGAGATTTTTCTTATGATCATAAACAGGTTTTCCTTTAATCTTTGCAAAATTCACCAATATATTGTAAGGAACGGTTGTTACAGTTTATCTTGCATATAACTGCTTCAGAATGATTGTTACTATGGACGTCTTGTTTCTGATCATTTCCATATTTTTCAATGAATTTGTCTTGTCTAGTTCTTATGTAGTACTGATCAATTATTGCCCGCCCCGTTTACATTAAATTCGAGTACACAGTGGCGTCCCAGGGATTGAACGTCTGGGTATGACGATAAACTACGTCCGGTAGTAAGGCCTCTTATCGGGAGGTTTTGAGGAGCGTGGAACCACCTTTTAATTGCTGTTCTTCCCAGGTCCAACCTGACCCAGGTTGGTAGCACCAGTTAGAGCAAATAGTTAAAACCTCCAAACTGGGGTCTAAACACTATGAAAATATAAAAATAGATTTTTATAGGGAAAATACCAGCAATAATTTTTTTAAGGTATTACCAGCAATAATTTTTTTTAAAGTATTACCAGAAATACATTTTTTTTTTAATTATTACCAGCAATACATTTGACTCTGGACAAAAATTCTCTTTACAAAAATACGTCAATGAAACCTTATCTACAAACTGATTTCTTACAAATACATATTCTATTCATACGGATCTATCCTAAAATCTTGTCGTCATTAAATAACCCATTGAGGTTTATATGCCGTAAAAAAAAAAAAAAAAAACTAAACCAAACCAGGAATTGAACTCACAATTACTATGTCACTAAATCATTGAACAGTACTAAATAAGAACAAAACGGGATATCTCCCTGGATATGGACAGGGGAATGAAAAGGACTCCCGCCTCTTTATATCAAATAAAGGGTTAACTTAGCTGAAAATTAAACGGGTCGACAATAATCTACATGTAAATAATGATAACTCGTCATATCAGAAATTCAGACAAAAACCAAAGGATTTATTTCGTGGCACATATAATTAAATCCTTGCATTACAATTTTTCGAACGAGATTTTTAATTACCTTTTAGTTGTGACCATTCGTTGTTAGCATTTACTATATTCAGCTCTCTATGACCCAAGGAAAAGAAGCCACCTTTCAGTTTAACGTATACAATCAGTTCGTTGATGGTAAAGTCACCTTTGCGAGCCAAAAGTATACTAAAATCTCATTAATTTATAGGAACAGGCAGTAATAATAGACTTATGCTATAATATAATGTCATTGTATATCGCCCTGTCTTAATAAATACAAATATAAATGAAGAATAAATCAAGTCGCATTTTGATTCACTGACATTTAGAAATACGGACTAGAATAACACCAGCTATAATCGTCAAAGATCTTGCAAGTAATTCATCTTTGACTTGCCATCTTTCTCGTGAGAGAATTTAACGGAATTGTCTCTGACTTACCTGTTCTGAATATGTTCTGACTTACCTGTTCTGAATATGCGTGACTTACCTGTTCTAAATATAAAAGGACAAATAAACACCTAAGGTATTATAGTGTACCACAAGGTGAAATTGGAGATACACTGTGTGAGAAGATTGTGTTGCGCGAATCATACAAGAGCTGGGTGGCTGCCTGCTTTGTAAAGCAGCGTGAGAAAATTATTGTTCCAGGGAGAGGTGAGTTTAAATCTGACTCGCCAAGCAGACAAGCTTAGTAGGTTATAAGGAGTCATTTGGAGTGTGTAGGTTTTGCAGTAGCGAGGGGACTTTTTGCATTGAAATTCAACATTCAAAACCATGCGTCTTACTTCAGTTTGAACACGGGTCGCATTTGAAATAGACCTAGTAGCATTTGTTTATATGATTCTATGTACAGGTTTTCCCCCAAAACTTATGAAAAACATCAGATCTTACACAAAATCACATGTAGTTATTATAGTCCTGGGTGTAACGGTAAAGTAAATCCGGCAGCAAAGACTGATCGGGAAAAGAGAGCTTTTGAAGAACGTGGAACCATCTCTTAATGGCTGTTGTTCCTAGATATGTAAGATGGTGATATCGTTCGCCAGATATATAAGGTGGTGACCGTCGCCCGCCATGTATACCAGATGACTATATATATATATATATATATATATATATATATATATACATATATATATATATATATATATATATATATATATATATATATATATATATATATATATATATATTTAGAATTGGACATAGTCCGACAATTTATTTAAAGACATTTATATATTATGTTTAAATACTTGTATCTATAAAAAAAACGTTAAACATAATATATAAATGTCTTTAAATAAATTGTCGGACTGTGTCCAATTCTAAAAATATATGACGTCATTTGTTTACATTTGATACGCTAGAGCAGATATGAATAGAAGAGATTCATGGAAGATTTAAGTTTAAAGATAGTAAAATCGACCAGACGCTGCTCTGTGGCCGAAAGGTTAAGGCACATCACGCGAAATGATGGTTCCGTATAGGATACAGGTTCGATTCCTGTCGGAGTTTCTATGAATTTCTCGGACATTCAGGCCGGTAAATGTTATTAATACTGTTTATTATAAAACAGAGCATTTGCTTAAATACTTGTATCTATAAAAAGAACGTTAAACATAATATATAAATGTCTTTATATATATATATATATATATATATATATATATATATATATACCTGGTGACTATCGTTCGCCGGTATATAAGATGACGACTATCGTTTGCTAGGTATATAACTATATATACCTGGTGAATATTGTTCGCAATAGACAGCGACTGTTGTTCGCCAGGTATATAAGAAGGTTCTTATATATACGTGGTGACTATCGTTCGCCAGGTATATGAGAAGAGATAGTGAAAATGTTCTCGGCCCAACCAAGAATCACTTAAAAGAAATTGCTCATTTGGTCAGATTTTGGGAAGTTGGTCAGGCTGAGAACGTTTAACACACACGCACACACATGTTATATATATATATATATATATATATATATATATATATATATACACACACACATATATATCCGAGTGTAATGAGAACGAAAATAATATATAAATTCTAATGTTCACAGCATTAATTCAAAAGAGAGCTCAATACCGAGAGTACAGAAATAATTATTTATTATATTTTTTTCATATAGACAAAAACAATTTACTCACTACAAAGATGCAACTTTATTTCAGTGCATTTAATTGCACTTCGACTGGTGAGAACCAAAATGGTTCTTTTGGTTCTCACCGGTCGAGGTGCGACTAAATGCACCGAAACATGGTTGCATCTTTGTAGTAAGTAAATTGTTTCTCTCTCTCTCTCTCTCTCTCTCTCTCTCTATATATATATATATATATATATATATATATATATATATATATATATATATATATATATAAAGAACATACCAAGAAAAAAGAATTCAGTAGACTTCAACATCTACTCCACGTTCTCCCAAATTTTAATGTCTAAACGCGGTAAAATTTAAAGATTTTAGAACATTCAATGAAAATTATCAGAAATGCAAGATGATGAACTAGACTGTCGAACTAAAAAAAACAAAAAAAAACTCCCTCGCCGTGGTTAATATAAGAAGCGATGTTTTTCAATGAGATATTGTTCTCCAATGCTGCTCTTAATGGCAATGTTGCCTCCTGTCTTGTAGAATTAATTCTAAAGTAGGGCATAAATTATCTAAGTCACAAGAAAAAACTCAACTGCATAGTGTAGAGGGATGACTTTTTTGCTAGTATACTTGTACGGGATTCGGGATTTAGAAATGAATAAGGATGGTGACGCATAATGGGAAACAAGAAGCAACACAAGATATTTTTCTCCCAAACAAAAAAAATAATCAGCATGCTGAACATAAAGTATACTATAAATATACCGGAATATGGTTAGTAGATTCTTTCTATTCAATAGAAGGAAAATAGAAAAGAAATGTCAACAGTTCAAACTTTATCAAACGCATAAACATATAGACGGTATCCATCAAAAGATAGTCAACACCTAAATTCAACAAAAAAGAGAACGGAAAAATTTAGATCGAAGAACGACGAAATTGATAATCGTGTATTATGCCGTATACTCCAAAAATGATATCCATAGATTTTATATGAACATGCTTAAAAAAAAAAAAAAAAAAGAGAAAGTGAACTAGATAGTGGGTAAAATATACAGATAACCACGCCTTATTTCATTTTTTTCCGTTCTTAGGCCGAGTGACAAAATAATTCGTTCCATCAAAAGACGTTTCGGCTGCATATGTAGGTATATATATATATATATATATATATATATATATATATATATATATATAAACTAACGACAAAAATATTTTACGTGAGATATATTTATTTTTATTTTTCAATATCATCTTCCGTGTAAATCCATTTACTTCAGTGAAGGATATTAATTTCATAGAGCTGACATTATACAGTGAAAATTTCAGATCAGACTTCAGTAAATAACTACGTATGAAGTTACTGAATTATTGATCCCTCCTCGTACTGCACTTTTTTTTTTAAGCTTATCACCCCAAGCAAGGCTGGAGGCCACTAGCACGCAAGGTGTTACAGAAGGTTTGGAGGAAGAGCAGATAGGAGTGGTAAAGGAGGGGATGTGGAGAAAGATAGTGGATCGATCAAGGCATGGGGGTTACAGAAGATTTGGAGCGAGAGCAGATAGGAATGAAAAGTGAAAGGATGAGGAGAAGGGAAGTGGATAGATCAAGGCAACTGGAGATGTCGATTGACGTTACACTTAAATAGTTGGAGATTGTATTTGTCAGGGAAACAGGAATAAGGAAGGGAGTTCCACATGCGAGATGTGCGAGACATAAAGCTATTGGAGTAGAAGAGAGGTCTACATCTAACAGTTTCAACGGTGAAGGGGTGGGAACGGGATGCCAGCCTCGTAGGACGTTTAAATTCATGAGGCCTAGGAACCAGCGAAAGCAGCTCATCGGAGCAATTACCGTGAAAGTATTTGTAAAAAAGACAGAGTGAAGCAACGTCGCGTCTGTGAGAGAGCGACTGCAGACCAGATGGCAGATCAGGGCCAATTAAATTGCATATCCGTCTCTGGATCTTATCAAGAGCCCTGAGGCAAACAGCAGACCTCCATTCTAGTATAAATACTACATTTTGTAATGAGGCGAAACTTTAGATATCAAGGCATAATTTAAGTGCAGCAGGAAGCTTTGACATTCGGATCTGTGAGTTGTTATGTAATTATGACGATCGTTCTTAAAAAAATGATAAACTCGAATATCCGAAAAACAACGGCCAAAACTTTGTTTTCAAAACAATAAAGATAAAGATACTAATTCAAACAAGTCATAGAATAATGGTGTTAGAAAATATTTAATATTTTCTTTCTTTTCGAATTTAAATGTTTATCTGGGAGTTTTTTGTTGTTTTTTTTTTAGTTTAAAATGTTCTTAAATTAATTGTTATATGTCATTACATTTTTCAAAATAAATACGAACACAGTATCAGGCTGACTACACCTATTTCAATTCAATATTCTCCTATATCAGGAAAGCTGTCATTAAATAATTAATGGCGTGCAAGAAAGGATTATCTGCGCATCTCAGAAAAGAGCAGGTGTACTTCATCAGCAATGTAGATTCACATTAATCTACAATTTAAAACGGTCAAAGCACAATTCATTATGTTATCAAGAAAGATTCCTTTCGTTGTAAAAGATAAATGTTGGAGCGCTTGACGTAATACAATGCTTAGCAAGAGTATCTCGCAATGTATCTCTATCTATAAAAGGCAAAATGTGTGTGTGTGTGTGTGTGTGTGTGTGTGTGTGTGTGTGTGTAACCAATGCACGGCCGCAATTTTCGACGGATTTGCACCAAAATTTACATGCACATGCTCCAAGTTAGTGGAAAGGCCAAGACCGACTTTGCATTTCCCAACTCGCATCGATAGTGGAAATAATCGATTTTTTCATGCTTCTACAGCAGTTTTCATGTAGTTTGCGGCCATTTTCTACTGGCCAGAGTAAGAGCCTATAGCTAGCTGCCACGAATGTTAACTAGCATTCTAGCATGCAAAAAAATCGATAGCTGCATTCGTCACAAGTGGGAAAAATTTAAATCTGCATGGCACTTTACTCCAATTGGCTGATTCGTTTACTTAAATTCAACGTTGATTCTGATTTCGCAGAACTGGGTTGGGTGTGAAAATGTATTTGTTGTTAACATTTTTTTTTCATTCGGTTTTTCCAGTTACGAGTCCTTTTTTAAAGCTGATCGTTTTGTGTTCATTTTGCTTAGTTCTTTTTTCGTAACAGATTTAATGTTTAGTATAGAGCTTAGAAAAAATTCGTAGTGTGAGATAGGCAAGAAGTAAGGCATGTAGCAACACCAGCACAGCAAAGGGCACTCCTTTAAAGGCAAGGAAGGGCAAAAATATTTTAAGTCAAGTGATTGCTGTATGAGTCGTACGATTTTTTAATCAAGCACGGGCAACGCCGGGCCATGCTGCTAGTTTTTAATAAGGTTTTTAAGCGCCCGCAGAAGAGCGATGTTCAGTATATCGGTCTTTGAAGTTAGGCGCGGATAGTGTAAAGTTTATCGGCGCGGATAGTGAATCCGGCGTGCCGAGTTTAATTTCCGGTCGATTCAGTTTCGTTCACTTCACGCTTTGGAATCTATCTTCTGCCAGCTATACGTTGAATAGCATGGGTGACAACCAGTCTAGAAGGAAAATTCAGAATTCAAAGCCAGCTTGAAGAGGGATGGGTTCTATTAGGTTACCTTGCCCAAGACACACTATTGTTGTTGCTAGGATTGCAGTGGTGCCCTTACAACTCTCACCGCTTTTGGGACTAGTGATGAAGTTAGTAATAATTATGCTGAACAGACCTTAGTTACAGTTTCTGGGAAATATCGTGTTATCTAGCGTGATCAAGAATTTGAACAAGGCCAGCACGCACAATCCCTCGGCCACGATGACTTGTGACTTCGTGCTAGCACAGCTATAGCGGGCTCCAAGGATTCCGTCTATCCCGTAGCATCGTTTTCAGACACTTTCCAAAGGTGCCGCGCGCTGGGATCGACTCCTTCAGTCCGATAACATCAAGAAGTCTCCTTCCTGACAAATCAATCATGATGAGATTCGAACCCGGGTCTCATGGTCAGAATGCGAACGTTCTAACCACTCGGCCATTATGGTACTATGATTGATTAAGATCATGAATACATAATCAAAAGGATTTGAAGAAGTGTTTCCCGTATAAGGGATTATTAAGCTGGGAGTAAGAGGTTGACTGGCGGTTGCAGTTCAAATATTTAAATGAAGACAGCTGATCGGGGGCGTTCAAAAATCCGCACAGAAATCAGGTCTTTAGCTGATTAAGGCACCACGGTCATTCGGCAGGGGAAATGTTGGTCTACAAGCGGCTAGACAAATTCGATCTTGATTCTTTTCTTTCAGCAACTACTTTTATGGGGATGCAAACCTTAAATACACTGCTCTGATTGGCTAGCCAATAATAATGCTTGACCAATAGTCATGTGTCATACTCATCGAAGGGGAGAAAGAAAAGGCTCCAAGAACCAAATATGATTAATGGCCGTGTATCGTAAGTATCGGAGGGGGAGACGATGACCATGTGAAAACGTATATATAAGTCGACAGCAGGTAATCTAAATTTCGTGGAAGTAGTGTAAATACGGCGTGAAAACGTATATATACGTCGACAGCATGTAATCTAAGTTTCGTAGAGGTCGTATAAGTACGTCGTGAAGAAGGTAATCAATTTTTAACATACAACGTGTGTTAGCACGTGCGATACCCTGTCTTCATGAGCCGCCGACCAGGGGTGATCTCACGGTTTCGGTGGCTATGGCGGGACATATATATATATATATATATATATATATATATATATATATATATATATATATATATATATATATATGTGTGTGTGTGTATGTGTGTGTGTCAGCAACAGGGAATCAGTTTCGTGATAGTCGTATTAGTACGTCGTAAAACGTTTATATATATGTGTGTGTGTGTGTGTGTGTGTGTGTGTGTGTGTGTGTAGCGACAGCAGGCAATCAAAGTTTCGTAGAAGTCGTATAAATGAAAGAAATATATATATACGTCGACAGCAGGCAATCTAAGTTCCGTGTAAGTGATATAAGTTTGTCGTGAAAACTTATATGTACGTCGATAGCAGACAATCTAAGTTTCGTGGAAGTCATATATATACGTACGTCGTGAAAACGTATATATATGATGACAGCAGACATTCTAAGTTTCGTGAGAGTCGTATAAGTAGTTCGTGAAGACGTATATATACGTTGATAGCAGGCAATCTAAGTTTCGTGGAAGTCGTTTAAGTACGTCCACAGCAGCGGAAGTTTTGGACAATTTAAAAAAAAAGGAAGTAAAGAGAAACGTACAAATTAACAAAAAAAAAGGTTAGTAAATACGTTATTTTATGTCGTTACCTATTATTCTATCAATTCTGTTAATTCCAATAAAATATCTTCTATTTCTATTTATTAAACCTAAACATATCAAATTAAGATTTAATTTAAATAAAATTTAATTTAAATGACTTGAGTACTAATTCGTGTACAAAATTAGAGATACCAGAATCAAATAGGTACAACAATTTAAATATCTCGTTAGTGTTTTAACAGAGAGTGGAAAACGCGACACGGAAATTCGAAGGTCCTTTGAATGCGAAGCAAAGTATTAACAAAGAGAAACAATTCGTTAAAAACAAAGAAAAGGCGTACTGAACATTTATGTAATATCAGTCCTCCCATATAGTATTGAATACAGAACAATCTGCTCACAGATGGAGAAGAAACTTGAAGCAACAGACATATGATTCTCTAGAATGCTGATGTTACCATGGACTGAACATGTGAGAAGCGACGAAGTTTTAGAGAAAATGGAAATAAAAGGGGCATTTATACTTAACATCAGGAAGAGAGGGTTGAAAATCCCAGGTCATATAACGAGGAAAGATGGCTTTGACAGTCACATAACATAATGAGAGCAAAAGAAAAAAAAAGCAAATCTATGTAACGCGCCTGTGTAAAACGTTGGTAGAACGGGGTTTAGGAGAGATAGCAAAAAGTATAAAATGAATAAGAGTTACAAAGAACACGAAATTGTGCAGACCCATGATCACCAACGTCCTGAAGGGATACGACACATAGAAGAAGATGAGTAAGGGTCAAAATTCTAAATTGCTTATTAAAAATATGTGCAATTGTGTTACTTGAATCTTTCAGACGGGAAGGATCTGCCTGCTTAGGACATTACTGTCTTTTACCAGAACACGAGCATCAACCGCCGAGGCTGATGGGAAGTGTATAATTAGTTTAGTAATGAAGTTGTTCACAATTTAGAGCAGTGGTTCTCAATGTCAGCGTGTTGGATCCATATTTAGTTTCTGCATATATTTAGTTTTGTTGAAGTTATTGTGTTGTAGAGTTATTTCCTCAGTGGAAACTGTATTTGGACTAAATTCGGTCCTAAATAGGTTCAACGTACAAAAACGTAAGGAACTTGTTATAATAAGTATTACGCAGAGTAATCTAGTTGTGGTAAATGACTACTTTCGTCTTCGACTCCCACTGACTCCTACTTATATTAGATGGGAGAGTCTATTATTTATAGACTAGGTGTGTTTCACGTATTGCTAAAAAAATTGTCGTGATTTACAATCTCTACGTTTCGTTCAATTTCGCAAACCAGTCGATGAAATTTGAATAAGCTGATTTGTTTGGGAAAATACTTTGACAAAAACCCTACTTCGATAATTTCTTCAATTTAATTTCATAGGACTTCATAGTAAACAATGTTTCTTTCTTATTTTCCTTTTTAACAGCGAAAAATTAATTCCTAGAATTTCTTACTCTTGAGCATGCAACATACAGCTGGCTATGCGTAAATAATTTTTTTCTGTGGTCAAATTTCAACATTTTGATGCGTTTGTCCTTGTTGTTTGTTTATAATTCTCGTAAATGCAAGGTGAACTGGAAAAATATGAAAATATATTGTACTACGATACGCACCCTAGTAAAACCAACTGTGCTTTGTGCCCCCTTACCTGTTTGCATTTCTTCCCAAAATTTAGTTTCGGTCGGTTATTTTAGAAGGTGTGATGGACGGACGGACGGGTGGAAGTACAGAATTTTATATGTAGATAGATACAATTCCTAAACTTATCTATTTGTAAAAAATAAAGTAAGCTTTTTTTTTCATCGAATTTCATAGGGGGTTCATTAAAAGGATTAAGAGTAAAAGTGGTCCATGGGTTAAAAAAAAGAGTTCGATCCTTAATAGATGCACTAAATTTTAGAGTATTTATGAAGGATCGAACTCCCTACAGTCTCAATGATCTGCAAAACGGTGTGATACACATTTTTGTGTAGGTGTTATAAGCAAACAACTGCCAGTGTGAGAAATTAAATAGTAGACAATTGTATTTGAATTGAGGACCCGTAATCATATCCTGAGTTAGAGAAAGAAGTTCTGACGTCAGTCAAAAACCTTTAACTCAATATCGGTCAGGTTGAGCAATATGTGATACTTAAGCCATAAATAATTATGATAGCTGATGAAACAACTTACTTTATTTCGTCTGTAGTGCAAATAAGTATGGTACAAGGCGAAAAAGCAAGGAAGAAAATGTCTCATAGGAACTGTTCCATACTATAGGATTACCGTATTTCCCGTATGCTAAATCGCATTTTTTTTTCCTGAAAAATGCCATAAAAAATTACCATGCGTCATAGGACAGAAACCTCAAGGCGTTGAGGGGAGTATGCCAACCCTCACAAACCCCAACCATGAGCAATCACGACTTCCAGACATATATCATAATCCTACGATTATGCTTACGACATACCACATAATGTCCACACCAGGAAACCATTCGCGAAGATCCGGGCTCCGGCACACGACCGCGACAAATAGTAGGAAATCTCAGCACGTCGCTGCACAAACGAATCTTTGGAGGGGTGGTGGTGGTGGTGGTGGTATTGGTGTTGGTGGTGGTGGTGAAGAAGAGTATTATTATTAGTCGTAGTAGGTGCGCTTGGAATGATAAAAAAGGAACACAACAATACTTTTTGAAATTCCATGGAAATCCCAGCTTAAGAAAAATACAAAAAATTGTCTTGATAAGTACAGCCCACACACTAAGAAGAACTTTGTCCATGTAACTCTAGTGATGTTATGGGAGTTAGAAAAACAAATCATGAAATGTAGCCAGCACACAACACTACTTGTTTAGGTTTTCCTGCAGACTTGATAAGTAGTGTGACCATAGTAGATATCGATAGTGTAACAATAATAATAATAATTATTATTATTATTATTATCGTATACCCCGTTAGTATCATACCATACATATTGTTTAAATATGTCCAGTGATTGGGTTTGGCACCTGATCAGCTCCCTCCATGTATCTCAGTTGCGTGCCAATATCTTAGTCTCTATAAAAGATCTTCCAGTCTACCCAATGACGTTTTTGACCCAGATAATACAATTTGTAAATAAAAATCTTGAACAATTCGATAAAAAAAGAAAGACTAAAATAATCAATCAGCACCGCAATGTCTCGTCGAAAGAAAAAAAACACCGACAAAATAACTGAAGTTAAAACGTAAAAGTGCTCAATACACTAAGTAGAGCAAAAACTAAAAACCTAGTGAGCCAGAACCTGCTTTGTCTGTCTTCTTTAATGAAACACACACACACACACACACACACACACACACACACACACAAATATATATATATATATATATATATATATATATATATATATATATATATACTACAGCACGGGACTACAGGGGAAAAACATCGCTTAAAAAAGTTACCCTCCAGAAATACACTAATCGGCCGTTATTTTCTTTTTTTTTCTTTTTTTCGCAGACACACACACACGCACACAGAGACACAGACAGACAGACAGACACACACAGACACACACACACACACACACACACACATATATATATATATATATATATATATATATATATATATATATATATATATATAGCTGCACATTTCAACTAACCGGACCATAACATTGGTAACATTAGATATGTCCTTTTAGCGTCTCCATTTAAATGACAACAAGAACGCCGAAGATGCGATTAAAAATAGATTTTAAAATAAATTCCCACATCCTTGGTTTGAATAGGAATTTAAGCATACTCAATGAATACCGTTTGCACAGAGATCCTTCTACAAATCCCTCTACAACCCTAATGGTGGCAAACAATTCATCCAAATCTACTAGATTGCTTCAGTAATATAACACACACACACACACAAAAGACCTTGCTACTTCATTTTTTCTTTCTCGTTTCGTTGAGAAAGGACACAGGCGTGTCCGAAAATTCCGTGTTTTAACATCTTTCTCATCCTGCTTCCATTTGGTCAAAAGGCTTACTAATATATAATAAATATTATTAGTCTTATTATCAATATTATTTTTTTATCTCTCGAATTTCTTTCAACGGCCTATTCGTCCGGTTCAGATCCTCCTCGGTCTTTTGAACAGGAATAGAGGTTTATCTCTTGTTTCCTGTTTAGGATTGTTAAAACATCAGACTACTCGAATCATATGCGGCACGCGGAACTTAATGCTGAGCAATACGCATAGCCAACCACGGGTTTTCTCTCTTTTTTGCTGGGTGTTTTTCTGTATATAGATATATATTTTTTTTAAATCATATATGTGATGAATTCATTTATTGTGAAAATATTGATTATCTACTACATGTCGTTACAGTTCGTTGATTGCTTTTTTACGGTTTATCAACCTTTCGCAGGTTTAAATAACCTTTAAATAAGCCAGATTATATTTTTAAATCATCAGAAATTTTTGGAGAAAATAATTTATTTACTGAAACAAGCCCTCCGATTTCCAATTCCGAAATGTTATCCATTACCCCACGCGCACCTTCACGCTTACAGCATCTGGTATTTCTAAGCGATCACCTTACCTAGGTACTGGCAAGGCTCGACATTGCTTAACTTCGGTGATCGTATGAGAACCGGTGTTTCAACGTGATATGGCCGTAAGCCTCGTTACAATTGGTAAACCCTTTCAGGAGAGAAGGATTCATATTTTGGAATTCTGTTCATTTATGTGCCATGCGTAATATACGCTTATGCGATCATGTATTTTTCGACTGACGAGGCAGATTTTTCCCGCAGTAGGTTGCCATTTCTTTCTGCGGTCTGTCCTGCTATTTATCGAGGCAGATTTTTCCCGCAGAAGGTTGCCATTTCTTTCTGCGGTCTGTCCTGCTATTTATCGAGGCAGATTTTTCCCGCAGTAGGTTGCCATTTCTTTCTGCGGTCTGTCCTGCTATTTACCCATACCTTTCCCAATGGTATTAGCACGTAAGTGAATGTAATGGATTCCACTGGAATTTGAACTCGGCTCTCCGATCCCACAATCCGAGCTGCTATCCATTACTCCACCGTGCCTTTTGGAATTATAAGTCTGAAAATCATGTGTCTGTGGGCTGTTTTTTTTTTTTAAGACTGAATAACGCTTTTCTTTTCTCTTGTTGAAAAGAAATCATTTTACTGTTATTTACGTATTCCGAAATAAGTTCGTTTATCTTTTAAACTTCGGATTTGAAATCCTTATTTACTCACCTCTGTAAACGTCGCACATTTGCCAGCGTTCACATGGAGACATTCGCATTGATTGAGAGTCGAAAGTTAGCTCAACGCAGCAAATAATCCGAAATGGGAAACTCTTGCTTGAATCAGCAAATAGTAGCGACAACTCGGTCAACATTGCACTCCATAATGAGTTTCTTATGTAAACTTAGCCAGTTTGCAACATTATCGTTATTTAGTGTACATGATAGATTTGCCAAGGGTGCACATTAAATGACTTACGTAATTTACTTCAGTAAATTATGCAAAAAATAAAACAAAATAAATAAATAAATAAATAAAATAAAACAAAATAAATAAATAAATAAAATAAAATAAAATAAATAAATAATAATTTTCGGTTGCCATAGAAATGCAATTAGTTTCTCATAATAATTTAATTATTTACATAGACGGGTTTTTTTTTTCATTTTTTTTTTTTTTTTAAACTTTTTATTTTCTCAAACAGCGGCGAAACAAACACCAGCAGTACAGCAGAAAAAGATACTATGTAACTACTTTTCGAAAGTAAGGACTTATATTCCACCGTCTTGTTCCAGGACATTTGTTCTCACGAACTGTACCTCCCCATTGCGCAAACGAGGATGAGGTAATTTTTTAAAAAATTAGGTGATAAAATAAGGGAAGTGATGAAAAATCAAAGAAAACTAGATAAGTGCTAATTATTCAAAAAATGTTGCAAGTGTTGATGCTTACGGCAGTATCACGTTGAAACACCGGTTCTCATCCGATCAAAGTTAAGCAAAGTTGAACCGGGTTAGTACCTAAATGGGTTCCCACCCGGGAATACCAGATGCTGTAAGCTTGGATGTGCGGCTGGTGTAATACGGGATGAGAAATCGGAGAGCCGAGTTTGAATTCCAGTCGGGTTCGTTACATTCACTTACATGCAAATATTCTTGAGAAAGATATGAATCCACCTTTTCTCCTCCCAGATATGGGTTAAACAATAAGACTTGTATCAGAAAATCATTATTATTTCCCCAAAATTCTCATAATCCCAAAATATGTTTCGGCTTTAAATAACCATAGAAAGTTTTATAAGGTGTAAAAACAAATCAATTAATCAATAATAAAGCAAGTGTTTAATCAGTTGAAACCATGTCAGCGGCCGAGGTAGCATGAAAATGGGGCGATCAGTCCGGTATCCGTGCGATAAAAAAAAGAAAACTCGAACAAGTGTTAATGTTTTGTTTTATACGTCAAAAATAGTGTCTTGGGTTCATGATAAAGTGTTTGTAAAACTCGGCAAAGAGCCAGACTAGAGAACGTAGTGCAAATGTCCCTGTTGACAGAAATATTCTACATGAAAAGGTGCTTAACTTCTAAGAACATTACAGTTTAAAGCTAGCAAAAGGTGGCTTTATTTTATTTTATTTTTGTATAATAATGTTCTATCTGTACAAGACCCAAGAGCCACTCGATGTAGAAGGTTACAGAAGTAAGAGGTACAGTTTATGAGGATATATAGAGAAAAGAACGGTTAACCCTAGACTTGAAGATGTTAAGATCGTAGTGATCGAGGAAGAATCCACAAAGTAGCAAATCGTGGGAAGAAGCTGCTCGAGTGGAACTTACATCTCACCAATGGAATCCGAACGGAATGAGGATGGTTGATTTCAATGTGCATAGCATGGCCGGTCTTGGTGGGACCAAGGAATGTAGGTTTTTAGAACACTTCCCATGGAAATAGCGATAGACTAGCGAGAGACTTGCAAAGTTTAATGCCTTTATGGTTTTATATAGTGATAGAACCCAAAGAATATCATGGAAGAATAATGTCGGCTTATACGGAAGCAACATCGGAATTCTTAGAAAACTCCCAGAAAAGAAAGTAATCGAAGAATAAAAGTAAGTGTGAAGAACAATTCTTCAGTTCTGATGAAACAGACCTTTTTGCTGGGGGGGAAATGTTAAACTGTACCTACATTCATGAGTGCCACTAGCCACGTCCCCTGAATCACGCCAGCATTCTCCCTGGCCCAATTTCTGATGTTCTTAGTCCAGTGCCTTTTTTTTTTTTGTATTCCTCTCGGTTTCCTGCCATCGGAGCATTCCTCCCGGATGCGGGTGCAAAGGTTCTGGGCTCTGATATGGACAAAATATTACACTTTTCGCTTCTTTATGCCAATTGACTCTTTTTTCCCATCTCCTCCAGGACCGATTCGATTTCATACCGATTAAAAAAAAAAAAATGAACTCTCACATTTCTTTGATACGCCACGCGTATTTCATAACTTTAAAAATTCCCACTGACATGACTATTCCAGATAGCACTTGCATTTGGTGAAGAGAAAAGAAAAAGTAATCCTAACACTTTTGCTTCGATGAATTGTTTCAGTTAATAAAAAGTCGAGTTTTTATTTCTTCGCTGAGATATCGTAAGCTTTTTAAAGAAACGAAATTTACTCTAACTTAATTTAAAACAAAACGCGGCATTCGCTAAAGAGGAATTGAAAGGAATAGATGACAGCGAGAGTAGAAGACGCTTGAAAATGAAAAGAATAAAATGAGCGTTGACAGTTTAATGAGAGGTTTTGTATTGCAAAGTTGAAGGAATTATTGTATTTTCGACATTTACATGTTCGTCAAGTGAGTGTAATTATGATTGTCTTTTTTTTTATTTTGAGGCGGTTGCATTTATGAAATAACATAGAAACACATGGAGAAAAAAAAACAAATAAAAAAAGTAAGTATAAACTGAAATGCCAAAAAAATATGGGACAGCAACCTAAAACAAATTCCCCCAAACAGCAATGTGACATGACTGTGTCTGCAAGAGGCTGGTGTCATTGCGTTGGTATATGTATTTAGGCACATTCTTGAGCTAAATTATCGTCAACGAAAGAGACAGACTGAAGTGTAAGTTATATATTGGTGATATGAAAATCGGCAGAAAACAGAAGTTTGACTTTCTAGGTAGTGCAGTAAAGACGATAGAAGAAAAAATGAGGCAGAAATCGAAAAGGCGGACCGGAATAACGGAAGACGTTTTTCAGAAACTAAGCAAAGTATTAAGATACACGAAAATTTCGCTGGAGACAAAGGAAAAGGATGATGAACTGCTATATAATACCTAATTTTATCAATGGAAGTGAAGACAGATGAAGAGAGGGCATGAAACAGCGGAGAATACAGTTGATTGAATATACGAGCAACAAGGAAGTTATTTGGAAAATAGGTACAAGAAAGAAACTTATTCTTGTAATCAGAAAAAATACGGCTGAAATTTCTGGGCTGTTTATTTTCATCTTACTGAGTCACGGTACGTGTGTGAAACGTCATTTTCAGGTTATAGCTTCATGATGTCAACTTGCACATCTTTTTTGTGCCTTATTTCTACAGGGTGTTGATGATCAAGTTTCGCCACAACTTCCTGTCACTTGTTGCTCTAAGTGTTATGTGATACTCTACCATCCGTTTTTGTCCTTGTTCTGTCACACATTCACGTAATATAGGGGCATATAACGAGAAAGGAGGGCTTGGAAAATATGATACTCACGGGACAGATTGAGGGCAAGAGGGAAAGAGGAAAATAACCCATAGCATAGTGAGCTTGAGTAAATGGATGGTGGAACAGGGCTTAGGAGAAATAACAAGAAGACAGTTTATTAAGAGCTACAAGGAACAGAAAATTGTGGAGAGCCATGATCGCTTACGTCCTGATTGGACACATACATAATTAGGAAATAGGGCTTGGTGAATTTTAACACTCACAAGACATACTGGAGGTAAAAGAGGCAGCTGGAAACGGGGATTAGCTTTCTTCTTTTTTATGTATCGTACCATTTACTCAGGATCACCATTTTTCCAACAGGAATCATTGTAAAATGGATTCATCCATTCCATTGTCCCAAGACGATTGCTTATTTAAACTTTAACAACAGTACTTTGTGCACAAGTTTATACACAAAACTAATGGAAATCATTAAATCTAAGATAAAATAAATAAACCCATTACTAAATATATAAAATATAGACGAACACTTTAATTTTACGGTACATGTAAGTAGAAAAGTTGATGGCGTAGGAGGAAGGTGGTGTGGAAAGAAGAAAGAAAGACATGATCCTCTCTTTATTTATAAGAATATTATAGATCATTGATTTTGCCATATGAAATTGAGTAGAAAGAGTCAATATCTTTAACACTTGTTTTGCTCTTAGCTTTTCTTTTTCCTTTACCAGTATCATTGATAGCTTTCTTCGGAGCCATGACTGAGGGCACAGTACAATAAAATTGGAAAAGAAAAGCGCACAAGTGTATACAACATGGCGGCCGACTCAGAAATGATTCCGTTCGGGTGAACTCGGTTCGGCTCGGTTCGGCTCGGTTCGGCAATGCTGTTCGAGAACCCAAAATTTGTTGGAAAACCAAAGCATTTTCATCTCGAATTTTCTGTTCGAAAACCGATTTGTTCGACATGTGAGACATTCGAGAACCGAGGTTGCTCTGTACATATATATATATATATATATATATATATATATATATATAGAGAGAGAGAGAGAGAGAGAGAGATAGATAGATGTATGTATATGTGTGTGTGTGTGTGTGTGTGAATTGTGATCAAATATAGATTGGAATCCGACAGAATGATAGGATAAGAAACAAATAGGAAACGTTTAAAAATCTAACATGTTTCGCTTTTATTAAAATTAATTTTTTTCTCCTCTATATTTCATTATCTGATGAAGCTTTAACTTCATTTAGCTATATATATATATATATATATATATATATATATATATATATATATATATATATATATATATATATATATATGCTCCTGAAAAATGTATTTCGGTTGAGCTCTCTGGGGAGGAAGTGTGAGTTTGTAAACAGTGACTATTACGCAATTAATGCAAGACTTTTCGGTAAATCGAATTGAGTTCTCGTAGTCACTGTGTGTTTATCCCAAAATAAATACGTTTACATCCACATCCATCCCTGCCGTGCGCCAACGGCTTAGGGGTAGAACTCCGACTGACGCCAATTCAGTCACGTTTCAATCCTTTCGTCAGAAATCAAATTTTTTTTTATTTCTGAGGAAAGACCTAGGTGGTCTGAAATATTAAATAAATAAATATATACAAAAACACAAAAATAAATACTTTCATAAAAAAAGCCCCCAATTTTGTTTCATTTATTTTATCCAGATATTATATACATATCAAGAAAGTATACGTGGCCTCTCATTATGCTATATATATATATATATATATATATATATATATATATATATATATATATATATATATATATATATATATATGTGTGTGTGTGTGTATGTATATAATGCTGCGCAAAAGTAGGTGAATATTATTTTTTAAAATTGCCTTTTTTTCTAGATAATCAACAGATGTTAATTAAACTATATATTCATTAAGAAAAACCGTTTTTTTATCAAGCTGGAATAAAAGTATTAATTAAAAATTAAGATGTGTAAAAGTAATTAGATCCTTACATTTGCACTCTGTAGTTTTGTTCTGCATGATTGCCAGTGTAAATAATTTTTTATGCACGTGTGAAAATCAAAATGATACGTATTTATTTTTTGGTAAGCTGTGTATACTGCAGTCAAGCAATATAACCCATTGTGTATGCAAATAGGTGCAGGTAGAGACTAGATTTTAAAAAATAATTGAAGCCTATAATGATGAAGAAGACTACAAAAGTATTTTTAAATGGAAGGCGTTTGGTATGACGACATCGCAATCAATAAGTGGCCGTTTTTATTGAATAAATTTACTCTTCAGTATTTCAAGATATTTTTGTGTAATTTTGGTAAATATATCTATTAAAATGAGATGTCAGTGTTATTTTCATTTCTGCGTAATTTAGACGACAGTTTATCCATCGCGCTCCCCCTCTCTCTTTCTTTCTCTCTCTCTCTCTCTCTCTCTCTCTCTCTCTCTCTCAATATATATATATATATATATATATATATATATATATATATATATTGTGTGTATTTAGGCATCATTTTTTCATTCATACATGTTTCATTAAATAATATAGATAAGTGTTGACTATATATTTTATGTAAGTTCTTTTCATATCGTCTGATAAGCTTAATAACATTATCATTAAACAATGAAAGAAAATCACAATATTGATACATATTTTTAATCCAATCTAAGCTTTCGGCTTACATAAGCCATTATCAAAGATGACAATTACACAATATATTAAGCAATACACGAACAAGAAATTGATGATAGTCTGGAATGATTTCCAAGCAACGATAAACACGTGCATATAAGACGCTGAAAGCGAAAATCGCACAACAGCTCATGACGTCACACATGACCACGAGAGAGTGAATCCGATGAGTATTGAGTATGGAAAGCCGTTGGTATGAACCAATGACTTCTGTTACTAATTATAGGAATTTAAGGATATTTGTGGAGATTTCATATATATATATATATATTCACACCGTTCCAAGCGCACGTAAGTGAATGCGAATTCGAACTCGGTTCTCCAATTCCTCAATCCGAACCATAATCCATTATTCTACCGTTCCTCCATTTCTTCTTCCGCTAGCTATGAGTAAATAGCAGGACAGACTAGGTTCAATAGTCTTGGGTGGAAACCGGTCTAGGAGAAGGGAAACTATGGATTCAAACCAGCCTGGAAAATCCGGAGTAATGGACCCGAATGCAGTTAACCCAGTACTCTCAGGTATTATTATCTAGAATGCTCATGCGGCCCGCTTTCTCTCCCCAGACGTCACACACTCGTATGCCCTGAAATTGTAGAAGTAGGAAGAGAATGTTGCAACCACATCACCCTGCGCAAGGCGTGCTAGGTTATGTTATCATCGACTCACGATGGACCCCCTTTAAAAAATAAACGTTATTTTTAGTGAACACTCATATTTGTGTAGACGGCCCGTTTATTTATTAAACAGTATATTTATTTATTTTCATCTATTGGCCTGAATGTTCAAGAACTCTCATTAAAGAAAAGTATATGTTCTCCGGCAAGATTCGAACCTTGGTCCCAGATGAACTGCCGTTACTGTTTAATAAATAAACAGAGCATCTATTCATATATGAGTATCCACTAAAAATAACGTTTAAAGGGATAAAATCTGTCGAAGTAATAAATAAAATATCCATATATATATATACACACACACATATATAAATAAATTTATTTAAAGACATTTATGATATGTTTAACGTTCTTTTTATAGATACAAGTATTTAAGCAAATGCGCTGTTTTATAATAAACAGTATTAAATAACATTTACCGGCCTAAATGTCCGAGAAATTTTCATAGAAAATTTTCGTTCTCCGACAGGAATCGAACCTGTATCCTATACGGAACCATCATTTCGCGTGATGTGCCTTAACCTTTCGGCCACAGAGCAGCGTCTGGTTAGCAAGGTCGATTTTACTATCTTTAAACTTAAATCTTCCATGAATCTCTTCTATTCATATCTGCTCTAGCGTATCAAATGTAAACAAATGACGTCATATATTTTAGAATTGGACATTGTCCGACAATTTATTTAAAGACATTTATATTATGTTTAACGTTCTTTTTATAGATACATGTATTTAAGCAAATGCGCTGTTTTATAATAAACAGTATTAAATAACATTTACCGGCCTGAATGTCCGAGAAATTTTCATAGAAAATTTTCGTTCTCCGACAGGAATCGAACCTGTATTCTATACGGAACCGTCATTTCGCGTGACGTGCCTTAACCGTTCGGCCACAAATACTTGTATCTATAAAAAGAACATTAAACATATCATAAATGTATTTAAATATATATAAATGTATGTATGTATTTTAAGACATTTTTTAGGGTTGAATTTATTTCTATGTATGATTAATGCATTTGATAAATTGTTGTAGATATGGTCCTTTTTGTGTCCATGGACACATTTTTAAAATGTTTGCAAGTTTACCCAATGCATTGTAACGAGCAGGTATGACAGTTTATTTTATATACACCTGCTTCAGAATTATTATTGTTATGGATAGTAGAGATTAGAGTTAGTGGGTAATAGTATATGCCTGTCTTTATCTAATTCATTATCATTGTTATTGTTGTCGTTAATAATGTTATTATCATAACTTAGACGGAAAATACTTAAGAGTGTCGCTATCGAATCTTAGCAAAATATAAATTCGCGCCTGAGAGAGAGAGGGGGGGGGGGAATAAAAAACAATAATATTTATTTTTCCGTTAATTTGTCCATTCGATATATATGGGGAGAGACACAGTGAGAGAGAGAGAGAGAGATTGAGAGAGAGAAGGAGAGCAAGTGAGAGAGAGAGAGAGAGAGAGAGAGAGCAAGATAGATAAATGAAGAAAAAATGAAACAAAGACAGGTAGAAGAAGAAAAACGCGAAGAAGAAAAATGCCTCTGACTCCATAATCACACAAACACGTCAATATCTCATTTTAAGTATGGACTTATATAATCGTTATTTTCTCAGTTTTTTTTTCTGCACATAATTTATATAAAATGAGATAGAGAGAGAGTCAGAGAGATAGAAAGCGCGTGTGTGCGGTAAATACTCACAGACAAATAAAAGAGAGAGAGAGGGGGTGAGATAGTGAGCATTCTCAGTGACTGTGATAACTAATGGCAGGCATGAAAACATGAAACGGTAGAAATCGGTTGATGAACCGCCTGATAAAGATGCCAATAAAGGAAGATTAAGTGGTTGCGATAAAAAGGAGATTTGAACAGCCTTAGTAAGATAGATAGATTGATAGATAGATAGATAGATATGAACAGACTGATATATATATATATATATATATATATATATATATATATATATATATATATATATATATATATATATATACCCAAGTGTGGGATTGGTATATACGGAGTAAATTCCAATAACCAACAATTATTATTCTTTAAAGAGTGCTCAATACAGAGTAGAGCGATATAATCATTTATTTAAATATTATAACATAAATATGTTATAAAATCACTACAAAAATAGCCATTTTGTTTCAACACTCCCAGTGTCTTATCAAGTGAGGATGTTGAATGTAGAATAAATGGGAAAAAAACATTTATTCTACATTCAACATCATCACTTGATAAGACACTGGGAGTGTTGAAACAAAATGGAAATTTTTGTAGTGATTTTATAACATATTTATGTTATAATATTTAAATAAATGATTACATATATATATATATATATATATATATATATATATATATATATATATATATATATATATATATATATATATCAGGTCATCCCATAAGTTCTGTCCGAATTTTGAATTTTGAAACAAGTGACCAAATGTTACATTTAATTACAGAATCAATCAACAATGTATTTTCCCTGATTATCTATGACTTCCTTCCATCTATTAACAAGCTTACTAATTCCATTACTGTACAATTCTTTTGGCTTTGATTTGAAGAACTCACAAATGTCAGTTTTAACCTCTTCCTGTGTTACAAAAGCCGTTTCTTCCAAATGATTCTGTTAGCTACGAAACAAATGGTAGTCTGAAGGAGCAAGGTCGGGCGAATAAGGTGGATGAGGAATTTTCTCCCAACCAAGTTCTTCGATTTTTGTGACGTGATTCTTGCTGTGTGTGGTCACGCATTATCCTGATGAAACATCACCCGTTTTCGATTCACTAGAGCAGGTCTTTTTTTCCTCAAAGCTTGGTTCAAACCCTCTAATTGCTGACAGTATATTTGAGCATTAATTGTTGCATTAGGTGGTAAGAATCCAAAGTGGATTATTCCTTGGCAATCCCACCAGATTAAAAGAAGAACCTTTTGCCCATGAAGTTCCCTTCTTGGCTGTGGCTGGGGTTCTTTCCCTTTACCAAGCCACTGTCTACGACGCTTAACATTTCGATAAAAGATCCATTTTTCGTCGCCAATCACAAGTCTATCCAAAAAAGGTGAAACAATTTGGTGAGAATGGAGAGAAGAGCAGATGTCAACTCGGGATTTGAGGTTGTTTTCATGAGGCACCCATTTTTCAAGTTTAGGAACTTTTCCAAGTTGTTGAAGATGCCGATGAACAGTTGTATGGTTTGAACTGAGAACCACTGCCAATTCCTCAACTGATAAAGCAGGATTTTCTTCGAGGGCTGCTTCAAGAAGCTTTTCATCAAACTCAACTGGACGTCCGGTTCGATCTTCATCTTCAAGGGTGAAATCTCCACCTCTAAATTTTACAAACCATCTTCTGCAAGTTCTTTCATTCACACATTCCTCTCCATAAACTGAGTGAATGTTTCTAGGCTGCTGAGTTTCCTTTCTTAAGCATTATGTGCCTCAAATGATTCTTGGGTACTTCCTTGTTAGCAGGGTTTTAATCAAACAAAATTTAATTTTATTGTTCTCTGAAATAAAATTTGATCAGTTTAAATGTATCTAAACATAAAAATAATGTTCAGCCCCATTAGACATTATAAAATACTCTTTCATTTTAACAAAAAGTTAAAATTCGGACAGAACTTATGGGATGACCTAATAGATAGATAGATAGATAGATAGATAGATAGATAGATAGATAGATAGATAGATAGATAGATACCGTACCTAGGAACAAACAAGTTTCGCCAGTGGCGTATAGTAAGTAATCAACTGCCAGTGATGATACCCATGTATGTCCCAATTCCTATAAAGACATTGGTATATACTGTATGTTGTCTTCCACTTGGGATTCACCTTGATTCCTTTCTATCTCGCCACTAGCAGTTGATTACTTACTACGCGCCGTTGGTGAATCTTCTATGTTGTTCCTGTTATATTATCGTTACACTTCTAACCTTCGTTTTGGTTATTCTTATTCAGTAACCTATTCCTAGCTTACAAGAGATAGATAGATAGATAGATAGATAGATAGATAGATAGATAGATAGATAGATAGATAGATAGATCTGACTGAAAAAGATTAGTATCATAAAAGATAGGAACTTTGTGCAAAATATCAGTGTTAGTTATTCTAAAGTATCAATGACTCTTTTTCCATTTGACCCATTATTTCATTAGACTACTATTACTGTTGCTGCTGTTACTAATATTTTGTTTGAAAATCATTTCCCCCAAACAAGGCGATAAAGCCACTAAGACGCAAGGGTTACTGGGAGTGAAAGAATCTGAGAAAAATCATTTAAGGAGAGAGGGCAATAAAAGAACAGGGTTCAAAAAGACAGAAGAGAGAGAGAGAGTGACTTGACATTGAAATTAAATGTTTGAAGATCAAGGTTGACTCGAAAGCAAGTAGCCGGTGGAGAGTTCCACAAACTAGAAGTAAGAGAGAAGGAACGATTAGCATAGAACTTACGGTTACATCTGGCCATTTCAACTGTAAAATGAAGAGACCTAGCTGCCAATCTAGTACTGCACTTAAATTCATAATGTCTAGGTACCATAGAGGGAAGCTCATCAGAATAATTATCATGAAAGTATTTATAGAAAAGACACAGGGATGCTACATTACGGCGGTGGGAAAATGACTGCAGAATACTACTACTACTACTACTACTACTACTACTACTACTACTACTACTACTACTACTACTACTACTACTACGAAGAAGAAGAAGAAGAAGAAGAAGAAGAAGAAGAAGAAGAAGAAGAAAAGGTGGCGGAGAAAAGGCGAATGGTAATTGCCTGCAAAATTACAACAAACTATGAAGCGATGACAAACCTGGAAACCATGAAGAAAACAACAAAGAAAAATTTAGATAGAAATTATTACAGATGATAAGTTAAGGGCGGAGTTTATGCAGAGGATATTTATTAAAAATCGGAATCTCTCATGCTTAATCGCTAAACAAATGGAAAATGTTGGACTGACGTGGGCGCCAAACGGGTAAAAAATGAGAAAATTCATTTTTTTCAAAAAGTCTTTTTTTGCGTTCATTTTCGCTTTAATTCTATACCGAAACTATAAAAATGTTATTTTAAAGTCTTTTGCATTATAAAAAAATAAAGGAAAAAAAGAAAAAAATCAGAGATGTTTCGTTCCTCAATTTAAATTTTTTTTTTTTTTTTTTTTTTACTAGGACGATTCACCTTGAAACATTCCACATACAACGGATATGTGTATTCTTTGCAACATTTTTCTCCTCTTTTTCTCATCTGAGCTTCAAAGAACTTTGGCGGTCAGGTAAAGGCTGAATAGTGCCTTTAAGCGAAATTCTTCTCGTCATAGACTCTCGAAATGTTCATATCTGCCGGAGAGCGCATAGAAATATATCTGCAAACATAGCGCTGTCTTTGACTGGTTCTTTCAGGAGTATTTGCAGGTAAAATACTCCTGGAATTGACGTAACCTCATGAATCCTTTAACGTAATCGATCCTGATCTCGACTTCAGTTACTTTCTGACCGACATGACCTGACTTCCCTCGGCCTTTTCTACAAATATTTTCATGGCAACTGTTCTGATGAGCATTTTTCCTTACTGCCTTCACTACATGAATTCAAGCGAACTGCTAGATTGGCAACTAGATCTCGACGTTTTGCTATTGAACTAGCTAGAAACAACCATCATTTCTAATTTAACTTTTTCTTTTCTCGCACTTCCCGCCTGTGGAAACCCCTTCCGATTTCTTGTTGGCCTACCATCTACAATTTTCGAAAATCTTGTTCCTGAACCCTGTTTCTTTATTGTCCTTTTCTTAATAAAGTCTTCTCATTCTCTTTCACTCCTTGTAACCCTCTGCGTCCTAGTGGCGCTATCATCGCCTGCTTGGAGGGAAATGATTAAAAAAAGGTAACCAATTAGTAATTTAAACTCAGATCATAAATGAATGATAGCTGTATCGTTGGAAAAAGTTTAAATCGTCATAAAGTAATGATATCTCTTGATCTACAATTAAATATTAATTGGTGATGTTCTTCGTTTAAGGGTTAAAACCAGGAACAAATACATTAGGACCAAACCAGTGTAAAAAAAGCAAATACCATCTTTGATGAGACTGTCAGCTACATAATCATTGAATGCAATATGCTATGTCTAAACGAACATGCAAGAAAACAAGTGCCAAAACGAAAAAGGAATAAAAATACAGGCATGATAGAGTAGGAATAGCAAAACTCTGGGAACTGTGCTAGCAATCTGGGTTCGATCATTTAAATAAATATCAGCACAAACCAAAGCCTTTCCTGACAAACGACCTTTTAGTCAAACGAAGAGACCGGATCTAATAGCCTTAAAGATGAAAATAGGCGTGTTGCGAGACCGAAGACGTAATTGTGCTCACGGATCGCTGAGTTCAAATAAGAAAGAAAGAAAAGATACAAAAAAATAGAAAAATAGCAAGGTATTTAAAGCTGCCGAGATATGAAGGTTAGGGTTGTCGCCATAATATTTAGAGTAGCTGGAATTGTACCAAAAACATTAAGATCAAGAAGAACTGAATTAGAAATTCGTCTGTGTTGCTAGGCTCTGTAAGGATACTGAGGAAGGTGCTGGAATTTTGATGACAGTTTCTGCCACTTTGTCTCCAGAAAAACAAAAATTATACAGGGTGGTCCGAAGGTCTTGTCACCGCTATATAATATAAGTTTCTATGTCAGATGGCTGACACAAGTTCCTACAGTTTGGGTTAGGGTGACAAGACTTTCAGACCACCCGGTATATTTCATGTGAATCTGTAAATGCATGAATTAGACCCAAAACAGCAGCAGCAATAATAATAATAATAGTAGTAGTAGTAGTAGTTACTGTAATATTAGTAGTAGTAGTAATATTTAAAAGAACGCACACTCGTTCCGGAAGCGGTAAAAGGGATTTTAACATGGGGTCTCTCACGTAAGCGGGATCAATATCTCAAAATATTTTTTCACGAAGTTAAAATATAATAGTTGTTGTTGTTGTTGTTTTTTTTTTGTTTTTTTTTTTTTTATTATTATTATTATTATTATTATTATTATTATTATTATTATTATTATTAATACTAGTACTACAACTAATACTACTACTATTACATGATGTTCAGTTGTTTTATAAATTACTACGTGTTAGGAACCCATATGATGTCATAAGGCGTTTTTATTTATAACTTCTTTCTGCGGAGAGCAATCGACAGAAAGAAAAAGAAAGAAAGAGAGAGAAGAGAAATAAAGAGAGAAGAGTGTAGCAAAGAGAGAGAGAATGAAGAAAGGTTAAGACAGAGCAGGATCGAGAAAGAGAAAGCGGAACAGAGATATAAAGAGAACATTGAAAGTGAGAAATAAGAGAGAGAGAGAGAGAGAGAGAGAGAGCGAAAGGAGAGAAGAGAAAAAGGGTAAAGAGAAAGGTAAGAGAGTGAGTGGAAGCGAAAAGGGTAAAAGAGAAAAAGGAAGAGAGAAATGGAGAGAAAATAGAAAGAGAGTGAGTTAGAGTGATAGAGTAAGGGAGAGAGCAAAGTTTTAATGAAGGTTGGCTGAAAGGGTTTTTTATTATGCGTCTCATTAAAAAAAAAAAGTAGTCACGAAAATAATGCCGGTTCTTTATCATCAGAGAGTTGGAACGACCCAAAAAATTTACTTCAATTGGACCCAAATGCTACTTCGCGTGAGTCAATTAGAACGCTGCAAATGTTGGCAGATATCTATCCGTCATCTAACTTTACACGAACACACGCACACACACACGCACGCGCGCGCACACACACACACGTGTGTGTGCGTGCGTGTGTAAGATACTATATACATATCTATAAATCTGGTTAATAGTAGGTAATTGAATGACAAAATAGGAAAAATTACTATGTAACGTGTTTCGTTCAAAGGAGCAACTTCAACAGACTAATACTATTTTTTTCATATATATATATATATATATATATATATATATATATATATATATATATATAAATTGGTTTGATTTATTTTGTATTACGGCATATCAACCTCAATGGGTTATTTTATGTCGACAAAATTTTTTATTGCTGGTAATATTTTGTTTTGTCAAAAATCTGTTTCTGGTAATATTTTTCCTTCAAAATTGTATTGCTGGTAAGAATTTTTTTCAAAAAAATATTGCTGGTAATAGTTAACTACATGGTCATAGTTGGGACCCTAACAGGTGCTACCACCTAGGGTCAGGGTGGACCTGGGTACACCAGCAATTAAGAGGTGGTTCCAAGCTCCTCAAAACCTCCTGATCAGAGGCCTTGCTGCTGGACATATTTTATCGTCTTACCCAGAACGCGGATGTGATTTAACATCTTACCCAGGACAGATATATATGTGAAAACGATATATATATATATATATATATATATATATATATACATATGTGTGTGTGTGTGTGTGTGTGTGTGTGTGTGTGTGTGTGTGTGTGTGTGTGTGTGTGTGTATAATAGCTGGCCACTCGTATTCGATGATACCCGTCAAGTAGGGCGGCTAATCAATTTCTATTGCAGTCGCTCGCTCAGGCACATTTGTGTTTGCTCTACACCCAGAGCCCACCTGTGGTTTATACTGTAACTATGATGAGCACACCTTACTTACAGTTTCTGGGAGAGAGTGTCTTATCTAGCGTGATCAACAATTCGAACAAGGCCAGCACGCACAAGCCCTCGGCCATAATGACTTGTGTCTTCGTGCTAGTACAGCTATTGACGTCCAGCAAGAGTTCCGTCTACCCAGTTTCACTCACAAGGCTATATATATATATATATATATATATATATATATATATATATATATATATTACAAAGAGTCAATCATACCTTGAATCAATCAGCAATGTGTATGCGATTATTGGCGAAATCACTTCGCTAGTAGACATAAACATAAGCATTCCACAACTGATAATCCTCCGAATGATGAGATCCTCATAATTAAATAAAATGGATATGGTGTATTTTTTATTTTTTATTTCTGTTAGTACTTTTGAATGCTTCACGTCATTCATCATCAGGCTTTATTATCCATCAGAATCAAAACTGGGAGACGATTTATATGTGTTTATCCGACAGAAAGATGTTTTTAAGTATGAGCTATTTGTTAATTGTTATATAGGTGTTGGAGCGTGCAAATCGCAACGCTAAATTTTAAATATTTAAACAGAGAATCTTTTTGTATTTTGTAATATGGTAAATATATATATATATATATATATATATATATATATATATATATATATATATATATATATATATATATATAGTAAGGTAAAAATTCGTTGGTATATAATCCAAGTGTATCCTAATAATATGAAAATATTAGAACTGATCCGCAAAAAAGAGCTTGATGTATTTTGTTTATACAGAGCAATATAATTAATCATCGAACAAATCCTTTTACCTCATATGGGGAATAGGCTATTTCGGCAGACGAAAAAAGTGGTTGTCTGTCTTTTCAACTCCTGGTGTGGACTGAACTTCATGAGGAAGTGGGATGTAGTAGGAGTTAGCTGTGTGAAATTGTTATTGAAGGCTAAACCGTAACTTTCTGGTAACCCTTAATTTTTCCTTTTATGTATCGTACCCCTTCAGGACGTAGGCAATCATGACTCTCCATTTGCCCCTATCCCTTGTAGCTCTCAATATGTTTTGTACCATTGTTACTTCCCCCAGGCTAAGTTCTGACATCCATTTACATAAGCCCGCCAGGTATGTCATGCGTTGTCTCTCTTTCCCTCTATTTGACCTTTGAGTATCAGATTCTCCAAGCCCTCCTTTCTAATTACGTGTTCCAGAAATTTGAGCTTCCATTGGATTTGAACTACAATGAAACCCCTGTTTGCAACATCAAACATTTGGCTAAGCTACTGGATGAGACAAGCTTCATTGTCTGGGATGAATGCACCATGTCACACAAGCGAGCATTTGAGGCCGTGGACAAAACACTCAAAGACATTAGACAGAATTCACAAATCATGAGAGGTATCACTGTGCTACTCTCTGGTGATTTTAGACAAACATTACCAGTCACTGCAAGAGGAACTCTAGCTGATGAAATCAATGCTTGCCTAAAAATATTTTTACGTCTGGAGCCATGTTAAAAGACTCAGCCTGAAAACAAACATGAGAGTTAAAATCACAGGTGACCTTGAAGCAGGAAGATTTGCTGCTTTACTGTTGCAACTTGGCAATGGAACCATCAAAATGGACCAAAATGGAGATATTTCACTCCCAAATGGTTTGGTCTCAAGTATCCATGACTTGATTAATCATTTTTATCCAAATATTAAATACCATTTCATGGATTCAAACTGGCTTTGTGAGAGGGCTGTATTAAAGAATGGATAGCATTAACTGGTAACTTCTCCAGGAAATTCCAAATGAAACCATGAAGTACTTTTCCATTGACACTGGTTGAACAAGGGCAGGCAGTGAATTATCCAACAGAGTTCCTGAACTCATTGAATCCTCCTGGAATGCCATCACACAAGATGGAACTAAACGAAAATGTACCAGTTATGCTATTGAGAAATCTGGATCCTCCAACGCTTTGTAATGGAACAAGGTTAATTGTCAAGAAGATGTTTCCCCATCTCTTGGAAGCAGAGATCTTTACTGGTCCAGAAAAGTAGCAAAGAATTTTAATTTCAAGAATCCCCTTAATTTCTTCAGATCTCCGTTTTGAAGGTGTCTAGGCCATCAAGACGGCCATAACGACGGTGCTGAGGGGCATCCATGAAGAATGCTTCCAGCAGTGCGTAGAATCGTGGCAGAGAAGGATGGAAAAGTGCATTAGACTCGAAGGGGGGATTACTTTGAAGGGGAAACGACGTAGTTTGTTGTTTTGAATTAAAATAAATTTCTTATCACACCAGTCATGTTATTTTTCAGACAAACATTGTATGTGTGTGTGCGTGTGCCTACATGTGTGTGTGTGCCTGCATGTGTGTGTGCCTGCATGTGTGTGTGTCTGCATGTGTGTGTGTGTGCCTGCATGTGTGTATGTGTGTGTGTGTGCCTGCATGTGTGTGTGTGTGTGCCTGCATGTGTGTGTGTGTGTGTGTGTGTGTCTGTTGCATACAACCGTTTTCTCCGATCAATGATTAAAAATGGCTTCGAGCGAGTGAAACCTGTGGGTTTTGGCGAAGACCATCCTTATTTGAACCGTGTGGACAGGCGCTACACAATCACAAAGAACTGTACCAAATAAGAGAAACCACATTAGTAGGGGAATTTCAACACGAACAAGAACTAAAATGGATATCGCATGTAATTCGGTCAGAAACTAATGACATAATCAAGATGCTGACATTCCACACCACTTCAAACAAAAGCTTCGGAAGGAAACCACCTATCAATACTGGAAAGAACAATAATACTTACTGGACGTGAGAAACCCAGTTTCCTGAAAGATTGTTTTGATATAAAGATTTTATAGATTTCAGTCAAAAGTGGCACTGGCTGCTCGGTCAAATGTTTCCTTATAAGGAAACGGCTAATATTACCATTACTTGAATTCTATAAACAGTCCCTACTGCTATTAAACATTACTCTTCAGGTAAATTGAATGGAGTTCTCCGAGCCGCTGGCGTATTTCGTATAGAGAAAAACGTTAAAATTCTCTTCCTTTCCGCCGTGCGACGATGCCCTAGAAGTAAGATATCTAACTAATGTCAAATTTTGAGCCTGGCTTGAAGCAATCGGACGCCTAGCCACACCGAGGAGTTGTGATATAGTCTGTGGATAACTATATATATATATATATATATATATATATATTTAAAGACATTTATATATATTATGTTTAACGTTCTTTTTATAGATACAAGTATTTAAGCAAATGCTCTGTTTTATAATAAACAGTATTAAATAACATTTACCGGCCTGAATGTCCGAGAAATTTTCATAGAAAATTTTCGCTCTCCGACAGGAATCGAACCTGTATCCTATACGGAACCATCATTTCGCGTGATGTGCCTTAACTACTTTTGCTTAAATACTTGTATCTATAAAAAGAACGTTAAACATAATATATATAAATGTCTTTAAATAAATTGTCGGACTATGTCCAATTCAAAAATATATATTTATATATTTACTTTCATATAACTATACTTACGTACATGCACGCAAACACATATTTCTCCGTACATATGTGCATGAGTGAAACACACAGGCGCGTGCGCATACAGACACACACACATATGATCGCAAAATAGTTTTAATTAGGTCCTGGAGTGCTTTTTTATCCTATTGATCTTGAATCCCGGGGTCTCCTTAACTCATAGATCATTTCGATATTCAGAAACATAATTTGTGGAACTTATATTTTTTCTTTTAACAAACGAATATTGTGATGTTTAAAAATATACCGAATGTTTTCCAAGTGTAATTTGGTTTCAATAAATGCTCGAAAATAGCATTAGAATGGGAAAATTGATTGTATAGCCACGATAATAAACCCAAATGTAATATGTGTGTGTGTGTGTGTGTGTGTGTGTCTCTGTGTGTGTGTGTGTGTGTGTGTGTGTGTGTGTGTGTGTGTGTGTGTGTGTGTGTGTGTGTGCTCAACAGACACTCACATATTTGCTCAAAGTAATCCAGAAATACATACTTTATCAATATTTGGTAAACATTGATTGATTTTGTTAACTGGTCGATGCTTATTCCCAAATATAGAAGTGCAATCAATTACAAATTTGATATTTATTTATTATTCACTTGTATTTGCTTTCATCTATCTATTTTTAGTGACTTTATATCTTAATTTTACTCAACCCGTCAATCTACGGCAATGAGTAAACAGCACCGATCGGAAATAATGTGAGACTTGATTGATTGATTCGTTTTGTACGGCTTATCAACCCTTTGCAAGTTATTTAAAGTCAGAAAATATTTTTAGATTATAAGAATTTTCGGGGCGGGGTGGGGGAGATAATAGTGATTTAGTGATACAAGTATTACTAATTAACCGATAGCTTGCGGTGAGAGGGAGAGAACAGGTGGATTCATACCTTTCGCAAGGGTATTAGCGCGTAAGTGACTATAACGAACCCGACTGGAATTGGAACTCGACTCTCCGATTAACAATTCTGAGTCATTATCCATTATCCGCATATCCACAGTTTCAGCACCTGGTATTCACAAGCGGTCACCCATCTCGGTTCGACGTTGCTTAGCTTCGATGAGGACTAATGGCGCTGGTGGGAGATGAGTTGAACCACTGAACTTGTCAGAAGATTAAATTTAACCTATAAACCCATCCTATTTCAACGATTCTCACACTCTCGGTGTCATATTTTTTTTTGTTTTATTTACATTAGTAATATCAGTTGTTTTATATTGTTTGAGTCACTGAAGTATTGCCAGCCATTATTATTAATTTTGATAAGAATATACTTTTACCCAAATTTTATTTTGTCGCTTTTTAAGTAACTTTACTCGACCCGTCTCTCTACGGCAGTGAATAGACAGTGCAGATCGGAAACAAATGTTAGCTTCTCTTATTGTGAGAGTAGCCTAGTTGAACATACCAACTGCAACTGAGCTACAGTTCGGCGAAAGACCAATTCTAACTTATAAACATACCTTTCTTTTACAGTCTCTCAAGGCGTCATTTTTTTTTTTGCATTACTATTAACAGGAGTATATATTTTTTATTTTATATTTAATTATGAAATAAAATATTCGCGAGCGTTATTATTAATTTTGACAATAATATACATTCATCTGAATTTTTTAGTCACTTTTTCGCAACTTTATTTGGGCCGTCGAGCTACAGCATATAATAGACAACGAAGGGCAAAAATAAATGATAGTTTCTCATCTGAGATTCAAGCACAAATGCCTTTTAACTGAGGGTAGTCTGTTTAAACGTACCACCTGCTTTTAAATTATCCACCATTATCTGTTCTAATTATTTTCACTTTTCCATGAGGTGAAATATCATTCTTGTAGCTTGTATGGTATCAGATTTGTTTTTCAGAAAATATATCATAATAAGTCCTGAATATTCGTCAACAAAGTTTAATACATATGAATAGGTGCCAATACCCGTTGGTGAAATTGGACCCGATAAGTCGCAATAAACTTTTGGGGATTTGATCCCTATTTCTATATTTAGTCATTTTCCCTTTAATACATGTGTCACAATGTTGTAAGCCCTTTGGAGATATAATTTTCATTCCAGTGACGTGTTCTTGCAATCTTTTAACATCCGAATTATTACAGTGGCCTAATATTTTATGCCAAGTCCTTAAGCCGTGGGTGGCTGTTTTCACAGATTTAATACTTTTTAAATAATACAAACATCAATTTTGTTGTATATTAAATTCAGTTCCGTCCGGGTATATTAACTTTGAATTGTCTCGGTGAAAATTAACTTTAACACCAGTTCTAACAGCAGACTGAACCGAGAATATATTTTGTTTAAATTTAGGGATATATAAAGCCCTTTTTAATAAACATTTACAAATATTTCTTTTAGTATCGCGTAAATAAATACAGGCATCGCCTCTTTTTAAAACTAAATTATTAGCTCTGGTACTGTCAGCCAACTCAATAAAGTGGGAATCTGGCTCGAAGTTGGAGTCAAAATTAATAAATTTTGTTTCATCTGTAATTACATGATTTGTCGCACCCGTGTCGACTAGGTAAGAATTATAACTATTGGGTATAGTATCCAACGCAAACGAAAAATTATATGTTCACTCATTCGAAAAAGCTTTTACATTTTTACAAAAATCACTCCTTGTATGAAATTGACATTTCGCACGTACATGCCCGGCTCTTCCACAACGAAAGCAGATGATATTTGATGATGATGATGATGATGATTATTATTATTATTATTGTTATTGTTATTATTATTGTTGTAGTAGTAGTAGTAGTAGTAGTAGTAGTAGTAGTAGTAGTAGTAGTAGTAGTAGTAGTTGTTGTTTTTAAGCCCCTTGTTTTTAATATCATAATTCCTAGTCTGGTAAGTTTGAGGGACTGCTTTTCTGAATTTTTTAAATGACGTTCTCAGTTGCATTACGTTATTTCCTTGATTTGGGGGATTACACATTTTTTCAGTTTTTTCATAACTACGTAACGCAATTTTAAACTCAGTGAAAGTTAATTTTTTATCTTTTTGAGTTATGACTGTCGTGAATGGTTTGAATGTTTCTGGTAATCCCTTTAAAACCATGGCTATTAGCAGCCCATCTGAGATAGTCTCACCTGCCATGTTTAAGGCATTTGTGACATTCTCAGATCGTATAATATAATCTGTTACGGATTCATTTTCTCGTCTCCTTAACGAGGTCAGTTCAGTATATAAAGCAATAATTTTGGGTTTACCTTTTGACAAGTTATGTTCACGCAATATTTTTAAAGCTTGGCGGCCGTCGACCCTGGCTTCTCTCATTATTAAAGACAAACTCCTGTCATCCAGGCATTGTATTACTTCGGCGAACAAGGTCGCATTTCTTTCCATAAAATCATCTTCTTTCTGGTCATCTTGGCAAAGAATGATGCCATGAAGTTTTTGTATTCTAAGGTAGTCTAGGAATTTCACTTCCCATAATTCGTATTTTGTCTCGTCTCCGTCAAAATACAGTCGTAATCTGGGCTCATAACCTTTGTTGACCATGTTCACCATAGTCTATGAATATAGAATACAGCACAGTACGTAATCCGTTCAATGAAACAACGTTAAAGATTAACACTCACGAGTCAGACACTCTACTGAATCTGACTATATCGCCAATACCACCACCAGCTGTTCCGTAATTCTTCAATCTTCGATATCAAAGGCTGGCTGTGAATATTCCGGAAAAAACATGGCCACCTTTATACACGTTGCACTGAATATTTTGATCCTTCTGATTGGTTAACTCTTCTATTGGTGAACAATAAAATGAGTCAGCTCATTTTGGCTGGCTCACTAGTACACAAAGGTACCCAAAAACTCCAACAAACCACTGGACATTGATGAAAATTCCTACTAAATGCTCAAATGCACAAACACGCATTATTAACCAAATCCCGCATAGACAAACTAAAATTATGATAGACACATGAACTATACCCACGAACGCTGCTTGACAGGACAGATGCATATAAAGTCTACTTAACCAATGAGAAAAAAAACAACCCAAAAATAAAATAAGAATTTTCTTTTCTTATACATATTTCATTTTCTGATGAAGCTTAAATAAAAGTGAAACACGTTAAGTTTATAAACGTGTCTATTTGTTCCTTATCCTACAACTCTATCGGATTCTAATTTATATTTGTTCTATATTTGATCGTAATTCATATTTGTAAAAAACTTTTAATGAGTTAAAAAGCACAACTGTCTCTTATATAAAGTTAACGGTAAAGATAAAACAAACCAATTTACATTGCTTATACAGGGGATATAACAAACGCAACTCCAAAATTACTTATATTTTGTCATCCTTTGACGGCACAAGCAAACTACTCTATTTAATACGACACTTGTATTTGTATAATTTTTGTCTGTAACTTTTTCTTATAACAAAGCGAATACGTATCTGAATTAACAAGTAAATCCTGCCCTGATTCGAACGTCCGACCAGGAGTTATGCCGTCCTGGGTAAGACGATAAACTACGTCCAACAGAAAGGCCTCTGATCAGGAGGTTTTGAGGAGCATGGAACTACTTTTTAATTGCAGGTGTTCCCAGGTCCACCCTGACTCAGGGTGGTAGCACCTGTAAGGGTCCCAGCTATGGGTAAATAGTTAACCCCCGAACTGGGGTCAAAACACCATGAAAGCGTAAAAATAGTTTTTAATACCAGAAATACTTTGTAAAAACTTATTACCAACAATAAATTTTTGAAGAAAAATTATTACCAGCAATCCATTTTTTTAAATAAAATTACCAGCTATACATTTTTAAAAAAAAATTACCAGTAATACATTTTTGAAAACAAAAAGAAATTACCAGTAATAAAAAATCTTGTCAGCATTAAATAACCCATTGAGGTTGATATACCGTAAAACAAACCAAACCAAATCAGAAGTTATGTAACCAAGCGACATATGCCGTACGCTAGCGTTCTTCCGCTTGAACTGCATTGTGAAATTAACTTGCAAATGCTAAGTTAGACAAAGCACACAGATACTACACTAATCCAAGGCAGGGGAGCGCGGAACAAAACAAACGCCCAGATGCTATACCGATACTATGTATAATGATTTTCTAAGCGCAGCTTAGATGTGGCACAAGGCCGAATGTACGGGGGCACCCAGTGAGGATCGAACTCACTACTCAGTCGTAAGTGATCTAGCAAGACAAGCTATCTAACCATTACACCACGTCGAGGTGCCCAAACCGATACTATGTATACGTGCCAATGCCTATGTAAGTATTTCTATCATTTTTTTTTACGATTAGCAACTCACATGTGAAGGCGTCCTAATAATAGTAAAGATTTAACTAGATATACCGCCATTTTTTGGCAAGAGTAAACAATACATAAATTGATCGCGTCAAAAGAAATTATGCAAGGAAACTGGAGATAAAATTACAAAAGAAAAAAGTAAAACTTAAACAACGTAAAATAATATCAGGTAACCAAAACAATTCGTACAGATTTAATGTTCTTTCTTCTTTTTTTAATTTTAAGCCATACCTGCCTGATTTTTTTTATTAACTTTAAAAACCATACCGCCTGATTAAACTGACGCCTCTTTTTTCCCTATATATTGTGACTATTTGCTTAAAGTTAGTATTTTGCTGATTTCAGATGAAAACTTGGAAAATGTCCAGCATATTCCAGTGAAAGTTACATTTTTCAAAATTATAGTTTATTATTATAGCTTAGATATATGGAAAAAAAAGAAGTCATCATTCTAAACCGACGCCAGGAAGATATGGGTCAAACTAACGCTTCTTTTTTTTTTTACTTTTGTGACGATTTTACTTAAAGTTCGTATTATTTTTCAACATATTTCAGCAAAATTTTTACTTTCCATAATTGTAATTTGTTATTATATTTTAGATGTACAAAAAAAAAAAAGGAAAAAAAAAAAAGGAAGGCGTTTTTTTTAAATAAAAAAAATGACGCCAGAAGGATATGGGAAAGCCCATATGGTCCTGGAGTCAATTTAAAATAACGCCTTCCTTTTTTAAAAAAATAAAAATAAAAAAGATAACGACAAATCGAATCATAAGAATTATTGGAATATTAGGAGGATTTGTTGTCACTTGACATCAAATGAAAGATAGTCGATACAAGTGGTTAGAAAACTCACCAAATACGAAATAATATAAGCGTTGTAATTAATAATGGAAGTTGTACTGGATACGAAAATGTCTAGTCTTGACTTAGGATCGCAGAAGTCAATAATGTTTACTGCTTTTAGAATTCGATGAACGACTGTTCGACTGTGCAAAGAGAGAAAGAGAATGAGTGGGGAAAGAGAAAATGCAGAAAGAAAAGAAAAGGAGAAAAACTGAATGGAAAGAGAAAAGGAGGAAGAGAAAGATGTAGGGACGGGATAAGTACGGTGTGTTCTGATATAATCAAGATAGAAATTCTTGTGCCGATCAGTCGCTTTTGGCCTGGAAAGAGAATTTCTGCGACCTTGGAACACTGCTAGCCGATCGTTACAGACACAACTATACGAATTAAAACGGAAAAAAAAGATTACTGACGCAGGGCTTTATTGTTAAAATTATGCAAAATAAATAAAAAATGCAGAAACTTAATATAAAGAGTAGCAATGATCACTGATACATCCTTGCTGTGGAGCAATGTTTATGAACGGTATTGAGTTCGATCCTTACCAACTGCCCGACACTAATAAGTTAATAATAATATGGTGCAACTGTGGCTTAGACAACGGAAGAAAAAACGAAAAAAATCTACTGACAACATCGCTGAGTGGACTGGAAGATCCTTCACAGAGACTCAAACATTGACACACAACAAAGACATATGAAGGGAGCTGGTCAGATCTTCAGCACCATAGCGACTCTGCAACCACAACATATTATAGGACTGATAATTATGAAAAAAAATAACCTAATTTACGAGGCTTAGCTGACTTCACCCAGAAAGAAATGAAAGTACGAAAACAGACATGCATATCTACTGTACTATTCTACACCAATTTACATACCTGCCACACTATATATATATGTGTGCGTGTGTGTGTTATGTATATTCAGTTATATATATATATATATATATATATATATATATATATATATATATATATATATATATATATATATAATTAGAAGGAAGAGTCCACTATATACTTATAGTATGCAAAATAGATAGGTTAGTTAATAAAACAAGAGCAAACGAAAAGATACCAATGTGATCAGTACGAAAAATATTTATTAAATATTAATTATTAACCACAAGACGAAAATGAAGCACGGAAATTAAGGTTTTAAGTCCGGAATTTTCGGACACGCCTGTGTCCTTCATCAACGATGCGAGAAATAAACAGAGAAACAGGGAAGACTCACCAACTCTTGTCCTTGTGGCTGATGTGACGACTTGTGTAGATGATATTATTAGTAAAAATCCACAAGGACAACAGTTCGTGAGTCTTCCCTGTTTCTCAGTTTATTTCTCACACCACCGATGAAGGACACAGGCATGTCTGAAAATTCAGGACTTAAAACTATAATTTCCGTGCTTCATTTTCGTCTTTTGGATAATAATTAATATTTAATAAATATTTTTTGCACTGATCACATCGGTACCCTTTCGTTTGCCTTTGTTTTATTAGCCAACCTATTTTACATATATATATATATATATATATATATATATATATATATATATATATATATATATATATATATATATATATATGGCGTATCAAAAATACTTTTACAAATTTTAGGGACGAGTTTCTTACACCAAAAAAAGGACGAAAGTCAATATAAATCCTTCGTTTTTGAGTTATTAAGTTTAAAGAAAGTTTACGATAGATGGCGCTGTGTTGCTATGGAGAAAAGGTTATATTTGTCATTCGTGTACATTTGTGGTTAGCCTGTCTTCTACGTTTAACGTGTGTAGTAATGAGTTAACTGAGGAGTGTTCGTTTAGCAATGGCAGGATATTTATATCGGGAACAGGCAGATATGACTTTTATATACGCCCGCACGAATGGTAATGGACTCAAGGCTGCACGGATGTAGATATGACTTTTATATACGCCCGCACGAATGGTAATGGACTCACGGCTGCACGGATGTAGATATGACTTTTATATACACCCGCACGAATGGTAATGGACTCAAGGCTGCACAGATGTAGATATGATTTTTATATACGCCCGCACGAATGCTAATGGACTCAAGGCTGCACGAATGTATCAGATTGCGTTTCCCGACGAAAGGTAGCCGAGACATCCAAACTTTGCTGCTTCTAATTGCTGTCGGAGACAATCCAGGGATCAGCACACGTCAAGTGGCCCTAGCATGTCGTACATCTCATAGTACTGCATGGAGGGTACTTCAAGAGCAGCGCCTGTGTCTGTATCATTTCGGACACGCCTGCACCTTTTTTCAATGAAACATGAAATAATAAATGAAGTGGGACTTCCGGGGAATTTGTTTTCGTTTTTTTTTGTTTTCGCATTTGTTATATTACCAGAAGAGATCTGACAGATTTAGGCTAATTTTTTCCAACAATAAGGGTTGCAGAGTGTTTATAGAAGGCTTTCTGTGGAAATTGTATTCGTTGAATATATATATATATATATATATATATATATATATATATATATATATATATATATATATATATACAGCCACCTGCACTAATGCAAAACTCTTCAGTAAAATGAATGGAGCACTTTGGTTGATTGGCATTTGTTTACATTTGTAAAAACAATACGCTAGATTTAGTTGTGTAACTCTACCGAGTGAAGATAGCTCTGGCTGACACAAAATTAGTTGTGTTTCAATCCTGGCTTGAGGCATTCGGAAGTCTAGTCGCACTGAGGAGCTGTGATACAGCGAAACAGTACTGTCTGTGAATGACATATATATATATATATATATATATATATATATATATATATATATATATATATATATATAAGGCTCAAACACTAATAGTCCATGGTTATAATTTATTACATTGGAATCGTAATCACGATGCAATTCATCAGACCTACAAATTCAAAAAATTTTGTATTTTTAGGTCTGATGAATTGGATCGTCATTACGATTCCAATGTAATAAATTATAACCATGGAATATTACTGTTTGAGCCTTTTATATTATATTCTTGCTCTGTCCTGGACATTGAGTTCTACCTGGATTCTATCCTCTTGGAAATTTATATATATATTGACCACTAACATTCTCTCTCTCTCTCTCTCTCTCTCTCTCTCTCTCTATATATATATATATATATATATATATATATATATATATATATATATGCACCAAAAATTTTGGACCAACTCCTAAAAATCGCTTAAAAATTGCAGCTTACGTGTTTCTTTCAAAATTAATTAACTAGCTTCAGAAGGCCAAATCTCTTCATGAAAAGATTTATCAGATATTCAAATAACAATAATGAAATTAACCCTTTACTGCATAAAGTTTCCTTAACATCTTAGTTCTTTTTCGCCTAATCTATCTACGCTCCGATACCCATGTATCTTTGAATTAAATTAGTATTAATGATCTAGACGTCGAAGACAGAAGCACAGTGGTGGCGGGTGATGCTATTATACGTCATCAGTTAGGTCTTATGCCAGACTTGGCGAAATCTCAGAAACATATTCTCAGTACCATTCAAAATCTGATGACTATCGGATTTGCGTTCTCATAAGTCGAAAAGAAACGTCTTACGGAATTATTATAGAAGAGCAATAACAAAACTTGACAGTTACATAACAAATTAATGATAGCCGACTGAAAATATGCGATTACCGAATAGTAGTGTTGCTCCAATAACAACTTTTATGAGTGTAATAACTTTTTACTGGTAATAATGCGATAATCATGGGAGAGTGGTTAGCACAAATACTCAGTTACTACTGCTGTTATTAAATTTTTCGCTTGGAGAAGGAAAGGTCTAAGTAATAATGGTAACAAAAGTTTATAATTTTGTTGAAGTGTGTATGAATAAATCTTCTTCTATGTGCCGTGTCCTTTCAGTAAGCAGTTGATTATTACTCTCCACAACTTCCTATGCGCTGTAGATCTAATCAATATTTCTCTCTCGCATTCAATATGTTAATCTCTCTTTCTTTACTCGATATGTTTTTAACACTTCACCTCAAGCAAAGCAATAAAGCCACTAGGGCATAAGGAATTACTTCGTGTGAAATATAAGGAAAAGAAATAAACATTATTAAGGAGCGAGAGTAGTAATTGCTCTGAGGAGCTGCTTTCGCTTGTCCCTAGGCCTCGTGAATTTAAACGTCCTACGAGGCTGGCATCCCGTTCCCACCCCTACACCGTTGAAACTGTTAGATATAGACGTCTCTTCTACTCCAATAGCTTCATGTCTCGCACATCTCGCCTATGGAACTTCCTTCCCTATTACTGTTTCCCTGACAAATACAATCTCCAACGGTTTAAGTGTAGCGTCAATCGACATCTCCAGTTGCCTTGATCTATCCACTTCCCTTCTCCACATCCTTTCATCTTTCATTCCTATCTGCTCTCGCTCCAAATCTTCTGTAACCCCCTTGCCTTGATCGACCCACTGTCTTTCTCTTTCTCCACATCCTCTCCTTTACCACTCCTATCTGCTCTTCCTCCAACCCTTCTATAACCCCTTGCGTGATAGTGGCCTCCAGCCTTGCTTGGGGTGATACGCTTAAAAAAAAAATAAATAAATAAAAAATAAAAGAAGAGGAATCAAGAAGACGGTAGATAATGATTGACATTGCATATAATTTTTTTGTAGATCAAAGTTCGCTGGAAAGTAAGGAACCGAAAAAGCGTTCCACATGATCATTGTTAATTCTGGTATAGTTTGTTCACTAATTTTTGTCAGTCTGAATTGTGAAAAGTCCCACTGACGTTTCATATGCTCATTTTTTTAAATCCTTTGTTTTAGATATTATTATTATTGAAATTTGCACGATGATGATTTCAAACATCGGATATAATTTTATGTGACCTCTGTCAAATCTGAAAAACCCACACAATAAGCACTTTCCGCAGTATATATTCCGTGTTTAAAATGGCGTAATTTTTTTGTTGTTGTAACAATGCTATGCTGGGTGCTATTCAGATGGTATCAAGGTGTTTCTAGAGATTCTTTGGAATCGACCCAATGGTTTCAATGACAGTTGGTTCAACCATGGCATATACCTTTCACATTCTCTCAACATACACTCTCAACTCTGAGTGGTTCACAATCTTTTCAACTTCTTCAACGGCAATGTAGTGATCTTTAGCGCATGCTGTTATCTATCAACAGGCACTCACGGGATCTTTTAATGATCATTGTTAATTTTGGTGTAGTTTGTTCAATAATTCTTGTCAGTCTGAATTGTGAAAAGTCTCACTGAAGTTTCATATGCTCATTTTTTTTATACTTTTTCCTATTTGACTACTATTTTGTTGTCTTTCATTCTCCGTCGTCTTCTTCATTTCATTGTGTTTATTTGTTTTCTTACTGTAGTACAATTTTGCTTTGTTTTCTGGTGAAGTCGTAGAATGACAACCAGTTAATGTATTATTATTATTATTATTATTATTATTATTATTATTATTATTATTCATTTTTGAGTTGAAACCAGATATTTGATGATCATCGCTGACGACTTAGAGACTTCAAGTCTCTTCAAATTTCCAAGATATTTCTCTGTTTCATCGCAAACTTCAACAATTCCCTTATCGGTACGTTTTTTTTTTCAATCATTTCACCCCAAGCAAGGCAATAAAGCCACTAAGAAGCAAGGGACTATTGAGTGTGGGTGAATATGAGGAGAAACATTATTAAATAGAGACAACAATAAAAGAACAGGTATTAAGAAGACAAAAGAAAACAGTTGACGCTGCATTTAAATGTCAGGTGTTTGAAACCATCATCGTGCAAATTTCAATAATAATAATAATATAGGGTGACCAAAAAAAACGGGAACTTTTTAACAATCCAATAAAATCAAGAGTGATGGAAGAAGAATATTTAATTCATAGTAATTGAAACCTTAAAACATGCCATTTAAGAAACAATGATGGAATTTTCATTTTTTTTTTAAATTACGTCCTGTAGATGGCGTCCTTCTGTACGAATGCATTCTTGAAATCTGCTGTTGAGATTCATCATTGACTGCTGCAACATCTCAGCTGGGATACCGTGAATTTCATTCTCGTTACTAAAATGGCGAAATGTTTACTTGCTCAAGGTCACTGTCTGGCAGTATTGCCACTTGCCGTTTTTGGGGGTCACCCTGTACCTACATCCCATAATAGTTATACTTGTCTCTTTTCCTATTCGTTAACGCGAACAGTTATGAAAGGTTATGTTTATAAGGTCTAGCAATACCTTACGTTTGAACTTGATTGTCATATGCTTATTTTTAATTATGCGTTTTTTCTTCATAAGGTAAGCAAAACTTAAATTTTCAAAATAAAACCTTCTGTATTTATATATTTTAACAGATAATATCAAATATAAATGGAAATTTAAGTAAGGCAAAATAGAAAACTGTAAAACGGAAATATTATTAAAAAAAATACACCTATGTATAAAGGAAAGAATTTGACATGGAAACTGGTTACTAAATAGTATTAAATGTAATCCTGGCGACATTTTAAATGCCAAAAAAAAGGCTTAAATGTCAATTAAATGATTTAAATTATCCTCGGAATTAATCCGTTCAGGCATTTTCGTAGTGTTTATTTGGTTATTAATTACTGTCAGGATCCGTCTACCCAGGTTTTTGTTGCTATCTGAGAGTCGGGATTCCAAGCATTTAACAACACATCTTTTAAATGAAACATAAAAAACGTCATTTTCGAAAGGAAAACGAAAAACAGAATGACAATTGAAATAGCATTTATATATTCTTTCCAGAAATATACAATGTTGCTAGAAATTTACACAAAACTGCCGTGTTTGCAACTTGTTCAGTTGCTATGGTTGGCTGAGGACAGCGACACTGTTACTGTTGTTGCTTACCAAATGTGATGCTGTACAGGGATGTATAGGCATTGAATCCCACTATCTTAGCTTGTTTAAATAATTTTCAAATGATTTACTTTTATTTTTTCCATGCCCCATTAAAATCATTGCTTTATGTTTTAACTTATGTCTTTCCTTTTATATAATATATTGGTCCGGGTGTGTAGGCATGTATAAATTTATATATTCAGGGTGTATCAAAAATACTTTACAAACATTGGGGATGGGTTCTTCATACCAAAGCAAGGACGAAAGTCCATATAAACGTATGTCCGTAAATTATTCTTTTTGAGTTATTATGTTTAAAGTTAACGGTAGACGCTGTTAAATGTACAATCCTAGATACAGTACAAAAACATTTTTACAAAATTCGGGGCCTCAGATCCTGTTTTCAGAAACGGGAAAAGGTTGGATGACTCGCCTGTCTTCGGTTTGAAAACGCAATCTGATACAGTCGTTTTATCTTGCGACCTTTACCATTGGCGCGGCCGTGTGTAAAAATCATATCTGCCTGCTCACGATATGAATATTCTGCCATTGTTATACGGAACACTTCTCAGTTCTCACTACTACACACCTTAAATGTTGAACACATACTAGCCACAAATGTACACGAATGACAAATGTAACCTAGTCTACATGGCAACACAAGCTGTCTACCGTAAACTTTATTTAAAATTAATAATTAAAAAATGAAGCAATTTCGGATATATGCTTATATGGACTTTTGTCCTTGTCTTTGTTTAAGGAATTGTAAAATATTTTTCATCCCCTATATATATATATATATATATATATATATATATATATATATATATATATAGAGAGAGAGAGAGAGAGAGAGAGAGAGAGTGAGGGAGATAGAGAAAGAGTAATTTGTAACACATTTATTTATAATCTATCAGTTGCATCTTTGTCTTTGGTCAGAGTGCGCTCAGGAGCGGCCCCGTCGAAGGACAGAGTCGCAACTGAGGAAAATTATACTGAGAGGTGCTCAGCCATGGGAAACAGTTACTCGAGGACGCGCTCTCTCATTGCGCCAGGGCGAGGGATACGTGCTCGCACCGAGGCCAGCTCAACCGATGTTTGCGGAGACTCGGACAATTTTTGTTCCTACCTCGGGTGTACGCGCTCCGGCTCCTTCCATTAAACCGACCTCATGCCACAACGCGACTTCGTAGGGGGGGTGGGGAGTAAATACCAAATTGCTATAAAGTAGTTCGAAACACGTTTATTTATCATATCACAGTTACATCTTTGTCTTTGGGCAGAGTGCGCTCAGGAGCTGCTCCGTCAAAGGACAGAGTCGCAACTGAGGGAAATTATACTGAGAGGTAACCAGCCCTGGGGAACATCTGCCCAAGGCCGCGCCCTCTCATTGCACTAGAGACTGGAACCGGTGCTCGCCCCGAGGCTAGCGCAACCGACGATTGCGGGTGCTCGGGGAATTTTTTGTTCGTAGCCCGGGTGTACGCACTCGGGCTCCTCACATTAAACCGATCTTGTGTCACGACGCGACTTCGTGGGAGTAGGGTCGAGTAAATTCCAAATTACTATAAAGTAGAATTGGGGCTTTTTTACTCTCAGAATTCGTGGGAGAATTGAGTTCCAATTTCGCATTTATTCATATAAATTCCATCATATAGGTTTTACTTAATTGTACATTGTTTCTCTAACTCTTCAAATGGTGAATGTATAACTAATTCTAATGTGTATTTTTCCATCTTTACCCTATATTAATTTTATCTTATTTCCCTTGTTCTGTCATGAAATAAAAATAATTGTTTGTACGGAAAATAAGGATCTACGTACAGCAAATCGTCTTTAAATTAAGTTTCAGCAGGAGAATTATCGTTGAACTTTTAAAAGGTAAGCTTAAATATTAATTTTGAGTTCTTCTGTAGTTTACTGATGCCTATTGCATCTACTTCTTCCTAGCTATTGTGATGATGGCCAAACCAAGTGTTCTCTGCAGGAGCTAGCTTAAATGCCGCCCTATAGCTAGCTTCAAATTTTAAGCTAACTGCAATTTTGGAAAATAAGAGTGACTCCCGTTGAACCACGAAAGTAACGATAATGGCTAGTTTAATATATTAATATATATTTTTAACCTCGCATAATCTGGCAGCCCAGAATCTGAGCTCAAAGAAAATCGTTTCTTGCGCTTTTGAATGAGCTATGAATCATTGAAATCGGACCAGTGCGAGCAGAGGAGTTGCTTGGACACACACGCACAAACACACACTCATACACTGTACTTATATATATATATATATGAATCTCTATATATAACATTTATATTATTGATAATAATAATAATTATTATTATATCATTTTATCAAAATTGCTTATTCATATATATATATATATATATATATATATATATATATATATATATATAAAATATATGAAACTTTTGATACATCAACTATTTCTCTAGATATTTTGCAGCACTTTATTGACAAAAATTCTGTTAACCTTGACATACAAAAATTTATATAATTTTACGTTCCGTATATACACGAGTAGAGTGCAATTTTTTTTATTAGTTTTTTACGCAAAAGATAGGCGTGGCATCATACACAGGTGTTTGTTTGAAGAGGCTAATAGTCATGCATCTTTGGTTACCGGTTGCACTATACACAGATATTGTATTCCGGAGGAGTTAAAATCCATGCAAAAAAATATTGGGTTCGCACTATACATGAAGTCGGCTTATACACGAGTATATCCGGCGTATCAATAGGTGTTTTACACACACACACACACACACACACACACACACACACACACACACACACACACACACACACACATTGTAATTAATTATAAAAATCTAGGGGTCGCACTATACATAAAGTCGGTTTATACACGAGAATATCCGGCGTATCAATAGGTGTTTTACACACACATACACACACATATATATTGTAATTAACTAAAAAATCTAGGGGTCGCACTATACATGAAGTCGGCTTATACACGAGTATATCCGGCGTATCAATAAGCGTTTTTACACACACACACACACACACACACACTCACACATATATATTGTAATTAACTAAATTTTAACAAACTAAAACATTTCTTTTTTCTTTTCTTCTTCTTTGTTCTTTTATTTTTCATTTTATTCTTTTTTTTCGTAAAAAGAGCTATATTTTGCCTTTAAATCTGAATAAATCGTTCACCCACCAGTAATTTACAATCGCCTGATGAGATGTATTGATACGCATCGAAACAAGACTGCAATTGTGTAGGGATTTTGACATGTTTTTCGATGTAATATCATAAAATAAGATACATACATACATACATACATATATATATATATACATACATATATATATATATGATTGTTTTGATCGGTAATAATTTAGTTATTTATACTCATATACATATATGGGTGTTTCGATCTTGCTCATCCAATACAATCATATATATATATATATATATATATATATATATATATATATATATATATATATATATCAAATATGCGGTGCAGTTCAATTTACATTACATGAATCATTCATACAAAAAGCAGATAGTGAAGTTAATGATATAAATGGCAAGAATCACTCTCGGAAACAATTTTTTAATAAAATACGTTAACCTCGAACCTGTAGATGAATGTTATGATCCCTGTTTATAAATTCCGGTTGTATAAGGTCTTTTTTTACTACAAGCTTTCGATTGTGCATACAATCATCCTCAGGTATGGAAATAGATATGTCTTTTTTACATCCAGATAATAACAGGACAACGAAAGTTAAGATGTACTCCGAAATATGTTTTTTAGAAATGTGTTATTGTTAATTGTGAGAAATTTTGGAGCGTGCGGTCGCAACGCTGAGGTTGAATTTTTTTTTTTAATTTAAATTGTGCGTTTTTGTACTAATATAGTAATATTAGAATTCTTTTGTAGAGGTAGTTTTTTTTAGTCAATGTGGCATGAACTAAATTGTTCAATAAATAGAGGAATGTCACCGTTATTATCAGAAATTTGCACATCGGATCAGTTATTTTAATATCAAGTATGTAGTGCAATTCAATTTACATTACATGAATCATTCATACAAAAAGCAGATAGTGAAGTTAATCATATAAATGGCAAGAATCAATCTCGCAAACAATTTTTAATAAAAACCTACAGGTTCGAGGTTAATGAATTTTATTAAAAATTGTTTGCGAGATTGATTCTTGCCATTTATATGATTAACTTCACTATCTGCTTTTTGTATGAATGATTCATGTAATATATATATATATATATATATATATATATATAATAATAATTTAGTTGTGTGTGTGTGTGTAAACAACAATAATGATAACACTATCATCATCGCGGTTATAAAATGCGCAGTGGTCTTTAGTGGCGGGGAGGAGTGCGCCTTATATGGCGGGGCAATTAATAACAGTTTATGAAAGCATCTAAGATAGTTGGCGAGATTGCTCTTCTCTCAACCAGTGAAACTGAAGAGTGATAGGAAAAGATTTGAATCTGAATTTGGCAATCATGTTCGTGTATTAATTCCAGGAATGTTTAAATGTTTGGCAAACGCAGATTAACTTATTGTTATTCTGATTGTATATTCTTTAGAAAGGTCAGGTTGTCGTCCTTAGTACTTTGAAGCTTATATTATGCATTTGCTGTGTTTCAGATATGTGTTGAATTCCATCAAAAGGGTAACGCTTTCAGAAGAAAAGAGAAACTTGAGAAACGAAACTACAAACAATGGCTTTTTAAAAAAATTATTTTTCCCTTAAGTAAGACGTTAAAAGCCACTGAGATGCAAGGGGTTACCGAGAGTGAAAGAAAACGATACCGATTGACACTGCATTTAAAATCTTTGAAGATCAAAGTTGGCAGGAAAACGAAAAATGCCAGACGAGAATTCCACAAGAGAGAAATGTCAGAGAAAAAACTGTTGGTATAAATCTTATCGTTATATCATGCAATTGTAAAATCGGCTGTAAAAGGAATGCGTTGTATATCCTGAAAAACAGTATATGAAAGTAAAATTATCAAGACATTGTGGGGTAAATGAAAAACACAGGAAAATGGAAAAGAGAAAAGTTATGACAGAAAGCTCAAGATAATAGAAATTAAAAATAAATATCCCTCTCAGGTGGTGAAAGCCAATGAGATGCAAGGGGGGTTAGTAAGATTGAAAGAAATAGGGGGGGTATAAAAGGACAGTATTCAAGGAGACAGAAGGTGACGAGTGGTCAAAGATAAAATGGTGGAAGCCAAAAAAATTGTAGCATTTAGGCTGGTTAGTTTTTAGCAGTCTGGGAGTTTATAGATAGTTAACGTTAAAAAAATGGTATTCCAAGTCGTCACCCATCTAGGTACGAACCAGGATTGGCGTTGCTTAACTTCAATGATCATATGAAAACCGGTGTTTCAACTTGATATGACCTGTAAACCTTCACAGAAAGAGTGTGTCTTATATTCTGAAAAACACGGCACATAAAAGAAAAATTATTACGAGTTTGTAAAGTAAATGAAAACCACAGGAAATTATCAAGAAAGCCATGACAGAAATCTTAAGAAAAATAGGAACTTTTTTAAAAAAGTAAGGCGATCAAAGCCAATGAGATGCAATGATTACTGAGATTGAAAGAAAAAATGAGGGCGATAAAAGGACATGATTCAAGGAGGCAGAAGATAACGAATAACGTTGCATTTAAAATTGTTGAAGATCAAAGTTGGCAGGAATACAAGAAGGTTAGAAATGCGAGAGAAGAAGCGAATAGCGTGTTACATATTGCAATTTCAATAATGGACTTATGAGACTCGTACTGCACTTATATTTGCGAAGTCGAGATATCAAAGAGGAAGGCTCAACAACTGCTATGAAAATATTTCTAGATAAGACACAGGGGAGCTACGCTACGGCAGTGAAAAGGGGACTGAAACCGAGATGCCAGGTCAGGACCGATAACGATTGCAGATTCTTCTTTGGATTTCTTTTCAAGAATCTCTAGGTATATAGCAGAAGCGCGAGACCAGATGTGGCAACGATATTCAATGCACGGTAGATTGGTAGAAAAGTGCAAGATAGATTTTGTTGAGAAATATTGTCTAGCGGGACATAGCGAATCGATTTTCCTAGCAGTAGATCGAGCGAATGCTTCAATATAATCGTTCCACTTCATGCAAAGGGAAAACGTGGGACCGAGATGGCGCAACGAGAGGTTAGAGGTTAGAGGTTAGCAATAGCAGTGCTGTTGGAAAGTAGAAAAGGTTCTCTAAGCTGATCAAAAGGAATCAGTTCATTTTTTTAGGCGTTGTGTAAAGTGAAGGGTAACTATCGTTCTATGTACAGATGTAGAATTAGGCGCATTTTTAGAGGGAAAAGTATGACAAAGTGGAAAAAGCTTTCGTGTGACGCGTTTCGTTCATTAGGACTTCATCAGACTAAGTTTACATCAGCGCGACTACACATGCGCACGAACGAGAGACGCTAAGAGTTTAAAATTTAAAATATGTTTTAATGTGTTTTGAGTATATAATCTAGCCGATTCCATTTAGATTCTTTTTCATTTTGTTTTCTTCCCACATTATTATTATAGAAGATTTGCCAAGAATGGTAAAACGTTGTCAGAACTAGACGTAAATTTACTGTGGATGATATAAATGATTAAAACACTTTCTAAATATTTTTGTTTTGTAAATTGTTTTCACTTTTAATTAGAGTAGCATTTTTAAAATCAAAATTGTGGACAGTTTTGTTACGGTGAATAACTAATGCATTTAATGTGTTGTTTTGTAAAAGCTCCCTTTTGCGTTCGTATAATCTTTCATTTAAATTCCTTGAGGTTTCTCCGATGTATTTCTTGTAGCAATTATTACATATGCTCCTCGAAGTAAAAGAGAATCAATTTACTAAGACAAAATTGTTTAGAAAGTGTTTTAATCTCAATATCATCTACAGAATTAGGCCGTATAAAGTTTTTTGCTTTTTTGTGAGATACCTTGTTTTTAAAGATAGTTTAAAGTTTCCCCCGTGCTATAACCTTTTACCACAAGTGGTCAAGTTTAATCAGAAGTTACGCCATCCTTCGAACAAGATAATGCTTATGAAGCACGCGAATAGCTTTTATAAACTGACGGTCGGGAAATACAACCTCGCAAACGTTAACGGTTCAAATGTCGCTGTACTTTAGACTGAAACAAAATTTAATAAATAGTATTTCCAGTCAAACATTTATTCAGTTCCCTTAGGCTTGGCTATTATTGAAACATTTATCGTGTAGATTGGAGTAGCTTTTACTAGACTACTCCAAACAGTGAAAGCAATTATTCAATTCCCTTAAGACTATTATTGTAGCATTTATCTTGTAGATTGAGGTAGCTTGTGCAGGACGACTTCGACTATTGAAAACATTCGATTCCTTTAGGATTTTTTTAATCACTTAATCCCAAAGCAAGGCAATAAAGCCACTAAGATGCCAGTGGTTATTAAGTGTTAAAGAATATGAGAAAATACTATTTAGGAGAGAGAACAATAAAAGAACAAGAATTAAGAAGACAGACGATAACGATTGACATTGCATTTACATTTCTTGAAGACCAAAGTTGACTGGGAAGAAACAAGAAGCCGGAAGAAATTTCCACGAGCGAGAAGTAAAAGAGAAGAAACCTGCCTCGTAGATTGGGGTAGCTTTTGCTAGCTTACTTCGATTGTGAACCTACAACGGTGAACCCACCTCAGCTCTACATCACCCGGACGACGATTACCATATGTTATTTTTGTTCATTTCAATTTGCACAAAAATCTAGGAAAGACCCTTTGCAAATTCACAAGGAAGCGAAACATGAAAATTAGCACAACGAGGAGAAATAAGGACTGGAATTTTATTTCCAATGTATTTAGGCGTTTGTTCTTTGCTTTACTACGTAGGTAGGTAGGTAACATCAGTACCGGGGAGAGAATTTCAGAGGTCCGGCACTCAGATTATTTTGAGGCCTCCCGATCGGAAAAGGAGATGCTGGGACAAATAAAATCGATCTAGCGTGTCTCACAAGACTTTTTAAAGAGCGTGTCTTACTCGGCAACCCCTACAATCGGGTGTGATTTGGCAGTTAGACTTTGAAGATCTCATCGCGCATTTTGTTTCAATGAAAGTTCGAAAAATACACTTTTAAGCTGCTTTGGAACTGGTTTTAGTCTTCGTATTTTTTTCAATAAAATACCGATTCGTAATTTTGTTCTCTACTTTTTGTAAAGAAGACACCCCCCAACCCCTAAAGGTATTTTTTGAGATCCCATGGGTTTGTGCCGGCTGCGCGCCTCACGCTGCCTCTGCGTAATATTGGGAAAACTTCCGCCATGTCAGATTAATAGATAAGTTCTTCCCTTTGACTCTGCCTATAACGTCAATACATCTCAACATCACAACGTACGAGCAGCATTTGAACTACCCGATGTACAGTCAGTCTCCTTAAAGAGGCGTTACAGAACTCCACTCAAGTGACTTAATATAGACTAGCAACCGGAAATTCTCAATATCCACTCTGTTGTCACTTGACCCCCAAAGTTTTCATTTATTTATTTATCCTTTTATTCACTTTCAGTCAAGTGGTTGACCGCTTCGAAGACCATATCTCCCAGATTTTTATTGCTGGTCATAAAAACATTTATAGAATTCTCTAAGGATCGATTGTTATTAAATCATTTATCTTGTAGATTGGGGTAGACTATATCGAAAACTGAAAGAAAGTTGTTAGGCAAGTTAGCCTATCATAATTTTGGGAATTTTATCTGTTGAAAGCACCGCGCGACTTTTTTTTAAATAACACGAATCAAATAGCAAATGGGAAACATTTTTCATGTTTAAACCGTTCTCGCTCTTTCCTTTCGTGCATAGATTTCAATCAATTAAGTAGTCGCTCACTGTAATAGGTTTAACTATACTTTTATCTTAAAAAATGCAAGCTTAATTAAAAGAATCATTTATTAAGTCAAAACTGTATTTAAAGTAAACTAATTTCTGAGATTTCCACGTAGGTTTCCCTCCAGGATCTAAAGATACATCTTTCCTAACAAAACTATCAATGTAGGATATTAAAAATCAACAGTGGTATAATTTTAAAACAAGTGAAGAAAACTAAATAAAATCGGGTAGGAAATATCGAATGCGGAAATCTTAAAAAATTAAATTTAAATCTTATTATTCTTGTATCTTTTAGCGTTTCGTGACATATAAAATGCTAACCAATTTTTGTTTTTATTTCTTCCCATATATAATTGACTTTCTCGTCGTTTTCGGCGTATGAGGGTTCAACAGCATATTCCGCACTTGATGCTCTACTTGCATTTGTGCCTTCGATGACTTTTGAGGCCAGCTTGAGATCCACACAACATTCCACATATAGGACAAGGATCAGCAACCTTTGTTGCGGCTGCAGAAATGTTAGAAGGGTTTTCAGTGTTCTGCCTTGGAATATGTAGATTTCCAATGCGTACCCTCTCAAAAGCTTTTTATCTACGCATTCCTCCACTTGATACGGTAAGAAGCCACTTTCTCAAAGTACGACAGGGAGATGTCAGTAATATATAGCATTCCGTCCAGTCTACCTTGATGGCTGGCGCCACAGAATCACAAAGAACAGTACAAGATATTAGAAATCACACCCACAGAGGAGTTCCAACAGCAGAAACAACTAAAATGGGTAACATATGTAACTCAGAAAGAAAATAATGACATAACTAAGATGTTGACATTTCACACTATTCCAAACAAAAGGTTAGGAAGGAAACCCCCAAAGAGCGGTAAACATTTGGTGGACTTGAGAAACCAATTTTCCTCAAAATTTATTTGATTTTAGAAATTTTAACCGATTATCACTGGTTGCTTAATCAATGAATGTTGAATATTTCCTTAAAGGGAAACGGCTAATATTACGAATGATAAAGTCAAACCTATTTTTAATCTGAATAAGTCCTTTCGAAGGACAAAACCCTTAGGTTTTTTTCTTCCATTTTGACATTTAGTTATATTTGTATAATATATATATATATATATATATATATATATATATATATATATATATATATATATATATATTCAACTTTAAGCAAAGTAAGCAATTACCTTTCGGTCGACTTCAGTTTACCTGAAAATTTCATCCTAAAACCTCGACTTGTACTCGTGTCTAAACGGAATTATTCACGTTTCGTTTGTCGCTATGAATATTTAGTGTTAAAGGGTGTTTTTTGTAATCGTTTCACCCCAAGAAAGGCGACAATGCCACTTCCAGTCAATATAGTTTTTGAAATACAGCAAAATAGTTTGATTACTGGAAATATTAAATTTAATCTATTAGCTTGAAATTCAAACTAAAATAAAAGCTTCAAGAAAGATTTTTCATTTAATAAAATTCATTTTAAACTTTCGGTATCGCGTTTTTTTTTTTGTGGATGTCCCTAGTCTGTTGTAAGTATTTGGCACATACCTATTTCTCCAAAGTAGGACATTATGTCGACAGTTTCGGTATTTTCAAATAGTTTTCTCATGTTGTTTTCCGTATAGTAGTTATGTCTTACAGGAACTGTAAGTGTGTAAATTAGTCTCTCAAGTAGTCTGTAACAGCCTATTTATCATCTCTCAGTTGCGTCTCTGTCTTTGGGCAGAGTGCGCTTGGGGGTGACTCTGTCAAAGGACAGAGTCGCAACTAAGGAAATTTATACTGAGTGATGCCAGCTCTGGGGAACAGCTGCCTGAGCCGGCACCCTCTCGTTGCACCAGATAGAGGGATCGGTGCTTGCACCGAGGCCAGTGCAACCGACGGTTGCGGGGTCATGGATAATTTTTGTTCCTAACGTGTACGCGCTCGGGTTCCTCATATTAAACCGACCTTGTGTCACAACCTAACCTCGTGGTGGGGGTTGAGTAAATACAGAATGTCTTACAGGATTTGAGTGATTGCATTCATCTAAAATGTGATTTGAGTGATTGCAACTTGGCATGTTGAATGGATGAGGGTGTGTGTAGTCGAGCTAGCATTACTTCATCTTCTCTTCTTTTCCTAGAAATTTACTTCTATTCACCTGTGATTGGTTTGATTTTGAGAAGTTTATTGTCTTGTTGGTCCAGCGCTTTTGTATCTTTTATGATACGTGTATATTTGGAATAACCTGAATTCTTTTTTTAAGTGCCGTATCCCCTCACGATGTAGGCGATCATGGCTCACCACTATTTCCTATCCTTTGTAGCTCTTAATAAATCTTCTCTTTTTGTTATTTCTCCTAAACCCTGTTCCGCCATCAATTTGCTCATTAAATATGTTATGCATTGTTTTCCTCTTGGCTTCAATCTGTCCTGTGAGTATCAGATTTCCCAAGCTATCTTTCTTCATTACGTACCCTAGAAATTTCAACTGTCTCTTCCTGATGTTAAGTTCTAGCGTTCCGAAAAAAATGCTGTTATTTTTCGAGATCTTAAACGTTTAAGAGTTGCACCAGTCTAAAGCCGATAGATTTCGAGAATCTGCTACATGTAGAAGTTTGAGGTGTCGCTTTTGTTATAGGGAAGTACGTTCTTTCATCGAGGAAAACCATCAACTATCTTCCTTGACTTGAAAAATTTAACAACACGAGATTTAAGCGAGCCAATTACTCATTTTAACGTTGTATTCCATGAAACAGATTTTTCCTGAGTAAATCCCATTTATATTGAGATGATGATGATTGTCTTGGATCAAGTTACGATTTCCTTCCTTTATGAATTTTCCTGACGAATCCGGTTTTCATCAACAGTAATTATCTTGGCCCAAAATGGCACGATCTTTCCTGTGCTGATCAAGAAGAGAAACACATGTTTAAACCTTTCTTCCCTAGGTTATCAAGATTTCTATCAAGATTTCTAAACGACTGATTACAATCAAACTAGACTAACCCCTAATTTTCTTGCAAGTTAATGTTTTTGTGGGACGTGCGGCAGTATTTTTTTTTTAAATTCGTTCAATTTATCCCATTACCAAGCTGTGAACTCTTACAGAACGTTCTTTGTTTCTGAGGTCAAGAACGATTTTTAAAAACTTCGTACTCTATACCTGGTACGTTCTTGCGCCAACTTCATCATTAAAATAAGGTCCAGGAAACCATTATCTATATCCATAGACGCTGAAATGCGATTAAAAATGCACCGACTGGACGTTTTTATTATGACATGTGATTTTTCATCAAAATTAATTGAAAAATAACATTTTCATGTCAACGTTCTTAAAGGGTATACATTTCTAAGATTTCCCTATCATTATACAAAAATAACACACACAAACAATAAAGAGCTAAGTAAACTTCAGAGACATTTCTAAGATTCCCCTATCATTATACAAAAGATGACACACACAAACAATAAAGAGCTAAGTAAACTTCAGAGGCATTTGTAAGATTTCCCTATCATTATACAAAAGATGACACACACAAACAATAAAGAGCTAAGTAAACTTCAGAGGCATTTCTAAGATTTCCCTATCATTATACAAAAGATGACACACACAAACAATAAAGAGCTAAGTAAACTTCAGGGGCATTTCTAAGATTTCCCTATCATTATACAAAAGATGATACACACAAACAATAAAGAGCTAAGTAAACTTCAGAGACATTTCTAAGATTTCCCTATCATTATACAAAAGATGATACACACAAACAATAAAGAGCTAAGTAAACTTCAGAGGCATTTCTAACATTTCCCTATCATTATACAAAAGATGATACACACAAACAATAAAGAGCTAAGTAAACTTCAGAGGCATTTCTAACATTTCCCTATCATTATACAAAAGATGATACACACAAACAATAAAGAGCTAAGTAAACTTCAGAGGCATTTCTAAGATTTCCCTACCATTATACAAAAGATGATGCTGATGACTATTCCCTCAAACTAATATATTAGGATGTTCAGAAAGTAATTTCGTTTTACTAGCAATTATATAAAAAGAAATCTAAATTACATTTGTGTAAATATTATTTATCAAAATCATAATCATTTTCAATTTTTTAAAAAATGCAGCTCAACGGGAAGGCATTTTTCCCGATTCCATGTTTAAAGATATTTCTGTCTTTTTCCCTCGTCAAAAGGCTTGAAAGACTGTTTTCAATTTCTTAGTTAACAAGTGTTTTGCCATTATGAAATGTTCAAACGATCACATCAAATGAAAATATGCTGCTGTTAAATCTGGTGAATATAGAGAACGTGAAAGAACTTTTCATCTTAAAGATTTTACTTTTATTTTCGTTCTATGTTTCGGTCGCTCGTCATGAATGATACATTTAAAATTTCACCAGAAATAAAGAAAAAAGACTTTTACTTTAATGTTGGCACTGTTCCCCTATTATATGATATCCATTTTCTTTTTCCTTTTCTGTTGACATGCAAAACCCATTTTTCATCACCTGCAACAATGCGATGCGGAAATGAAAAAAAAACTATTGCAGATTCTGAAACGTTCTGCTCGGTGTTCAAGCAAAAGTTCATGCAGAATTATCTCTTTTCAAGTTGTTGTTTTTTTAATCGTCCCTCCAAGAAAAGCAATAAAGCAACTAAGACGCAAGGGCGTTACCAAGTGTGTGAGAATGAGAAGAAAAAAAGACATTCTTAAAGAGAAAGAAAAAAAGAAGAAAAGGAATCGAGAAGTCAGGAGATAACGATTGACATTGCATTAAAATTTTTGAAGCTGAAAGTTGACCGCAAAGCAAGAAGCTGAAAGAGAGTTCCACAAGTGAGTAGTGCGAGAGATGAAACAGTGTTATGGTGAAAGACACCTAGTCTATAGATAATAGACTCTCCCATCTATTATAAGTAGGAGTCAGTAGTAGTCGAATATTAAAAAAGTAGTCAGCGACCACAACTCGATTACTCTGCGTAATACTGATTAGTACAAGTTCCTGACGTTTTTGTACGTTGAACCTATTTAGGACGAATTTAGTCCAAATACAGTTTCCACTGAGGAAATAACTCTACAACAAACTGGTAGCATAGAACTTACGGTTACATCTATGTCTAAGTTTTCCCAGTTCGGCTGAGATGTTCGAGGACATTTGACAAATCTATCAGATAGATGAAATTTAAATTTTTATTATTGCATTATTCCAAAATTTTAACACATCAGCAGATAGCTATTAATGTCAGCAACTTAGCACAAATAGTTATTAATTAAAAAAATTAGTAATTAATGTATAATATTATCCATACCTACATGTACAAGAATGTCATTTTTGATAAAAGTTAAAAAATAACAATAAATGCGTAAAAAACGCGCATATTGTCAAAAATTCCTTTTTCCACAATATAGCTATTTGTGCTGTTATAATGCTTATTACCTAAATAATAATAATACTTAATAATTTTTTTAAAACATTAAAGTATATTTAATCACATCTCCCTAATAGCTGTCGCGATCTGTGAATTGTTTTTTTGCCAAATCCTTGTTGCTTTTTACGGGGATTTAATTCAATAGCCTCTTTCAAAAGTTCTTTGTCTAGAGAAGATCGTCTTCCAGAGTGAATCTTGTCGGCTATGTCACAATCGCTAGTTTAAAACAATAGTCTAGTCTCCACTGCATCCGTTTACACCGTACAAATGTTTTTTTTAAATGACTTCGTAGGAGTACTATCCTTTCGGAATTTATTCAGTAAGTAATATACTATATACTCGAGTAGAATGCAAATTTTTATGACAGAAAAACTAGAGGGTTGCACTATAGATAGTTCTTTTAACTTAAATTAAAAATCATTCATTTTCGATGACTGGTTGCACTATACATAGTTCTTTTTTTCTGGAGGGGTTAAAATTCATGCCCCAAAATTTCAGGAGTCACACCATACATGAAGTCGGCATACACGAATACATATGGTATGTTGCCTTTGAACGTTAATAGAAGGAAATTCCCTGTTTCCTGTTTAGGATTGCGTTTCTGGTCCCTTCTAAAGTCTACTTCAATCCTATACGCTTGTTCTTTCCTACGTTAAGTCCACACAGTAACGATCTACTTTGAGTGGCTCATGGACCTTATATTGGATGGACATTATATATATATATATATATATATATATATATATATATATATATATATTGATAATATTAGTGGTAAATATACACATACATATGCAATCATATATCTAAAATATAAATATATATACATACATATATGTATAAAAAATAATTCCAAGAGGATATGATCCAGGTAGAACTCGATGTCCAGGACAGAGTAAGGATATAATAAAAAGACTTAAATACTAATATTCCATGGTCATAATTTATTCCATTGGAATCGTAAGAACGATCCAATTCATCAGACCTACGAATTCAAAAAGAAAACAGAAAAAAAACATCTCCGGGAATAAAAAACAAAATTTAGTGAGAGTGTATGTATGAGAGTGTGGGGCGAATGCTAGAGTAGATGAAAGCCAAACCCCTCCATGGGGTTAAACTCTGAAATGCACGACTCCCTGAAGATATAAACTAAAATAATAGATGAGATAAACTAAGTCCAAACGCAATTTATATTACTATTCAATCTTGGTTCTGCCTTGGTTGGTTCCCTCATAATACATAGCGGTGAATATAGCTACTTTTCGAACGCTTGCATGTTGCAAGTATTCTGAACTAATTTGCAAATATTCGGTACGACGCCATCACAGTTTGCAGCCGTTGGAATATAACTCAGATGCGTGCGTATTCTATTCACACATTTCCTCTTCATGAAATTTAGATAACTTAAGAAATGAAATTTAAAATTCATATGCTTTATCTTAATGCGAAACTCACTCCAGAAATTGATTTGCTAGCTATTTTTTTTCTTTCTGAAACAGAAAACGAGAAAATATTCTTGTTTATTCAGTCATCTTTTATTTTATGCCGATTATTTTATTGGTTTTTTTTTGGGGGGTGGGTAATTTAAATTTCGAAAAATTTGTTTCAGGATAGCTCGTTTCCAATGCATAGAGTATTCATTACAAGAGTGAATTTTTACTTTTCTTGTATTTTAAATACGACAGTGACTCTTAAAGGTACAGCATTAATATCAGAATCGCTCCCCAGACTTAAAGCGACTACGTTGAAAGTGATCAATGAAACGAGTAGTATAGGGAATTAGAATATATATATATATATATATATATATATATATATATATATATATATATATATATATATATGACCTAATTCAAACTTTTTATATGCTTTGTGGATTTCTTACATAAAATTTATTTTGTAGTTGATAAATAAGAGTCCTCTTTAAGAAACTAGTAACTAATTCAAACGTATAGAATTATTTGGTAAATTAATATGCAACCCTTAAAAAAAAACACCATCCATATGAGATATATTCTTGCTATTTTTAAAATTTTCTATTTCACCTTAGGAGTTTTATTATACAAGAAGAGTAAAAACAATGGACGCGAGTATCTCAGGATCAGTTGAACCACAGTGAAACTGAAGGTGAAAGTTTCGTGTAGTGTCGTCCAGGGAGTAGCGACATACGAATTTCCCCATCAAAGAAAAAAGGTTCAAGAGGTGGTCACCAGCATGAAAATAGACGTGCAATGTCTTTTGAGATAAGTAAACGTATGGATTTCTTCTCACTTCCTGTAATCCTGACAAACCATTAAATTCTGACTGCTACATCATGAAGTTGCCTAAGCTGATGGCCCGAATATCCATCTTCAGACATAAGAGAAGTGTTTCTTTTATTTTTAAAAAAAGAAATTGAACAAAGACGGCCAAAGAGCTACTCAAGTTAGGGGGTTACTGAATGAAGGGTGTGGTGTGGATATGAGGAAGAGGAAATAAAGATTATTGGGATAAGGAAGATCCATAACGCTTGACCCTGGACATGAAGAGGATAAGATTGTAGTGTTCGGGGGAGTATCCGTGTAGGAGTTTGTTACAGAAAGTAGCAGTTCTCGGGAAGAAGCTGTTGAAGTGGAACCTCTTCCTTACCAATGGAATATGAAAGGAAAGAGAATGAATTCAACCTGTGTACGATGCATGGTTAGTCTTAGCTGAAAAGGTCTGAATTGATGGAACTAAGAAATATATACATACATATATACACACACACACACACACACATATATATATGCATATATATACACATAAACATATATTTATATATATATACATATATATATATACACATAAACATATATTTATATATATATACATATATATATATATATACACATAAACATATTTATATATATATACACATAAACATATTTATATATACATATATATATATATATACACATAAACATATTTATATATATATACATATATATATATACACATAAACATATTTATATATATATACATATATATATACACACATAAACATATATTTATATATATATATACATATATATATACACATAAACATATATTTATATATATATACATATATATATACACATAAACATATATTTATATATATATATACATATATATATACACATAAACATATATTTATATATATATATATACATATATATATATACACGTAAACATATATTTATATATATACACATATATATATATACACATAAACATATATTTATATATATACACATAAACATATATTTATATATATACACATATATATATACACATAAACATATATTTATATATATATACATATATATATATACACATAAACATATATTTATATATATATACATATATATACACATAAACATATTTTATATATATATATACACATAAACATATTTATATATATATACATATATATATATACACATAAACATATTTATATATATATACATATATACACACATAAACATATATTTATATATATATAAATATATATATATATACACATAAACATATATTTATATATATATATACATATATATATATACACATAAACATATATTTATATATATATACATATATATATATACACATAAACATATATTTATATATATATACATATATATATATACACATAAACATATATTTATATATATACATATATATATACACAAACATATATTTATATATATATACATATATATACATATACACATAAACATATATTTATATATATATACATATATATATATATATATACACATAAACATATATTTATAAATATATACATATGTATATATATACACATAAACATATATTTATATATATATACATATATATATACACATAAACATATATTTATATATATATACATATATATATACACATAAACATATATTTATATATATATACATATATATATACACATAAACATATATTTATATATATATACATATATATATACACATAAACATATATTTATATATATATACATATATATATACACATAAACATATATTTATAAATATATACATATGTATATATATACACATAAACATATATTTATATATATATACATATATATATACACATAAACATATATTTATATATATATACATATATATATACACATAAACATATATTTATATATATATACATATATATATATATATATATATATATATATATATATACAGTCAACGACGAAATTATTCATACACCTATCAATTTTGCATATGTTTATCCATTTCTCAGACTCTAATGCCCGTATGATGCCAGTTTTTTTATATGTTAATACGCACAAAAAAGGAATATAAAACTCAATTTTCAGAACAATAGCTTAAATACAACAAATTTGACATGCGAATTACGCTAAATAGGAAAAGACGAAATTATTCGTACAGTAAGAAAAATAGAAAAAAACTATCACAATATTAATATTCAATAGCATAGTCTCTCATCTTTATAACTTGCTGCAATCGTTTGCTAAAGTTTTTGATGAGATTTGAACAAATCTTTTCCGGGATTTTTTTTCCATTCTTCAATGGTTACACGTTCTAATTCCTGAAGGTTTTTTGGTGACCGACGATTTACTCGAACTTTCAATTTTTGTCAGATTTTCAATGGGATTCAAGTCAGGACTCATTGAAGGCCATGGCAGAACTGTAATCTTCTTTTTCTGAAGCCACGCAATCACTGATTTAGACGTATGTTTGGGATCTTTATCTTGCTGGAAAGTAAATCGCTGACCTAGATGAAAATTTTGCGCGGATAATTGTAGATTTTCATCAAGAATTTTTATGTCGTCTGCAGATTTCATTATTCCTCTTATTGCAATTGTCCAGTCCCCTTGAGCTAAAACAACCCAGCAAAATCATCGAGCCGCCTCTACGTTTCAATGTTGACACTGTATTCTTTGGGAGGAAAGTTCGCCTTTCTTGCGCCAAATCTTCTGTACATCATTATGTCGAAAAAGTTCAAATTTTTGTTTCATCACTCTATAGTACTTGTTCCTTAAAGCAATTTTCTTTGGCCAAGAACGTTTTGGCAAAATTAAACCGAGCAACAACGTGACATGGTTTGTGAAGCGGCGTTCGTTGCGGTCGGTTTCCATACAACCCATTTCTAATTAAACAACGTTTTATTGTGCGAGTACTTACGCTGATACACATCGTAACCAAACTTTTGACGATGTCTTTCAAAACGACTTTTGGGTTTATATTAACATCACGACACAGTTTTCGCATAGTTCACGGAAATATTTTGAGTTTTCTTCCACGCCCAGACAAATTCTCTGTTGTGCCAAATTGTTTAAACTTATTTATAACGGAGTGTAGATCTGGGCTAGCTAACCGGTTTGAAATAGTGCTGTAACTACTTCCCGACTTACGGAAGTTAATAATTCTCTCACTCAAGTCAACACTAAGCACTTTTGTCTTCCCTATCATGTTGTTAACGTAAGAATAAAAATGGTGACACAATAGGCACCACGTGATGTTCTTTGCTGGGATTATCACAAATATTCTACTAAATAAATACTATAGAAGTCTCCACCGATAAAATAATTATGTAAATTCGAAATTGATTGATGCACGAATAATTTCATCGTTGACTATATATATATATATATATATATATATATATATATATATATATATATATATATATATTATATATATATAGACGAACATGTATAGATATATATATATACACACATATATGTACATATGCACATATATATACATATACACATATATAAATACATATACACATACACACATACATATATATACATATACACACACACATATATATATATATATAATGGCTGCAAACTCATGCTCAAGCATTGACATTGTTTCAAAACCCATAAGAGAGCTCATCGAATACATACATATACACACACACACACATATATATATATATATATATACATATATATATACCTACAAATATATACATTAATACACATATATATATACATAAACAGACACACACACACACACATATATATATATATATATATATATATATATATATATATATATAATGTGTCTATACACCTTGAGTAGAGTAGTTAACCCTAACCAAGTCGGAATTTATAGAGATGACGGTCTAATCCTTGTCCCTAATAGCAATGGTCCCTTGACTTACAGCTTACATAAGAAGATAGGGTCTTCAAATTCCTAGGCCTTAAGATTGAAATATCTTCCAACCTGAAAATAGTCAACTTTTTGGATATTACACTTAACCTATCTAATGATACCTTTAAACCCTTCCATAAAATTGATCAGACACCCCTATACATCAACGTCCACTCTAACCACCCTAAATCTGTGATAGATCACATCCCCAAAACTGTGAAAACAAGAATAAATAGGCTATCTTCTAGTCAAAAAATCTTTGAAGATAATAAATTTATATACAACCAGGCCCTCAAAAATAGTGGTTTTAGACAAGAATTAAACATTAACGAAGAACTAGTAAATCAGAATAATAATAATAGAACTAAAAACAGAAAGAGGAAGGTAATATGGTTTAACCCCCCGTATTACAGGCTCTCCAACATTGATATGGGAAGTTTCTTTCTAAGATTAATAGATAAACACTTTCATAGTAAACATCCACTATATAAAATTTTCAATAGGAAGACACTGAAAATTAGTTATTCTTGCGTTAGAAATATGGAAAAAATTATATCTTCCCATAATTGTAGAATACTTAGAAACTACCATAGTAATGAAACTCAATCTAGTAACCCTACCTGCAATTGTAGGAATAAAGACCTTTGTCCAATCGGAGGCAAATGTATGTATGAAAATGTAGTGTACGAGGCAACAATCTTCCCCGAGGAAAATATAAACCAGAAAAAAAGATATATAGGTATATCTGCGGGTGATTGGAAACAGCGTCTACCTCAAAAATCAAACTTCAAATAAAAAAAAAACTTCCTTATCCAAACACTACTGGGATCTGGTGGATAAGAGACTAACCCCACTTTTCGAATGGAGATACTTATCAAGAGCTAGAACCCCTAATAACTTCCATGATCGGTGTGATCTGTGCATTGAGGAAAAAAATGTTATAAAGATAAGAATTAAGATGAGTTGCTAAATCTTCGTAGTGAGATCTTCTCTAAATGTAGACATAAAAACGATTCAAAACATAAACATAGTTTTATAACGTGTTGTCGCTTGTGACAGTTCCATCTTGGTTCAATAACATCGGGCATGACATTTTAATGGAATGACTATTTTGATTATCTATATGTATCTTTGTGTATGTTTATGTGATGTGCTACGTATTTAAATTTTTTTTTTTTGCTAATTTTTATTCATGTGGCGATATATGTGTGAGTGGGTATGTAGGTAGACATTTTCCCTAATAACTGATATGCAAAATCAGATAGTCTTATAATATATACCTAGGTATGTATGTAAACGTAAGATAGATACGCGTTAATCACTCAGCCGGTTTTTAATATTCTTAACGTTGTCTTCCTCAATGTTCTTGAAGTATAAATTAATTTAATTCCACCTGTATATTTTTATATGTTAAATGTATATATGGATGGATATGATCACTAAAATTTTTTTTTTTAATTAATTTTTTGATTTTGAGAAAAATATTTTTAGCTTCAACATTTTGATTTTTATATATAGATATGTATATGTGCGTTCATGTGTGTGTCTGTGTATGTATGTGTAGATATGAATATATATATGTATGTATATATATATATATGTGGGTGTGTGTGTGTGTATATATATATATATATATATATATATATATATATATATATATATATATGTATATATCCGTATATGGATGTATGTATATGTAGGTAGATGTGTATGTAGTGTTTATATGTGTGTGTGTGCATGTTTAGGCATGTATGTATACATATATATCTGTATATAGGTGTATATGTACATATGTATGTATAGTTAGATGGATAGATAGAGGGATACATTGTTTATTTGTTTAGATGGGTGTGTGTATGTATTTGTATGGAGATGTGTAAGGTTTTATGTATATATTGTTTTTGTTCACGTATGTTTATGTCCGTATGTATATATGTGAAGGAGTGGATGTGTATGGATGTATATGTATATATATATATATATGTGTGTGTGTGTGTGTGTGTGTGTATGTATGTATGTATATGTATGGGTGTGTGTGTACACGCCTATATGTATGTATGTAGTGAAAATATAAATATGTTGTTGTGTATGTGTGTATACTCATGTGTTTTTGAACATGGAAATACAGGTCCATGCTGGATTAGATAATCGTTATTTTTATATGTTTATATTAGATTTGTAACCTGCAGTTGATATTAACTTTGTCAAATTTTCTGGATTACACAGCAGTCCTTTTATAAATGCCCTTCGGTTTTAGTTCCACCACCCGATCTCCCACCAGCCCTTTTTCTTTATGATTTAATCTTCTATTGTGTGTAGCGTGTATGTCACCACAAAATGTATACTCTTTTCCGGTGTTTCTTTAATGTGTTAGACATTTGAAAATATTCATATTTCTCTCACTTACACCGTCTTTGACTCCCCTCTTTAAAACTTCTGTTAAATTTGAATCCCCCCTTCATCTTTAGACCTTCCTGTCATTCTCTCGTCTGTATATATGTGTGTATATATATATATATATGCACATATATAGACGAGAGCACTGTCCTTCTCTCGTCTATATGTGTATATATATATATATACACATATATACATGCATACATATATATATATATACATGCATACATATATATATATACATATATATATACATGCATACATATATATATATATGCATATATATATACATGCATACATATATATATATATGCATATATATATACATGCATACATATATATATATATGCATATATATATACATGCATACATATATATATATATGCATATATATATACATGCATACATATATATATATATACATATATATATACATGCATACATATATATATATATACATATATATATACATGCATACATATATATATATATATACATATATATATATATACATGCATACATATATATATATATATACATATATATATATATACATGCATACATATATATATATATACATATATATATACATGCATACATATATATATATACATATATATATACATGCATACATATATATATATATATACATATATATATATATACATGCATACATATATATATATATACATATATATATATATACATGCATACATATATATATATACATATATATATGCATGCATACATATATATATATACATATATATATATATACATGCATACATATATATATATACATATATATATACATGCATACATATATATATATACATATATATATACATGCATACATATATATATATACATATATATATACATGCATACATATATATATATATACATATATATATACATGCATAAATATATATATATATATACATATATATATACATGCATACATATATATATACATATATATATACATGCATACATATATATATACATATATATATACATGCATACATATATATATACATATATATATACATGCATATATATACATATATATATACATGCATACATATATATATACACATATATATACATGCATACATATATATACATATGCATATATATATACATGCAT
>OZ038506.1:42684610-42714610 GCA_964036315.1 Acanthosepion esculentum
ATATACATAAATATATATATATATAGTTATAAACATATATATAAATATATACATAAATATATATATATAGTTATAAACATATATATAAATATATACATAAATATATATATATATAGTTATAAACATATATATAAATATATACATAAATATATATATAGTTATAAACATATATATAAATATATACATAAATATATATATATATAGTTATAAACATATATATAAATATATACATAAATATATATATATATAAATATATATATATACATATAAATATATATATAAATATATATATATAAATATATATATACATATATAAATACATATATAAATATATATATATATATATATAAATATATATATATATAAATATATATATATATATAAAAATATATATATATATAATATATATATATATATAAAAATATATATATATATAATATATATAAATATATATATATATTTATATATATATATATATTTATATATATATATATTTATATATATATATATTTATATATATATATATATATATATATTTATATATATATATATATATATTTATATATATATATATATATATATATATATATATATCTATATATATATATTTATATATATATATATATGTAAATTTATATATCTATATATATATATTTATATATATATATATATATATGTAAATTTATATATATATATATGTAAATTTATATATATATATATATGTATATATATATATATATATATATATATATATATATATATATATATATACATATATATATGTATGTATGTAATTTTTTATATATATTATTTATATATTATATTTGCATGGTACTTATTGGAAAATGCTCAATATCAGTGATAGAGCTAACATATCTATGGGGCTGTCAGATGGACTTGTTCATTTTTCCCATTCATTTTAATCCTTTTATTCATCAGCATTTTTAACAAATCAGTCATTAATATAAAATGGTAAACAAAAATTGTCGAGGAAGAATAGGGTTATAAGACACAATGGTAAGTACTAGGTATAAGGAGATTCTGTTATTGATGTTAAGTATATAATGCAGTATTTGATTGGCAGCAAGGTCTCATCATTTTACAGTTCGAATGTTCTATGCTTACAGTTTCTTCTCTTTCACTCATCGCTTGTGGACCGCTCTTCAAGGTTCCTGCTTTTCAGTCAAGTTTGATCTTCAAAATTTTAAATACAATGTCAATCGTTATCTTCTGTTTTTTAATTCCTGTTCTTTTATTGTTCTCTCTCCTTAATAATGTTTTTTCTCCCGTTCTCTGTCGTTAAACCTTAGCATCTTAGTGGCACGATCATCTTGCTTGTGGTGAAGTGATTTTTAAGAAAGTAGAGGTGCATTGATAAATCCAAAGCGTTATGATGAGAAAAGCATTTATCTTACACCAAAAATAGTACTTCTGTTCTATAATAGTTGATGCATTTTCATAGCCCAAAGAAAAGTACGATAGAATAGAGATTGTATTTTATATTTCAGTATAATCTCCTTCCTTGTCAATGAACTTAATTCAGTGGTGAATGTTATTCACATAGCTGAAATATTATATCGTGAAAATCTGTTATCAAAATTTGGTTAATAATCACATAGTGAAGGTGCAATTGATATGATTGAAATAGTAGGTTGTTAGATAAACTTGTCCATTTTGGAGGGCAACTTATTTTATTCCTATTATTCTGCAATAATTTTAAAACATTACTCATTAATATAAAATGATAAACAAAAGTCATAGTTGAAGAATAGAGCTAAATGAAATCATACAACACAACAGTAAAAATATTTTATGTTCTAATTCAAGTAAGATTGGAAAAAAACGAACGATTTTATCTGACAGCCCAAAATAAATATTTCTCAGGGACTGAAGAAGATTGAAGATTCTCATAGCAGGAACTCAGCACTTTTTGATCTTGTCCTTTTATTTCCTGGGCGAAAGTGATGAGTACCGGTTCGTAGGAATCAATAAATGCAGCTGATTACTTTGTCTATCTTCCAAATTTGTTCAATTATATCCAAATGCATATAATTACAATGATTGATTAGTCTTTCTCTCCAACAAAATCATTTTCTAAGGTGTATAACTTTATTATTAATATATTCATTATTATAATTATAATAACATGACCTGTTCCTAATGTTTTTTTTTATTGTTTTCTTGGAAAGTTCTGAGATGACATACACACACACGTATGGTGGCTGGCCACTCATACTTGAGTATGCCTGTCTACTAAGGTGGCTAACCAATTCTTGTTGCAGACGCCTGCTCAGAAATATTTGTGTTTGCTCAAAGGAAGCCCACCTATGGTTTATATTGCAACTATACTGAGTAGACCGTAGTTAGTTTCTAGGAAAGAGCACATTATCTGGCATCATCAACAGTCTGAACAAGGCCAGTACACTCAAACCCTCAGTCATGATGACTTGCGACTTTGTGCTAGCACAACCATCGATGGCTCCCAAATAGTTTTGTCTATCCAATTTCACTCACAAGGCTTGTGGTATGGTATTCAGGCACTTTCCAAAGATGCCCCACAGCTGGGATTGCCTACCCACAGACTGATAGCATCAAGAAGTCACTTTTCCCTTCTTGTGGAATTTTTTTCTAGCCTCTTGCTCTCAAGTGAACTTTCATCTTAAAAAATGTATTTGCAATGTCAATCGTTATCTTCTGTCTTCTTAATTCCTGTTCTTTTATCGTTCTCCCTCCTTAATAATGCTTTGGTTTTTCTCATTCTGTCGCACTCAGTAACTCTTTGTGTCTTCGTGGATTTATTGCATTGTTTGGAGTGAAATGATTAAAAAAGTTGGATTAACTTTTTGCTTATAGAATAAAGTCCTTGAGTGAATACTAAAGGTTAAAACAGATTATAAACAGTTCTCCAATCTGATCATCAAACAGAAAGTAAATTACACAAAAGTGCGAAATCACAGTTCAAAGAATAGTTACACTAATGAAAAGAGGGATCCCTGGTAGCACATAGCAAACTGCCCAACTAAATAAATTACTTATTTTCACTTGACATTAATGAAACTGTCAGTAATTTGATTAAAACCACATCTTTATCAGATTCATACTCTATCTGATAAAGCTTGTAAGACAAATTCCAAGAATTGTTAGGATGACTGAATTCATTCATTATTTTACTATTATTGTTACCACAATATTTTCTTGGTTAGCAAGGTCGAATTACTAACCAGTTGCTTCTTCTGTAGATAAATGGCATAGCACATCAGGCTATATGATGGTTCCATGTATTATAGAGGTTTGATCCCTATCAGAGGACACATATTTTCTATGAAATTTCTCTGACATTCAGGCTGGTAAATGTTGTTAATACTGTTTATTATAAACAGAACATTTACTTGAATATTTGTATCTATAAAAATAACATATAAACAACAATATATGATGTCATTTGTTTACATTAAGATACACTTCAAGCAGATATGAGAGTTTGAGAAAAATCATGGAAAATTTGTAGTTTAAAAGCAGTAATTAAACCTTGCTAACCAGATACTTCCTCTGTAGTTAAATGGTATAGCATGTCATGCTATATGATGGTTCTGTGTAGGATACAGGTTCGATTCCTGTCAGAGGATACATATTTTCTATGAAATTTCTCTGACATTCAGGCTGGTAAATGTTGTTAATACTGTTTATTATAAACAGAACATTTACTTGAATATTTGTATCTATAAAAATAACATAAAAACAATATATCAAAATAATTGTCAGACTTAGTACATTCCATAATATATGTATATATATATATATATATATAAACATAATTATAATATATTGCACATATAGTGCTCGATGTAATACAAAAGAGCTATTAAGTATATATTTATACATATATATTATAATTTTTTCATATAAGCAAAAACAATTTACTCACTACAAAGATGCAACCTTGTTTTGGTGCATTTAATTGCACCTCGACTGATGAGAACCAAAATGGTTATGAACAATTCTGTTTGTAAGCAGGCCGCTCATGGAATGTCACTTTGAGCACTGCTGCTTACATTCAGATATATATGTCTAAAGACTGAGATAATTATAAATTTACCAGTGGTTACTATACATGCTCCACATACAGGATTTCAAATGCTGAGATTCAATGACAAGCAAGCCCTTTTTATTCAGAAGATTGCTGCAAGACAATGTTTCTAACCATTCCCTGGCCTTGTACCAGGCACTAAACTAAGCTTGGTAAATATACACAAGTTCTTTTTTTTTTTAGGAATAAACAGGATAGGGAAAAGCTTATTACAGTTTATTCTTTTACATATCACAGCTGCTACATTCAAAATAGACATCAAATTTCATGCCTGGGCCACCACTCAGGAATCTGAGTCTTCAGTTTGTAATCTCTAATATTCATTCCAGTTTTATTGGCTTTAAGGGCCTGGCCAACCCTTAACAGAGCAAGGCCATATATGCCTTTGTAATTCCGAAATTTTCCTAAGTTTTTACCTTCAGTGTCAGTTATTATTTCACCACTATTCAGTCCTTCAGGTATACTGGAAAAAAAAAAGAAAAAAAGAGAAACATTAGCATATATCAAAGCTTTACCTACATTATATGACAAGAAAAACAAAACAGAACCCAGTTAAACTCTGTTCTTATACAGTGACCAGCCTCTAATCCAAATACACACTGTGAAGAATGTAAAAAGGATAATCACTTTCCAGGTTTAAGAAGATATGATAGTTGTCATTTGAAGCTGAGGATAAACAAATTTTCAATAAACAAGGATGGCAAAATCTGAATTCTATAAAATATGTCACTTGCAGCTTAATAAACAGAAGATATATATATGTATATATAATCTCTCACAGGTAGCCTGAATCAGAGTTTCATGCACAATGCAATCTTCAGGTGCTGGGTAGAGACTGACCTTTACATAATTTATAATTTAAATTATATAACAGTCTCTACCCAGCACCTGAAGATTGCATTGTGCATGAAACTCTGTGTTGTGCTACAGGTGAGGGATAATATGTATAATTTATTAATATATACTTAATAGCTCTGTCACATTACATTGAACACTGTTTTATTAACACCAGTATTCTATGTGCCATCAACTCACTCTCACTCTCTCTCTCTATATATATATGTAAAGATGTGTGTGTGTGTGTGTGTGTGTGTGTGTATATATATATATATATACAATTATGTATGTAAATATAAAAGTGGACACTGATGTCAACACCCACCAGAGGCGACAGTCTGTTTCATGCTAAACACAATTGTCAGGCCATATATATTGTGTTTTTGCTCGACTATTTATATATACAGGTTAGTGATGCCTTGTGGGTAGTGTAGTGTATTATTCTAATGGTTAATTTGGTAGGCAGTAACAGTTATGCTTCAAATTATTCTAGAGGCTATTGAGTGGGAATAATTATAAGTCCGGCGTTGTTGGCTAACTTTTTTTTTTTAATTTATTTTGATTATTTTATTATTGGTTATTATTTACATTGTTAGGACTATTGTCCTTATCTTTGTTGTTATATTTATGACATTTCCATCATGGCCTAGTGGATAATCACTGGTTTGATCCACTGACTCGATCCAAATAGTTGCAAGTTCAATACCTGGCTACTGCAGTGGTGAACAAAAACTTGGAGAGTTGAGTTAAAGGGAGATAACTGATATTGAGACATTCGGAAAAGGCATGGCACATGGAACTAGAACAATGGCCAAAATAAAGGGTTCAGTTTGAAATTCCAATCACATGAAGAAAGCTGGAGGATACAATGGCCAAAATGTCATGAATATGGCAATAAAGATGAGGACAACAGTCTAAACAATGTAAATAATTTAAATATTTACAATATTAATCTCAGAAATATAGACAGTTATTGGTTGTTATTACAACATTTATTTGTGTTTATGTGTGCATTTGTAGTTTGTTAATTTGTTTATTATTTACTTAGTTTATTTACTTATTTATTTGTTTGGATTAATTTCTTTTATTTATTTTTGTTTATTCTTGTTCATTTTCAGTTTTCGATTTTTAAGTAACATAGTAAAAATTTGTTTTTGTGTCTGCATTTTGAGATGAGATCTAATCATCTATTTAGTAGTTTGCATTGGCCTGGGAAGGTAGTTATAGCTATTTTCTCCTTCAGACAGAGTTTGTAGTTTTGAGATTTATTGTTGTAAGCTGATACTGTTTTCCTTATTTTCTATGATATTTTTGATGTGATTTGGTTTTGGTTTTAATCTCCCAGATATGTTTTAAAAGCATTGAGCTCTTTGCATATTTGTAAAGGATATTTTGTGTGTGTAGTGTTTTTGTTTTCAGGGTCCTTCAGTTACTCCTATGTATATTCTTTTTTTGTTATCTGCTGATTTTACAGTGCCTCGGTATATTACATTATTCTGCAAGCAATTGCCATTTAAGGTACATTCATTCTTTGTTCTGCAGTTATACGTGAGTTTCATTTGTTTATGTGAGTTGTTGGTTGTTTTCCTTTTGTTTTTTATTGTGTCATTCTCGGTGTAACTGTACCTGATTTTTACTGTGTTTTTTTTAATATCTTGTGGAAAGTTCTTGATGCAGGGAAGTGATTGTTTGTTTTTACATTTTTGTCATATGGTGGGTTGAACCATATGATGTTTCTTTTCCTGTTGACTTTTTTGTGTTGTGTGGTATGTATGTGAGTACTGTCAAGAGTCCACTATCTTTTAGGGCTGTTTTATAGTCCTTCTTGGATGAATTGTCAGAAAAGCTGCAGGTTGTGGTATCTGCTTGATTATCGATGGCAGGTGGTTGGAAGATGTCTGTATATACAGTGGTTTGTCATTGGGTTTTCTGAATGGTTTATATATACTTTTTCTTAGGCTGAAGGTGATATCTAGAAAATCTACTTCTTTTTAGCTTAGTTTTTATGTCTCCATTCAATGCGATATTTTAAAAACTTTTATGATTATTTTTCTGGTTTGGAGTGTGTTTTATTTCTTATGATTATGGGACCATCATCCCTGTAGAGGCCTAGATCATTTTTATCAGTTATTTTACCTAGTTCATGTAGCAAATATACACCTATGAGTTCACAGGTCTCTGTACTGTCAAAGCTTTCTATTGTAATGTCCCTTCTTTCTTGATCCATGTCTTCATTCTTGAATAATAGTGATTTTTTGGAGATTTTAATGATTTTTATTTAGTTTGTGGGTAACAGGGAATTCTGAACTGAACCCTTTATCTAATCTACGAAGATAAACTGTTCTTGTTCCATTGCCCATGTCTTGGGATATTGTCTAGTTCTTTTTTCAGTACTGCTCTGTTATTGCTTGCCCCTTTCCCCTGAGTCCAAGAAACATGACCCGGCCCAGAGATTGAATTCACAATCACTATGACACCAAATTCACACTTTAATCCTGTCTGTAGTAAAACTGGAGTCTTAAACCTAACCTGCCTGTTTCATTGTCTCATCCTTCACTATAGCTCTTCGATGTTCCTCTAGCATTACTTTTCGGTGGGTGGCTTGTTTCACCTTTATATTTTTTCGGCGGGTGGCTTGTTTCACCTTTATATGTCATTATGAGAAGTGGTTTATCTTACTGGCTAGGAAGAAATCCAAGCATGCATCTACTGTGGTTTGTCTGTAAATTTGGGGAGGGAGAGATGTTTTTGTTGTCATTACTATTTGGATTGGAATCAACAGAAAAAAAAAAAGAAAAAGAAAAAAGAAAACTCTAAGCATTAAAAAAGTTTCTCGTACAATATCTATCTTAAAATGAAATTTGGATAAAAAAATTCTTGTAAACTTAAGGACAAAATCAAATGACATGAAAGATGAGTTTATCCAACACCCTGTGGTGGCCTGACTCTATAGCAATGTTTCTCAACATTTTTATCTTTGTGGCACCCTTGAAATAGTTTTTGTGTCTCCGAGAAATCCTGCATAAAAATTATTATACACCATTACTAATATCTCTTTTATATCTTACTATAATAACCAAGGATTTCCCAACAATATGCAGTCTGCATATAGTAAAATTACGACTGTGAAATTAAACAAAAATGACAGAAAATTGCATTAGCCTATTCATCACTGTTTCTCACAGAAGCACAAGCAACCTTTTGTGGAACCCAAAGGTTCTGAGGAACATTGAGAAATATTGTTCTATGGAAATGCTGAGCTAGCAATGAAATGATTGCTACTCAATAGTGAGCAGGATCATCATTGAGTGCTTCTAACCTGATTATTTATGTCAAAAGTAATCTTAGGAAATAACTATGGTCCAGCCAAATTTTTTTTAATCAATTCACTGCAACTTGTTAGGCATTCATCAATTATTAATATTCCAAAGAAAGCAGACATGATAAACAGCTGAGAACAAGAATCTTTTGTGAGTGAAAATAGATTCAACAGGAAAAAAAGTAGGCTATCATTAATCCAACAAGCATTAGTTTTTTTCCACTGAGCAATCCAGCCAATAGATTAGTGAATTTGATGAAAGTTATCTATAATCCAGTAAAATCACTTGGATTTTATGGATCCCAACATTGTAAAAATTACTGATGAACAATGTGTATATCAATAAATAACAAATAACAAATTTATGTATAATCTATTGAAACCAGTTGGATCTCATGGATCCTATCAATGAAAAGATTAGTGATGACTAATGTGCATATAAAAAATATCAAATAGAAAATCTATAATCCAGTTAAATCACTTGGATCTTATGGATCACAACAATGTAAACACGATTAGTAATGATTAATATATATATATATAGGAAAATGTCTAATACCAATCTATAATCCAGTAAAATTACTTGGATCTTAGGGATCCCAATATTGTAAACATTACTGATGATATATCAAATCTATCTATAAATCAGTGAAATCCCTCGGATTTTATGCATCCTAACAATGTAAAGATTAGTGATGGTCCATGTGTATATAGATAAATATCAAATAGAAAATCTATAATCCAGTAAAATCACTCAGACTTTATAGATCCCAACAATATAAAGATTAGTGAGGATCAATGTGTATATAGAAAAATATCACAGAAAATTTATCTATAATCCAGTGAAATCACATGGATCTTATGGATCCCAACAATGTAAAGATTAGTAATGACCTATGTGTATGTAGAAAAATATTTAATAGCAAGTCTATCTGTAGTCCACTGAAGTCAATAAGATCTTTAGTTATGTGCCATGCGTGATACATGCTTAGGCAATTATGTATCTTTCGATACATGACTGATGACAAGGCAGATTTTTTCCTGCACTAGGTTGCCATTTCTTTAAGCGGTAGACCAGTTGCCATCCAAGGCTACAGAACCCGATCTGTCCTGCTATTCTACATAGCTAGGAGGAGAAGAGGAGGATTTATACTTTTCCAAGGGTATTAGCACATAAGTGAACGTAATGGATTCACCTGGAATTTGAACTTGGTTCTCCGATTCTTCAAATCCGAGTTGCTATCCATTACTCCAACGTACTAATTCCAAAAATACATCTATATGTAGCAAAATATCTGGTAGAAGTGGAATAATTATGCATTTAAATATTTATTTTTACTTGACTCAAGGGACAACTTAGTATCTGAGTCCAATAACGACAAGAAGATAGAATCTATTTTTGAAATGATCATCTTCAGAAAAGCACACTATTTACATTATTCAGACTATTGTCCTCATCTTTGTTGCCATATTTATTACAACATTTTGGTCGTTGTACACTTCAGCCTTCTTTAGGTGGTTGGAATGTCGAATGCCTTTATCCACAGTGCCATGTGTCTTCAAGGACACATGGCATGGCGGATAAAGGTGCTGGTTAGATCCAGTGACAGGACCCAAAAAGTGTCAGTTCAATACCCAGTTAAAGTGGTGGAGAACTTAGAGAGGGGAATTCACAGGAGATAACTGATAACTGACATCCATTAGACAAGTCACGTGGAACTAGAACAGTCTACCCCAGTGAGCAAAATAAAGAGTTCAGTTCGACATTCCAACCACCTGAAGAAGGCCGGAGCGTACAACGGCCGAAACGTTGTAATAAATATGGCGACAAAGATAAGGACAATAATCCGAATAATGTAAATAGTGTACATAATACCTCATCTCCGAAATATCGACAGCTTCAGAAAAGGAGATGTGTGCTATTTTGACAAACTATGATAGAGTCATTAAAGGCTTGCTACAAAGGGAAGGCCACGTAGATGAATGCCTGTGGCTGTGCCTTATGTATTACTGAACATTTATACAATGGGAAAGTAGAGCTTGAAAACAGAAAGAGAAAGGACAAAAGTGTTGTTTACACCCAACCTAACATCATGCTAACGACCACCACCACCACAAATCACACAACACAACAAAAGTATTCTTTTCTCTCCGACCTATTTGAAAAGAAAACTGTCACCGACCGCTTACAGTCTTTTTGACTCACAATTAAATAAAATTTGAAGCATGATAAAGAATAAAGGTACAAAGCTCCATTTCTTATACCTTCCATCTTTGTGAGAAAAGGATTTGACCTGAGAGACGACACCAAGGCTCAGCAATTAGACACTATTTCAGTAGACACACTGTGCATGCAGTTTAAAGAGAGTAAGAAAAAAAAAAAGATTCTCAAATGAAAAAAAAAAAATTACTGAAAATAAGATACAGAATATATCTGAAAGTGTCTGTCTATATTTCTGAGATGAGGTATTATGTACACTATTTACATTATTCGGACTATTGTCCTCATCTTTGTCACCATATCAAGGACACATGGCACAGTGGATAAAAGTGTTGGTTAGATCCAGTGACAAGACCCAAAGAGTGTGAGTTCAATACCTGGTTAAGGCAGTGGAGAACTTGGAGAGGGGAATTAACAGGAGATAACTGATAACTGACATCCATTAGACATGGCACATGGAACTAGAACAGTCTACCCCAGTAAGCGAAATAAAGGGTTCAGTTCGACATTCCAACCACCTGAAGAAGGCCAGAGCATACAACGGCCGAAACGTTGTAATAAATATGGCGACAAAGATGAGGACAATAGTCTAAATAATGTAAATAGTATATCTGAAAGTGATATGAATAAATTAAAATGCCAGCATTCAAATTTATATTTTATAACATTAATCAATATAATTCAAACATGATACAGGGTCTGCAAAAGTAGGTATACAGCAAATGTTATTATTGATGTTTATATAATCAATACAATAAATTTTGTGTGCACATTTTGTTACTGTATAGCCTCTTTTGGAAACTTATAAATATATACTGAATTGAAGGAGATATAGTGTGTTTTTTTTCAAAGGGGCAAAAAATTAACAGATTTCAAGTTTAACTAAAAAAAAAAAAATGTAAATATTGGTTAAAAGTAATATAATTTTTTATAATCCACAACTATTATTACTTTTAGTCCATTTATTTGGGGGGGGTGAAAAAATTAGGTATACAGTAATGAAAAAAAATGTGCATTCAAAACATATTGTATTGACTATACAAACATATCAATAATAAACAATCAATCCCTCAAATGTTGAAACTGTCGGCCCCGCCATTCACACACTTTTCTTTAACTACAAAACATTTATTATTACTATTATTTATTAAAAAATAAAAAATTATAACACCTGTATTATGATAAGAATTATGAAAATAAAAATATTAAAAATGATTTTAATGAATTTTCTTTTTACATTGGTTGTTTATCATCATATCAACTCGTTACAGGTTATTTAATGTTAAAATTTAATTTTCTTAGAAGCATTAGTAATTTCTTTTACAAAAATGTATTGTTGGTAAATTTTTTTTTTACTGTAAAAATGTATTGCTGAAATTTTTGCTATAAAAATGTATTTTTATACTTTAATAGTGTTTTGACCCCAATTTGGGAGTTTACTATTTGCCCATAGCTAGGACCCTAACAGACGTTACCACCCCAGGTCAGGGCGAACTTCAGAATAACAGCAATTAAGAGGTGGTTCCATGCACCTCAAAAACTTCAATCTCCCAATCAGAGGCCTTGATGCCAGATGCAGTTTATCATCATACCCAGGATTACTTTTTTTTTAAAGTATTTCACTCCAAGCAAGGCAGGAGTGTCATCAGTTTGCAGGGGGTTATATAGAGTTATGGTGAGAAAAAAAACTGTGTTTCGGGTTTAATGAATAAAATGAACTTTAGTATTAAATGACTACTAGAAGAACCATTATTATAATACTGGTATAATACTCACCATATACCTACTTTTGCAGCCCCCTGTATATCATTATTATTAGATTTGTATTTATATATTGAGCATTATTATTATTATTATTTCTTTCAATTCTTTCCAGTTTCCAGGTTCTTCTGTATTAGTATTTATTTGTTTTTGTACAACTAACATGACAATCATTTGTCTTATTTTAACTTTCTGTTCTTGCTTACCAAAAGTTGTATTTATTTGCCTTTTCTATTCAAATATATTTTTTATCAATTGATAGTTTAGATGTTAGTACTGTCAAAAAGGTTGTATAGATTATTTTTATTTTATGTCATAAATAATAACTACATAATCTGCAAGTATTTTACGTTTAAATCCCAACTGATATTTTTCTTTTTTTTTCTGTTATCTTTTTACACAGTTATCAAACGTTTGAAGATTTGTGCTTATTTATTTATGTATGGCTCTTTTATAATTTTTCTCACTTTCTAGTGTTTTTTATCTAATGTTTTATATATATATATATATATATATATATATATAGTGGTACTCGTTTGGAAAAACCTTAGGTATTTCAGCTTGTGATTGAACAAACCAACGCCCAAGGAAAAATGAGGGATAAAAAAAAGAAAGAACTAAGAACATTGAAATTGAGGCGAAAACAATCATCCAGAATTCAAGCCCAGAATCCAAAGAAAAAAAACCTCCAAAACGAGTAAAAATAACTACATAAAGTGCTCAATACCCTAAGTAGAGCAAACCTAATATAAACCTAAAGATCCGTGTAGGTCAAACATAGGTAGGTTTACCTGGCTCTTTAGGTTTATATATATATATATATATATATATATATATATATATATATAGGTACCTGTAAAGATTTTTAAAATTTAAAAACATGAGCATACATGATGAAAATATATAGAAACTTAAAACCAAAATTTTCTTACTAAGTAGAAAGATCAAATGTAAAACCTATTTTTTTAATCCTTTTTAGAACCTTCATAATTTTAGTTAAAAATCTTGTTTCTCTGGCATCAACGGAGGTCCATAGTATGGGCAATTTGAACATCTTTTGCAGTGAAAAAACACTGATTTGGAAATTCTAATAAAAATTAGATAATTTTTGTATTCTAATGAAACTTTCTGGACTTATTCACAAATGAATTAAATTGTTTTTGAAACATTTCTTACTGAGAAAATCTTTGTAAAAATATTTTTTTTTTATATTTGTTACCCCACACTTATTTAATTTTATGAAATTTCAAGAAATTCTTTTTTGTAACGCTTAATGTTTATATCAGTTATAAGGACAAGTCCTAGGAGAATTTAAATCATCAAGTTATTTTGTCAAACAGGACATCTGCTTTGATAATAAAATAAAAAAATGCAATAGAACTAAGGTTTTATTTTATTAGAAATGCTTTTATGAATAAAATATATATATGGACACTACTGACATAAGAAAAATTATTTTCTTCAATAAGAAATTTTTACAAGAATTGTTTTCATTTTTTAAAAATTTTAATTAGAAGAATTTATAAACTTTTATTGGTCAAGTAATATTTTTATTAAATAACTATATTTATTAATCATAAATGGAAATGCTTACTACAATTTAGTGAGTCTCAGTATTTTAAGTAAAAAAATTTTTTTGTGCATGTATAAACAGATTTTTTTATTTTTAAAATGCACTTTAAACCTTAAGTATTGCTCTTTTTTGGAGGTACATATATATATATATATATATATATATATATATATATATATATATATATATATATATATATATATATATATATATATGATACCAAATTGTTCAGGTTTCAGTTCCGGCCTGAAGCGATCAGATGTCTAGCCAAACTAATGAGCTGTGATAAATAGTCTGTCTGTGGATGTGGATGACTATATATATATATATATATATATATATATATGTGTGTGTGTGTGTGTGCGTGTGTTGTAAACTAGGGAAGGTTACTGAATAGAATAATCCTACAAAGGTTGGTAATGAACAATAATACTTAGGACACAAACAATACATATAAGATTCACCAGTGGCACATAGAAGAAGTAGTCAACTGCTAGAAGTGAGTCAAGTGAATTCCACTATGAATCTCCAAATGCAGACCAACATACAGTATTTACTACTGTATTTATGTGAATGGGGACATACCCATTATTGTCCGTAGATATGCTACAACTATATATATATATATATATATATATATATATATATAAAAAGAAATATAGTCTTAAAGTGTGCTATATTTATGGGATAAAGTGCTCAATATCAGAGATAGAGCGTGTGTAAATATAAAAGTGGACATGGAAGTCAGCACTTAGAGGCGACAGTCTGTTTCATGCTAGTGCAATCGTCAGCCTGACAATTGCACTAGCATGAAACAGACTGTCGCCTCTAAGTGCTGACTTCCATGTCCACTTTTATATATATATATATATATATATATATATATATATAAGGGGACATTGCATTGAAGTCAACACCCAGTGGAGATAGTCTGTTTCATGAAACAGACTATCACACCTGGGTGTTGACTTCAATGTCCACTTTTATATTTATATACGCTCTATCCCAGATATTGAGCACTTTAACCCATAAATATAGCAGGCCTTAAAACTATATTTTATAATATATATATATATATATATATATATATATATATATATATATTTTAATTAATTCTTTGGGAGCTTCTAAAACATGCAGTATATGTAATATTTATATATATATTCCAAAGGTCATCATAGCTGGGAATGGTAGCGCCCATGTTATGTGTCTCAAATAGCCTCTCACAACTCAGTTCAGCTTCAAGCCAGAGAAGGGGAGAATGTGGACAACTGGTACCTCATAACCAGCCGCTTTGGGCAGATGGAGCTTATCAGCTTGGGAAGACAATCCATCTAAGAGAAGGAAAACTTTGATTTTAAACCTTCACTGCCTTGTGGTCATATCCAAATATGAAAAAGGCTATGGAAGTAAATTCAGATAGAAAATCCAGTGTTGGTTCCCAAAGGTGATTGGCTGTCAACACTGGCAATGTTCCACCAACTTTTGCAAGCCGGGCCCCAAATGTGATACTCTGTATTCCTTTGGATATTGTTGGCACAGTTGAGAGGGAGAATAGGTATGTGATATGGGCAGCATATGGCCTCTATATATCAGTGCCCAGGCCTCCACCCTATAGAGGACTCACGGACTGAATTTTGACAAAACAGGGCACTACCATTATCTTACAAACAGATGCTTACCCACATGTGGTAATAACTTAAATAAACAATGAAAATTTGCTGCCTGGTTTGATTAAAAAAAAAAAGAGAAAAAAGTTCACATTCATTCTTGCCACTGTCAAAAGGTTTAAGTTGCTATAGCAATTGTCTCCAAAATTTGCTTTGCAAATTTCTACAATGACATAAACGATTTTGGCACCATCAAATAGATATTAATGTGAGTTGCAACACGTGAGAAAATGACCTTGTTCCTTGAGAGTTAACATTTCACTGAAAACAAATCTAAATTTAAATAATCAAGCAGTCAAATAACTTAACATTTACAAAAACATTTAGAAAATGCACAAGACTAAATGAAAGTTCATTGGCAACAGGTTATATAAATAACAAAGTGATAAACCTGTCTCACGGCCCAAAATGGTTGTGCATATTGTTACAGAATTCAAAGGCCAGGGCCAGAATGGTCAGCGATTAGTACCTCATGGGCATGGTATTCATTGCCTTTGGCTGGATTTTAGATGGTAGGAATTCAACAGAAGGTTTCAAGAATTTTAAAGTGTCAATACATAAAAAGTAATTAGCTTAATTTTAATCTATTAGCTTGGAATTAAAAATAAAATAAAAGCTTCAAGAAAGAAGCTTCATTTTTAAAATGAATTTTAAACTTTAGGTATCACTTTTTTGTAGTGGGTACCTATATATATTTTTTAAATTTAATTTTGGGGGAGCTTCTAAAATATACACTATACATGTTATCTATAGTAATTTGCCAGAATACCTTTTTTATTTCGCCCTATACAAGGCCCGAGAGCCAATTGAAGTAAACAGTTACAGTGTAAGAGGTACAGTTTATGTGGATAGGTGGGGAAGATAACAGTTAACTCTAAATTTGAACAGGTTAAGTTTGTAGTGATCGTGGAAACAGGCTCTTGGGAGACGGTTCCACAGTGCAGTGATTCATGGGAAGAAGCTGTTCGAGTAGAATTTACTTCTCACCAATGGAATACAGAGGGAATGAAGGTGGTTTGCTACAATGTGAGTGGCAAGGTGGGTCCTAGTCGTGAAGGTTAGAACTGGTGGAACCAAGCAATGCAGTAAGTCTGAGAACTTTCCATGGAAGTAGCAATAGAGCAGTGAGAGGCTTGGCACATCACGTCTGTGAGAGATGGGTTGCAGGATTGAAAATAATTTGTCACCCACAAGGACATATATATATATGTATATGTGTGTGTTGTAACCTAGGGAAGGTTACTGAATAGAATAATCAAATGAAGATTGGTAATGAACAATAATACATAGGACACAAACAACACATATAAGATTCGCTAGTGGCGCATAGAAGAAATAGCCAACTGCTAGAAGTGAGTCAAGTGAATTCCACTATGAATCTCCAAATGCAGACCAACATACAGTATTTACTACTGTATTCATGTGAATGGGGACATACCCATTATTGTCCGTAGGCATGCTACAACAATATATATATATATATATATATATATATATATATATATATAGGCTTGTTTCTTGCTACAACTATATATATATATATATATATATATATATATATATATAGAGAGAGAGAGAGAGAGAGAGAGAGAGAGAGAGAGGCTTGATCCTTCTCTTGTAAAGGTAGAGGATAGTACAAAGAGTCAAGTACTTACTGGACTGGTACAGGAACTGACCATTTTTCCGGCCTCTTTAGTGATAGATCATATGTATGACTTACTTCTTACATTTGGAATACAGAAGAAATGAGGGTGATTCAACTTCATGGGCATAACATGGTGAGTCCTAGCTGTAAAGGTCTGAACTGGTGAAACTAAAGAGTGAAGCTCATTTGAACATTTGAAATGACCAAAACCAGACATTCCTCAGTTAAAAAAAAAAAGAATCATATAGCCTGAACTTAGTCCTACTAGAATATTATAAATGGTACAGAACCATTAACTTGTTATAAACAATATAGATTAATTGGTTTTTATAGCCTATCAACCATTTCCAGTTAATTTAAAGCCAGAAAATAGTTTTAGATCATAAGAATTTTTTAAAGATAAAAATGATTACTGATAAAAGTCCTACTAATCTAACCATTGCTGGGTGGAGAAGAGGTAGATTCATACTATTTCCATGCATATTTGTTCATGATATAACGAACCCGACTGGAACTGGAACATGGCTCTCCAATTTTTAATTCTGAACCATTACACCACCTGCACATCCAAGCTTGCAGAACCTGATATTCTCAAGCGATCACCAGACTTGACATTGTTTGATTGTTGTACAAAAACCAATATTTCAATGTGATATAGCTGTAAACCATAAATGTTAAAGAATAGTTAACGTGCTATATATAGAACGGGTTAAATTGTGTAGATAACCCAAAAATTTAATTGTGAGTTAATTTAAAACTGGAACAATTTGGAAACAAATTCAATTTGCTAAGTGTATGTGGTTGGTGAGCTGCTGGAGGCCCGGATCAAAGTGTAGTATCTGTTCTCAGACAGCTCGCTTAATGATCGCCTTTTGGCTGAGATTCAATCACTGATACATGCCTGGCACAGGGATTCGTCCCTGCGCTGGTAGTATCGCGGCTACATCTAGCTATGACCAGCTTGGACAAGCTAAGACCAGCTATGACTAGCTATGACCAGCTCTGACCAGCTTGGACAAGCTAAGACCAGCCAAGACCAGCTATGACCAGCTCTGACCAGCTAAGACCAGCAACCCGGGTGGAAACACTCGTCCCCACCTTGCCCCACATTAAAAACCGACCTTGTGTCACAACCTGACTCAGTGAGGGGGGGGGGGTCAAGTAGATACCAAGTGTATGCGGTTGGTTCAGACTAATTTACTGATTTTTGTTGTTTGATGCTTTTTCACAACATTTTGGCCAGATTTTCTCTAACCATCTTCAGGTACTTAATGAGTTCTGTAATGTTGTTGAACAACATCCACATATAATGATTAAAACGTTCCCTGTCTAAGGGATTTCAGATAAGAACAATACGCTCTCCTTCAAAACCAAGTTCAACTGAAGTCAGGAACAGAGAGTTAAGTCACTGTCAATAATAACCATCAGGAAGAATACTTGCTATCCAAGGCTAAGTTTGGCACATGTTTACAGTTATAGAGTAGTCATGGAGGGACAATAAATAGTGCACAAGACTTTCTTAATCCCATTGATGCTTCAACCATTGTCAATAACAGGTTATTTTTTGAACAACAATAAATAAAGTGTTTTTGCTGTAATTTTATTTTAGTGTAAAAGTTGTTTTAGCAGGTCTCAGCATTAATGTGTATATTGTGTACTGAAGATCAGGAAGAATGACCTGTGGTCAGGAATTAATGCAAATTTTACAGAATAGGGCTAATATGTGTAAAATATGAATACATTAAAAACCGGCAATGCACTAAAAATCAAGAAGAGAGGGATTGTCAGTGGTCAAGAATAAATGTAAGTGTTACCAAAAGGATAAAGCTAATATGCAAATAATTTTTTATCATGTATGATTCCAAATAAAATTCAAAGTAAAAATATCACGAAAAGGAAAACTAACCTTTCAAAAGAGATTGGCATTAATCGTTTACGTACAACTCCTCTGTGATGAGTGCGAGCAGTCAATTCTTGTCCAATATAACAACCCTTTTGAAAACTGACTGGAAGAAGAAAAAGAGAAAAGAAAGTATTTTTAATGATAACTTATTTAATTAAAAATATGAATGATGTGAATAAACAAATAAATTGGTGAATGTTAATTGGTTTGGTTTGATTAAGAAAACAAAACCTAAAGTAAAATAGACAGTGTTTCTATAGATTCTTAAAAAAATCTCTAATAATTTCCTGTTATTAAAATTTTTCAAAATGTTTCAATTCAAAGAGAAAGGATAAAGGAAAAATTAAAAGAATCGATTTCAGTCACACTAGTCCATCAAAATGATGCATTTTATAAAGCCTTCTCATTATAGAAACATGATATGAATATAGAAGCTGCACCCCATGTCTTGCCTCCCGTCAGCATGGCTGATGCTGCCCTTGAGGGGAGTGATTCATTCCTGTCTGCCTGACGTGAAGTGGAAAGATTATATAGAATCCATTGCTAGGTCAGCTGATAAGAGAGTTGGTTCATTTTGTCATGCTAGAAAATTTTTCTCTCCTGAGTCTATCCTACATATCTATAAATCTATCATTCACCCATTCTTGGAATATTGCTACCAAATATGGTCTGGTGCTCCTGCTATATATTTAGATCAGCAATATTATTGGCCTGACCTGGTGTCTCAGCTTCAGTCACTTTCCCACCACCATAATGTAGTTTCTCCATGTCTTTTCTATAAATATTTTCATGGTAATTGTTCTGATGAACTTTCCTTTATAGTACCTAGACGTTTTGAATTTCATCATCCTCACACAACCGTAGTCGAGATCATTGAGCCAATGCAAATGGTCCTTTCTTTAGCTATATATGTGCTATGACAGAGCTACATACAGTTTTGAATTCAGAGTTACTTTCTCCTAGACCAGCTGCAACCCAAGGATAATGAACCCAGTCTATCCTGCTATTTAACCCATAGCTGGAGGGAGAAGAGGAATCACCATACCTTTTCCAAGGGTATTAGCACGTAAGTGAATGTAATGGATCTGACTGGAATTCAAACTCATCTCTCAGATTTCTCAATCTGAACCGCTATCCATTACTCCACCGTGCATCCATTATGAATTTAAGTGCGTTACTAGATTAGCAACAAGGTTTCATCAATTTTCAGTTGAATTGGGTTGATGTAACTGTATGAACAGTTTCTCTTCTTGCACTTCTTACTTGTGGAACTCTCTTCTGGCTCCATGCTTTCCAATTAACTTTAATCTTCTAAGATTTAACAGCAATTTCAATCATTATCTACTGTCTTCCTGATTACTTTTCTATTGCACTTGCTCCTCAATAATGTTTCTGCTTTCTAATTCTTTCACACCCAGTAAACCCTTGCGGCTTAGTGGCTTTACTGCCTTGCTTGGTGTAAATCTAATTTTTAAAAAGTAGAACTCTTAGGACTTTTATGATACTAAGACAGACTTGCAAGTAAGCCTTTTAGAACTTTTATGATACTAAGAGGAACATACAAGTTAGGCATTTAGGACCTTTACGCTACAAAGAGGGACCAGCAAGTAAGGAAATTGTGGAGAACTATGATCACCAACATCCTAAAAGGACATGGCACATAGAAGAATATGCATTTACTGACAGTGACTACTGAGTGTTATTGATCTTTTTTCTTCTAATCAGGTTTGTAGAATTTCTAAGTGTATAACTAAAACCTATAGAAAATTATAAATATATAAAAAAAATACAAAGAAAAAAATTAACTGTGCCATTTTTATTGATAATACAATAATCATGGAAATTTACAAAGCCGAAATGAAGATGTTCCATTTTACCAGACTAATATCCTCATCTCTGTTATTAAAACTATGTGTCGACCATTCTGCACTTTGGCCTTCTTTCAATCCAAGTAATCTTCAAAGAATTTTGAACTGAAACCTTTATTTAATCTACTGGGGTAGATTGTTCTTATTCCACAGTCCATGTCTGGGGATATCTCATTGTGTTTTTATTTAGTACTATCCAGTTACTGCTCACTCTGTTCGAGTGCACTACCTGGCCTGGGGACTGAACTCACAATTACTATGCAACCAAATACATGAACTGACACTTTAATCCACTTGCTTTGTTCTAAGAGCAACTTTTATACTACTAAGATATACATTAAACTAGATATACATGCCTATCCCATGCAGAGAATAATATATATATATATATATATATATATATCCACACTGTGAGCAAAGTGTAAGGAGAAACAAAATGGAAGGGTCTTACATATAATATGGAGATACTCCTGTGTCTGGAGAAGCCATGTTTAGGACTAGATTCAAACAGATTAGATTCATCTACTATGTGTCAGGTGAGGACATATTGCATGAACAGGAAACAACAAGTCTTGGGTTTTCCCAAATTGAGGACTATGAGCTGGAGTTTCTTTCAGTATCTGGGAAAAATATATTCCAAAAGGGAAACAGCACAATGGACTTGTACACTGCTGGAAGTAGATTCAACCTCTGCTTGAGCCATGGTGAGGCCCGGGCTAAAGAAAGCAACCTCTCCTTTTGGTTATTGCGAAGAAACTGAAAGTGACTGATGCTTTTATCACTGTATAGAGTGATGTCATTAAGCAGCCGTCTCGTGACACACATGACTCATCTCTGCCAAAGGGAGATAATCACCTTCTGTATCTCTACAAGCCAAATTGAGACATTTTTACAATAGAATGCTGCAACTTTCAAATCTATCTTTTTTTTTAAAAAAATGAATATTTTTAGATCTTGAAATGATCTAAAAAACAAAAAAACAAAAATCAGTCTGTTTATCTACTTTATTCAGTCAAACAAAGAAAAATAATATTCAAAAATCTGCTTTATCATATGATTGGTCGAGTTAAATACTTATATTAAAACCTTGATAAAACATCATGTAATGAATTTTTGAGTATCCTGGTTTGGTTTGTTTTACGGCATATCAACCTCAATGGGTCATTGAATCCCAACAACTTTTTTTTTTTCCTGGTAATATTTTTGTTTTGTCAAAAATCTATTCCTGTTAATATTTTTTCCTCAAAAATGTATAGCTGGTAATATTATTTTTTTCAAAAACATATAGCTGGTAATATGAGTATCCTCGATAGGTATATATAGTGCAGAAAAATTCTCAGCACAACCAAGAAGCCATTACAAAATCCAACATCTATGTTTTGGTCATTTGGTCCGATATTAGAAAATGGATCAGGCCAAGAATATTTCAGTATCTTCTCATATGTAAGATTGGATCAATAAATCTGTAGCCTCTTAAATGAATTTTGAACTAAAATTTTCATTGTACAATATTTGATCTACCTGATTAATGGAGAAGCACAGAGTTCATTGAATTAAGGAAGGTGATAATGATGAAAAATATTTGTTGCATAAAATAAATACTTTTTCATCATTAGATTAAGAAACACTGCCTCAAAATACAAGGAATTTGATCATAAAAATATATAAAATTATGTTTTCATCATCTTTTTTAAAATAGCCTGCAATATGAGTAGTTTCCACTAAGCCACTACTACCAGCAAAAATAAGAAAAAAAAAGCTTTTCAACATCTATTTTGAAGTAAACCCCTGCCACGGTATCAACAAAGAAAGGAGAATGATTAATTTCCATCACTTCTTTCAAAGTAACCAATGTACCATCAAAATACCCCCAAAAAACTGATTTCTACTGTTTGCTGTGGTACCAACAAATTAAATAAGTAAGTAAATTAAAAAATTATTAGTTTCCACTATTTCTTTAAAAGTAAGCTATGACAGCAGCAATGAAAAAATATAATATAAATAAAAAATAAAAACAAAATAAAATTATTACTTTCTACCATTTCTTTCAAAGAAAACCTGGTTCTAGCAAAAAATAATTAAGTAAATAAATAAAAGATGAAAAAGTAAAAGTAAAATAAAATCATTAGTTCACACTGTTTCTTTCCAAGTCACACCTGGTATCTGCATAAAAATAAATAAAATTAAAATATAAAATAAAATTATTAGTTTCCACCGTTTCTTTTCAAGTCACCTTTGGTACCAGCATAAAAATAATTGAAATTCAAATATAAAATAAAATTATTAATTTATACCGTTTCTTTTCAAGTCACCTCTGGTATCTGCATAAAAATAAATAAAATTCAAATATAAAATAAAATTATTAGTTTCCACCATTTCTTTTCAAGTGACCTCTGGTACCAGCATAAAAATAAATAAAATTCAAATATAAAATAAAATTATTAGTTTGCACCATTTCTTTTCAAGTCACCTTTGGTACCAGAATAAAAATAATTGAAATTCAAATATAAAATAAAATTATTAGTTTGCACCGTTTCTTTTCAAGTGACCTCTGGTACCAGCATAAAAATAAATAAAATTCAAATATAAAATAAAATTATTAGTTTGCACCATTTCTTTTCAAGTCACCTTTGGTACCAGCATAAAAATAAATAAAATTCAAATATAAAATAAAATTATTAGTTTGCACCGTTTCTTTTCAAGTCACCTTTGGTACCTGCATAAAAATAAATGAAATTCAAATATAAAATAAAATTATTAGTTTGCACCATTTCTTTTCAAGTCACCTTTGGTATCAGCATAAAAATAAATAAAATTCAAATATAAAATAAAATTATTAGTTTGCACTGTTTCTTTTCAAGTCACCTCTGGTACCAGCATAAAAATAAATAAAATTCAAATATAAAATAAAATTATTAGTTTGCACCGTTTCTTTTCAAGTCACCTCTGGTACCAGCATAAAAATAAATAAAATTCAAATATAAAATAAAATTATTAGTTTGCACCGTTTCTTTTCAAGTCACCTTTGGTACCAGCATAAAAATAAATAAAATTCAAATATAAAATAAAATTATTAGTTTGCACCGTTTCTTTTCAAGTCACCTCTGGTACCTGCATAAAAATAAATAAAATTCAAATATAAAATAAAATTATTAGTTTCCACAGTTTCTTTTCAAGTCACCTCTGGTATCTGCATAAAAATAAATAAAATTCAAATATAAAATAAAATTATTAGTTTCCACCGTTTCTTTTCAAGTCACCTCTGGTATCTGCATAAAAATAAATAAAATTCAAATATAAAATAAAATTATTAATTTCCACCATTTCTTTTCAAGTCACCTTTGGTACCAGCTTAAAAAATAAGTAAAATTCAAATATAAAATAAAATTATTAATTTCCACCATTTCTTTCAAGTATCTCCTGGTGCCAGCAAAAGTTTGTCTCACATTCACTTCCCAGGCATTGTTTGAATTCAATGAACTTTTATGCAGTCCTTCATCTATAAATGTCAATGAACCTTTTACAAATGTTTATGTGTTTTCCTAAACATTCTAACCTATAATCTTCTCTGATATTAGATATTTTGAACAAATGTGTTTCTGTTCAGATATTTTGAATTTCATGTTGTGGACATAAATAAAACAGATTCATTTAGAAAACAAAAAAAAATGTTTTGCTAGAATTTTTACGGCAACAAGATTAAAGGTTAATCTTTATTGTGTAGCTAAATTTAGTCCATCGCTGAATGCAAAACAATTTTTATAAAACATCCAGGTTGTATTAAAGGTAAGTAATATACCAAAGTACAGTGAATTAGTGTTTTGTAAGAATTGTAATTTGCGGTCATTATAATTAATGTTCATCTAGAATTAAATTTACTACAGGTTAACTTGATTGATTTGTTATTTGTTTATTTTTATGACTTATCAACTCTTTGAAGGTTATTTAAAACTGAAACATATTTTGGACTGTAAGAATAATTCTTTTTTTTTTTTGCAAGTGAATATTGCAATAATGTGCATATCTATGTGTTTGAGTAGACATTCCTGTTGTTTTAAACAATGTAATTAATGTCAACTGGCCTACAGTTTGAGAAGTCTGACCAAAGAAAATGTTCCTGCTGACTGGAATTGAACCTGTATTCCCTTTTTCAATTGGCAAAACCACTTTTAAACCATGTGTGCTCTACCAATTGGGACACATGAAACATTAATCAAAGCTTGCTTATCATATTTATAGTAATAAAAAATAATGTTGGATTAAAAGTCCTTTTTTTTTTAATCATTTCCCTCTAAGCAAGGTGATAATACCACTAAGATGCAAGGGATTACTGGGCATGAAAGAGAATGAAAAAACTTTAGTAAGGAGAAATGATAACAAAAGAACAGGATTCAGGAAAACGGAAGATTGTGATTGATGTCGCAGTTCAATTTTTGAAGATTGTAGGTGACAGGGAAGTGAGAAATTGGAAGGGAGTTCCACAGGTGAGAGGTTTGTGAAAGGAAACTATCAGAATAGATCATACGGTTGTAGCTAGGTAGTTCAACAGTAAAACAGTGACAATCTAGTAGCAAGTTTAAATTCCTGCAGTTGAGGCACCAAGGAGGAAAGCTTATCAGAACAAAATTGCCATGAAAATATTTGTAGAAAAGCCAGAGAGAAACCGCATCATATCAGTGAGAAAGGGAAGTCAAGATGTCAGATCAGGATCAATTACATTGCAGACCCTTCTTTAATCGCTTAGAGATTGCTGGATGTTTTGGGTATAAAAATAAAGTAAGCAGTAAAGACTTCAACAAGCTCCAATGAGGGATATGCATTTTTTTGGAGGGGGGGGGATCAATTCACCTCAAGCAAGGTGATAATACCATTAAGATGCAAAGGATTACTGAGAGTGAAAGAGAATGAAAAGACTTTAGAAGGAACTGAAAACCTAATCCTACACAGGAAACAAGGGACAAACCTTTACTCCTGTTCAAAAGACTGAGGAGGAGTGTGAACCGGGTGATAGGCAAACCTATCTACTCCTATTAGATTGGTTTGGTTGTTTTGTTTTATGGCGTATCAACCTCAAAGGGTTATTTAATGCCGACAAAATTTTTTATAACTGGTAATATTTTGATTTGTCAAAAATCTGTTTCCGGTAATATTTTTCCTTCAAAAATGTATTGCTGGTAATAATTTTATTCAAAAGATTATTGCTGGTAATATTTTTTTCCAAAAATGTATTGCCGGTAATAGTTAACTATTTGCCCATAGCTGGGACCCTAACAGGTGCTACTACCCTGGGTCAGGGTGGACCTGGAAACACCAGCAATTAAGAGGTGGTTCCACACTCCTCAAAATCTCCTGATCAGAGCCTTGCTGCTGGACGTAGTTTATCGTCATACCCAGGACGGACTCCTATTAGATAGTTAAATGAACCTTGCTCAATACATACAATATAAACAATACAAGAGAGAAGATAATGATTGAGAGTGTAATTTAAATTCTTGAAGATCAAAATTGACTGGAAAGCAATAGGCTGGAAGAAAATTTTTAATATAGAACTACATCTAGCCAGTCCATCTATAAAATGATGAGACTTTGTGGCCAATCTATTACTGTGCTTTGATTCATGAAGTATAGGTACCATAGATCAAAACTCATCAGAACAATTTAAATTTATATGAAAATATAATGGAACTGACATTTTAAGCATCTGATGATCAGTTCCATTGGAGCACAGATGGATTATTTTGTGTGCTTGATCACTGTGAAACTTTAAACATATGCTTATGTTTTAGTAAGATCTAAAACAATGTAATATTACTATATATTATACATGCTAGTAGCAGGAATACCCTGTTCTACCCAGGGATAAATAACTTCGAATATAGGAATACATTTTTTGTACTACATAGAAAACTCTATTTCTCACTCCATTTTGCTAGAAATAGTTTCATTTGGACTGAAGTGGCATTCTTCACTCTCTGGAAACATGTAGTAGTGGACACATAAATGAACTCTTTGGAAACATGTTGTAGTGAACACATAAATGAACTCTTTGGAAACATGTAGTAGTGAACACAATAATGAACATCTCCTCAAAAACAAACCCACATTATGTGCACCGTTTTCCAAGGAAGATGGGGTAAGTGTTAAAGCCAGCCAGAAAATTAATACAAGAAATGCTTAGCTGAGTAAACAACATCCCGTGTGTTGGCCTATCCAAAAGAAAAATGACACGCATAGCCTGCATAAACACTTGTTGTCAATGTGAGTATTGAAGAATATATAAATTCTGAACAAAAATCACATTGCACTATGCAAATTAGGTTCTGTAAAACAGGTAACTTGATTGCAGTCAGGGAGTTTGTCTATGAGTTGTTGTGTGGAGGATGAGTTCTTGAGACATGTGACTGCTGGTTTGAGTTTTATCCCCTTCCCCCATATAAAAATCTCTGACTGTGATACTGAGGCCGATATCACAAGTGGCTTTCTTATGAGTCATACTGTCAACGTAACAGACTCAATATCTCAATTCATTCCTGTTAGAAAGTGCTTCATTTGGTCTGAAATGCCATTTCCTGCTTTTTGGTGATGTTAAATGACCTCCAATATCAAATTCACAAAACCGATATCACAACAAAATAGCTAGTGAATTGTCATACCCAAAAGAGGTCAATGGGCCTTGTCATATGATCATGATACTGAACAAAAACTTTGAATATTACTTGTGTGTGTGTCTCTCTCTCTCGCTCATATATATATATATGAGTAAAATATGATAATTTATAAACATTTCCTATTTGTTCATTATTTTAGCATTTTGTTGGACTTAATCCATATATATGTGTGTGTGTCTGTGTGTGTGTGTGTGTGTGTGTATACACATACACACACACACACACACATATATATATATATATATATATATATATATATATATATATATATATATATATATATACATACATACATATTTGTACATATATATATATATATACATATAAAAGTGGACATGGAAGTCAGCACTTAGAGGCGAGAGTCTGTTTCATGCTAGTGCAATCGTCAGGCGACTAGTGCTGTTATTTTTCTCGGCTATTTATATAAGGGTCAGTGGTGCATTATGGGTAGTCTATTTTGGCGGTTACTTTTACCGGAAGTGGCTTATTTGTTTATTTATTTATGTCAAATTGTTTTGCTTGTTTTTTGTTTGTTTTTTTATTTTTATTTTTATTTTTTATCTTATATATTTATTTATTTATTCTTTTATTTTGATCGGTGTTTTTGGTTAACGTAGTAAAAATTTGTTTATATAGCTTATTGTTGGTAGTCTATAATGGCCGTCATTACCGGAAATCGCTTGTTCGCTTATTTATTTGGGTCAAATTGTTTTGCTTGTTTTTATTTATTTTCATTTTTATTTTTTATCTTATATATTTGTTTATTTGTCATTGATTAAATCTGTTTGTTGAATTTGTGGTTTTTTCTGACTATTATTTAGGTGGGAACAGTTTTTAATTTATCTATTTATTTAGGTTGGTTATCTTTATTTGTTTTTGTTTTGTTTTGTTTTTTAAACGGCTAGTTTATCGTAATCGGTTGTTAGTTTATTTATATATTTGGATGTATTTAGATCGATTTATTATACTTGTTGTTATTTATTTGTTACACTATATCTTTTTGGCTTTCGGTTTTTAAGTAACGTAGTATATTATCTTTTATTAATGTTTTTTTTTTTTTTTTTTTTATTTGTATAACAGTTATAACTTTCGTCCGTTCTTTTGTTTTGATTTTGTTTCGTATATTCTAACAGGTGTGGTTTTATGATTTGTTTGGAGTAATTTATTTTGCTTATTTTATTGTTGTTTGTTTATATATTTATTTATTTTTCTATTTTAAGTTACGTAGTAAAAATTTGTTTTCATGTCTACATTTTGAGATTAGCTCGGATCTTTTATTTAATAATTTATTTTCATCTGGGAAGGTAATGATAGCTATTTTTTCCTCCAAGCAAAGTTTGCAGGTTTTTGATAGGTTGTTGTAGGCTGATGATTTTTTCCTTATTTTCCAAGATATTTTTGGTGTGGTGTGTGTTTTGTTTTTTATTTCCCAGATATACTTAGAAAGCATTGTGCTGTTCGCATATTTACTATTTGTGAAAGACATTTTGTGTACATAATTTCTTTGTTTCCATGGTCCTTCGGTTACTCCTATATATACTTTTTCTTCATTATCTGCTGATTTTGTCGTGGCTTGGTAGATTACGTTGTTTTGTAAACAATTACCGTTTAAGGGACATTCGTTTTTTATTCTGCAGTTGCACGTGGGTTTAATTTGTTCGTGTGGTTTGTTAATAATTTTTCTGTTGTGCTTTTTTATTATTTGTGCCATGTTCTCGGTGCAACTGTAGCTGATTTTTACTGTGTTTTTGTTGAATATTTTGTGTAGGGTGCTTGATTCCGGGAAGTGTTTGTGTAAAATCTTGAAGAATATTTTTCCTATGTTTGTTTTTACGTTTTTGCTGTACGGTGGGTTGAACCATATGATATTTCTTTTTCTGTTGGTCTTTTTTGTGTTCTGTGGTGAGTATGTGAGTGTTGCTGGGAATCCGCTATCTTTTAGGGCTGTTTCGTAGTCTTTCTTGGCCTTGTTAAATATAGATTCATCGGAAGAATTGTCGGAAAGCCTGCGGTTAATCGATTTAGGTATCTGTTTGATTATAGAAGGCGGGTGGTTGGAGTATATATGTATGTACTGTGGTTTATCATTCGGTTTTCTGTATGGTTTGTGTGTGCCTTTTCTTAGGTTGAAGGTGACATCTAGAAAATCTACTTCGTTTAGGTTAGTTTTTATATCTATCTCGAATCCGTTATTTTTGAAAATTTTAATTATTGCTTTTCTAGTTTTATCAGTCTTTTGTTTGTTGCAGTTTCTTAAGATTATGAGACCGTCATCTCTGTAGAGCCCTGTGTCATTTCTATCTATTATTTTGCTTAGTTCGTGTAGTAAGTAAATGCCTACGATTTCGCATGTCTCTGCACCGTCAAAGCTTCCCATTGTAGTGTCAAATATCCCATCTTTCTTTATCCATGCTTCTTCATGGTGAAATAATAATGATTTACGTGAGT
>OZ038506.1:42724610-42754610 GCA_964036315.1 Acanthosepion esculentum
GAGATGAGGTATTATGTACACTATTTACATTATTCGTACTATTGTCGTCATCTTTGTTGCCATGTTTATTTATACGTTTCAGCCGTTGTATGCTCCGGCCTTCTTTAGGTGGTTGTAATGTCGAACTGAACCCTTTATTTCACTCACTGGGGTAGACTGTTCTAGTTCCATGTGCCATGTCTAATGGATGTCAGTTATCATTACACATTCCAACCACCTGAAAAAGGCCGGAGGGTACAACTACCGAAACGTTGTGATAAACATGGTGACAAAGATGAGGACAATAGTCCGAATAATGTAAATAGTGTTGCCATTTGGTTTCCGGTTTTCTAGACATTCATCATTGTTAATTTTTGAGTATTCTAGTGTTTTCTTGAGTTAGGAAAATTGTTTTTCAATTTTGATTACATAAATAATTAATTTTAATTCTTAAACAATAAAGTAAATATATATATATATATAAATGCACACACGCAAAGATTTTCACTTACCTCCATGTTTAAAATGCAGATTACATTCTAGTGGGTAACAGTTTCCTGGGGGAAGGTCTTCTATCCCTTCACCAATACCTAACTGGTAACGTTTCAGATGATAATCTCTTTCATTACCAGAGAGAACTGAATGAAAAAAAAAATGATTATGTTAAAAGATGAATAAAAAAAAAAATAATAAATGTCAAAGAATCAAATTTTAATACATCAAATTTCCGTCTGAAGATCAACCCTTTTTCACACTAGTCAAGATATCAGATTCATGATTCTTCAAAAGTATTCCAGCAACAAGACCTCTGATGAGGAAGTTCTAAGCAGCATGGAACTACCTTTTAATTGCTGTTGTTCCCAGTTTCACTCTGACCTGTTAGGGTCCCAGCTATGGGCAAATAGTTTACCCCCCATATCAAACTGGGGTCAAAACACTATGACAGTATAAAAACAGATTTTTATAGAAAAAATACCAAAAAACAAATATTACCAGCAATACATTTAATTCTTGACAAAAAAACCTTCTTTACAAAAAAGATATATCAATGAAACCCGATCAAGAAACTGATTTCTTACAAAGAATACATTATATTTATATGAAATTATCCTAAAAATCTTGTCGGCATTAAATAACCCATTGAGGTTGATAAGCCATAAAACAGAAAAATAAACTAAGCGTGTTTTAAAAAGTGTATCAGTCAGTTATGTGCCATGCATGATACATGCTTGTGTGATCATGTATCTTTTGATACATGACTGACAAAGTAGATTTTTTTTTTTTCCCACAGTGGGTTGCCATTTCTTTCTGCGGTAGACCAGTTGCCATCCAACCCGGTCTGTCTTGCTATTTACCCATAGCTAGAGGGAGAAGAAGAGGATGCATATCTTTCCCCAAGGGTATCAGCACATAAGTGAATGTAACGAATTCAAATGGAATTTGAACTCGGCTCTCTCAATCCGAGCTGCTATCCGTTACTCCGGCGAAAAAATCTAAATGAAGAAATAAAAGAGAATTTTTTTTAAAAAATTTGCTATGACTTGCATATAAACATGCATCAACAAATTTCAGCAATGCAAACTTATCTTTTTGTTTTTAGAACATATCTAAAAAAAAAAAAAAAAAAAAAAAAAAAGGGGGGAGGAGGAGGGGGAGGGGAAGGGTGTCACCATTTCCATGAGAAATGAAGGACTTAGCATGGTAGTCCTATGATCTACAAGTTTATAGGATAATTTAAAAAAACAAGTCATAGAAAAGCAAGGGGGGAAAAAAAAAAAAAAAAAATTTCCCAATTGGTGATATGTGCATTCAACATAACCTTTTGAACTCTAATCATGTGTAAACAAAGAAAATTTTCTACTAGCAAATATCCTAAATACAGATTCAGTGACACGAATCTCTATTGCATGCCCTACATATTTCTCTCTCAGCATGGTGTAACAGTTAGCAATCTTGTCTTGCTAGAACAAATTATGACTGAGTAGGTGCCCCATACTTTCGGTCTTGTGCCACATCTATTTACTTTATTCAGACTATTGTCCTCATCTTTGTCACCATGTTTATCACAACATTTCGGCTGTTGTACGCTCCGGCCTTCTTCAGGTGGTTGGAATATCGAACTGAACCCTTTATTTCACTCAGTGTGCCATGTCTAATAGATGTCAGTTATTGCCTGTTAATTCTCCTCTCAAAGTTACCAGGTATTGGGTCTTTGGGTCCTGTCACTGGATTTAATTAACACCTTTACCCACTGTGCCATGTGTCCTTGAGGACATCTGTGTATGAATTTCTGGGTATTATAAACCTAATATCTTCAGCCATCATTTTTTACCCGTGCTCATATTGCAATTTTTGCTGTTATCATTGCATTTTTTTTTACCATAGCTCATATTATAATTTTTGTTGTTATTATCGCTTTTCTCTGGCACTCCTTATTACTGGTTCCCATATTGTATTCATTTCTATGCTTGGTCAGCTCATATGCTAGGCCACAAAAATCTCCTGAGCTGATCAAGCATAGAAATGAATACAATATGGGAACCAGTAATAAGGAGTGCCAGAGAAAAGCGATAACAACAAAAAAGCTGAAAAGTACTTAGCGTCACCAACTTTCCAAATCAGTGTTTTAATCACCAAATATCAGAGTACTGATTTGGGGAAATGAGCTAAAAATATACATTAAATCCTGACAGAATTTTACAGAAATTCTAAAATCTAAATTATGTTTTGCGATTTAATTTATCTTTTTGGTGGGGGAAGTGAAATAATGTGGAGTTACATTTCAATTTTTAAATTCTATGTTGCCTTATTTTCATTGGTTGTGTAAACATTGCATGTATATCTTATGGTGTGTGTTTATGTATGCATCAATTTTTAAATTCTATGTTTGTCAACGATGCCATAGGATATACATGTGACATCTATGAAGCACATGAAAATAAAACAAGCATAGAAGCAAATTTAAAAGCAAATACATACATAGGCACTAATGCTATAAGGAACATCAACACAACCAATGGAAACACTATAGAATTTAAATAATTAGATCTACATAAAAGCTAATAGCATTTAAATCAGCAGCAGAAGGCCTGGCACCACTGCCAATTTTTCCTTTGTTACTTGCCTGGTCAAGCTCTGTCACGTTGAACAAGCAATTGCTGTTGCTGTTTTCTTCTTTTGGATTTTGGATTTGCTCTTACAGTTGGTAGCAGAGCAGAGTTATAGCCACCAAAGTTAGCCTGAAAATTCCGGCAGAGTTGGATGAGTGCACAACAAATACCCTTGAAAAAGTTAGAAACCTATCTCTTCACCCTGAACTATGGATTTAATAGCAGTACATACTGACATTGTACAGTCTTGGATGGCAACCAGTCTACTAGAGAAAGTAATAGGAATCTACTGTAGGAATTCTGCCAGGTCAGTTATAAATTGAAAAAAATGATTGCCCAAGAATACATCACAGAGTTTAGTTTTATATTCTATTTGACTTGATATCTTTTTTTATTATTAATATTATTTATATTGTGTTGGATTTTATACAGTGTAACCCGGATATAAGAGACCCGGATATAAGAGCGATTTTCTCTGGTACCAAATTAGAGCCTGTGTTAATGTATATATAATAGACCAAACCCGGATATAAGAGACGACTTCTCCGGTCCCGACAACTCTCTTATATCCGGGTTACACTGTATAAACATGTATTTACATGTCTCATGCCAGCAATTATTTTGTGAGGCATGAGTCATGACTGAGATTCTGTTCAAAATTTCATACAACGTCATTTATTTAATGCTAATACTTATCTTTCTTGCTGCTTCTTTTTTCTCTCATTTCCTCTTCCTTGGCCTCAGGTTATATCTGTCTTAACACTGCTTTGCTGTTATTGTCAATAATTTGAACATGATTTTCAACAGTGAAGCAGAAAGTTAAATCTCTTTTAGCTGCAAGAATTAATGAATCATTGATGGTTCCTGTTTGCGATCAGAACTCTGTCTTTCAGTGGCAGTAAATAAGATCCTCAAAACCAACTCTTCAACAATGTTGGAATATTATTTCAATAATCAATATATATATATATGTTCTTTTACTAGAATCTATCTTATATATTTATAAGTCTACCATACATCCTTGCTTTGAATATTGCTGCCACATCTGGTCTGGTGCTCCTGCTACATATTTAGAGATTCTTCATAAAATCCAAAGAAGAATCTGCAATGTTATTAGTCCTGACCTGGCATCTCCGCTTCAATCAATTTCCCACCAATGTAATGTAGCTTCTCTGCACCTTTTCTATAAATACTTTCATGGTAATTGTTCTTTTCTGCTATTGTATATATGTGAACTAGTTAGGACTTCATACAATCAGAGGCATTACGATAGTTGTAGTAAGAATGGTAAGAATATGTTTGGGTGTAAGGAATACTGTGCTATATTTTGATCAGTAATTGTAGCTAGGTAAGTTTAAGATAAGACAGATTGAAGACTGGCTTCTAGCTTCCCAGTCAACTTTAATCTACAAAAATTTAAATGCAATTTCAATCATTATCTGCTGTTTTCTTAATTCTTGTTCTTTTATTGTCCTCTCTCTCCTTAACTGTGTTTTTTTTTTTTTTTTTGATAGTCTCTAACACTCAGTAACCTCTTGCATACTAGTGACTTTATTGTCTTGCTTTGGGTGAAATGATTAAAAAAAAACAACAACAAAAAAATTAATTTATTATCGCCAGGTCAGTGAAACAAGTTCAGTTCATGCCTTCAAATAAAGAACATGATGCCAATAGAGAAATGTAGTCTTATGATATTTAAGGATAATTTCCCATCCAAATTTGTAACTGGAGTTGGTTTTTTTTTGTTGTTTTTTTTTGTTTTTTTACACTCATGATGGGTTCCAAATTCTGTAAATAAAAAAAATACCCTGACCCCCTACCGCCCCTGGGTTAGACATTACATAACAGTCCAATACTCATTTCTTCATATATTATTTTTCACTTCATTGTTAAAATTCTGAAAAAAATATTTTGCTCTTCAAATTTCTGTGTCACCTTTTTGTCAAATACAAATCTTTTTTAATAAAAATTATCACTGGTCGGTACAACAGATTTAAAAAAATAACAAAACAAATATTATTGCCGTTATTTTTTACCCCCATTTTTTTTTTTCTTTTTTTAAAAATTTGGTTAATATTCATGTCAGTAGTTTCTAACCATTTTTTTACTTTATATTCTCTCTTGAAAGTTAAAACATAAAATATCTGAAGTTTTTTTAGAATTAATCAGTTAAACCTTAACACAACTTGTTTCTCAGCCATGGAATGTTTTACACTCTTCTCACAGAAATTACACATTGCCTCCCAAAATATTCAAATTTTCTCCCAGTGGGGTGTGTGCCCCATGTTTGGAATCACTGTTCTCTAAGTTTTTTAGTTCAGCTTGTTTACTAACAGTGACACTGTCCTAAGTACCTATCCCGCTGACCTGTTTTTATGTCAACAGGGACAAAATACAATGTTGACTTCAGCTTTGTATCTGCTGACAAAAGAAATGGCAACTGTTCTTCTATGACATTTACATATCACAAATATATCTGAATTATGTGCGCTGATTAAATATCATGTATCAGTTAATAAGAACAAAATAAAAGGCCATTTCAATAACTTGACAAAATATCTTATCTTCCAATAAGAAATGATTTTAGATGAACTCCTTCAAAAATGTTTTGTTTTGTAAAGAATATATTCTCCATTGTATATGACATTCTTGTATTATCTCAACAAAATGACAACTGTTTCTTGAAGAGCTTTCACAATAAGCCTGTCTTAATTTAACCAATCAACATTGACATGTGAACAGTTGAGAGTTTGTTATTACTTTGCTGACAGAAGCAGTCTAACAGTTATAAGTGACTTTTGATCTGAAAATTTCATTGAATAATGTTCTATCTTTGTAATTATTACTCACCATTAAGTTAGACAAAGAAAAAGGTCAGGCTGAAAAATAAATAATTTTTGTGCAAAATGTTATATATATATATATATATATATATATATATATATATATATATAAATATAGGTAACTATACTCGTGTCGAAAAACCTTCGAATTCTTGATTTAACAATAGCCAAATCAATCTCGAAGGGAAAAAAAGGTTTTAAAAAAGAAAGAGCCAGGAACATGAAAGTCTGTCGAAAATAATCGCACAGATACAGGTTCAAGGCCTGAAGAAAAAACCCCGATACGAGTAAACAACTAACTAAAGAGCTCGATACAAACGTAGAGCAAACCTAATGAGCTAGACAAACCTACCAAGGTTTCACTTAGGCAGATCGTCAGGGTCAGTAGGTTTGTCTGGCTCATTAGGTTTGACTATATATATATATATATATATATATATATATATATATATATATATATATATATATATATATATATATCTATCTCTATCTCAGAGAGATATGGGTAATTAAAAAACATGTATATGCACATATACTTGCATGTACATATATATTTTTTACTTAGATGTTATCAAATCAGTGCTCAATGTTAAATAATAGAACTGTTAAGTATAAATTAGTGAACACACATAATATTCCACATTGGTAGCACAACTCTGAGTTTCATGCAATTACACAATCATCAGGTGCTGAATACCCACTCACCGTTAAGCATTGCGAAATCCGCGTTCTCGTGGATTTGATTTAAAATTATGTCTTAAATCTTTTCCCTTATATTATTGTTGTGTATAATTATTATTAATTTATAACAATTAAAGTCTTAAAATTGAAAACAGAAAATTAAAAAAGAAAATGTTATTTTTGAATTTACATAAATGCGCTATGTATCAAGGGGAGATTACTCCCTTTTATGCATAAAAAAATTGTCGTTCATGGTAATATAAATAGGTACTTATTAAAGTATATTACTAAAGTAATGCCTAATGGGATAAACTTAGCTTTCAAGATGTTAACTTAAGTTAGGGTGATATATATAATGCATTTTAAACCTAGCCTTCTCCTTACAAAGGTGAAATTATACACACACACACACACACGTAAAAAAAATTACTTCAAACTTTATTATAGTGGATACGTCATATTTGAAATAGACACCACATTTCTATTTGTTAAAAAGTGTGTATCATGTCTACTGGTTTGTGCATTCAAGAAATCCATGCATTACCACTTGACCAAGAAGAACGTCCCAGCAAGCAAGGTTCTATTTTCCATTTTTAATGAAAGCACATCATCTTCACTTAGATTATTTTCCTGAAAGCTTCATATCTGCTCAGTTTTGTATCTGAAGTGTAAACAAGCAATTTACAAAGTGGGATGCAGGTTCGATCCCTGCTCGGGGAACACATTTTCTTTCTAGAATGCGTAGGCTGATACATCTAATACACCTTGTTTAATAAATAAAAATGGGTTGTCTATTTAACCTTTATTACTTTTATTGCTTTTACTATTTATTATTTTATCAGTTTCTTCTCCAACATTAATTGTGTGTGCGTGTATATATATATATATATATATATATATATAATATCTGGATAAAATAAATGAAACAAAATTGGGTGTTTTTTTTATGAAAGTATTTATTTCTGTGTTTTTGTATATATTTATTTATTTAATATTTCGGACCACCTAGGTCTTTCCTCAGAAATCAAATGAGATACTGTGTTTGTGTGTTTGTTTACAGCGTTTGTCGTGAAGCGTGCATGTCACGTGATGTGCAATGCGACTTTGTTTGAATTTTTGGTGGAAGACTGATGATAGTGTCTTAAATGTTGTTTAAAAGGTTTTTTGACCATAACTCAAGAAATATTTTAAGAAATATTTTTAACTGTTGAAATATTTATGTAGATTTAAAATATCCACGTGTTTGTTTACCCCTAGTTTATATGCGTCTAATTTTAGAATTCAGTATTTTTCTTTTTTTCTTCTTCGTATGTGTGTTGTTGTGGACGACAATATATACAAAAACACAGAAATAAATACTTTCATAAAAAAAAACACCCAATTTTGTTTCATTTATTTTATCCAGATATTATATACATATCAAGAAAGTATACGTGGCCTCTCATTATGCTATATATATATATATATATATATATATAATCACATTGAAATAGTTCCCATATGCTCACTGAAGTTAAGCAATTTATAAACGATTAATGGATTAATTTTGATCCAACATATTTATTACTTCAAATATTGTTATCGTTTATAAATTGCTTAACTTCAGTGAGCATATGGGAACTATTTCAATGTGATTATATATATATATATATATATATATATATATATATATATATATATATGGATGGATGGATGGATGGATGGATGGATGGATGGATAGGCACTCTATCCAAGGATGCTTGTCTCCTAGGTCAGCTAGCCAATCACTGTTGCAGGAGCCTGCTCAGGCACATTTGTCTTTGTTCAACATCCACAAAGCCCACCTGTGGTTTATACTGTAACAATACTAAGCAGACCTTAGTTATAGTTTCTGGGAGAGAGCATGTTATCTAGCGTGATTAACTGTCTGAATAAGGCCAGCATGCTTAAACCCTCAGTCATGATGACTTGTGATTTAGCACAACCATCAACGGCTCCCAAAGGGTTCTGTCTACTCAATTGCGCTCACAAGGCTTAGGTCAACCTATGGTATGGTTTTCAGGCACTTTCCAAAGTTGCTGCATGCTGGGATCATCTCCTCCAGACCAAAATAATATCAAGAAGTCACCTTCCTGACAAATCGTTTATGGTGAGATTCGAACCTGGCTCTCATGGTCAGAAAGTGAACATTCTAAACACTTGGCCATGTACAATATACAGATATATGCTTAAATTCACCTTCAACCCTGCTGTGTACCACTGTGTAGGGGTAGAATCTCTAACTGATGCCAATTCAGCCAGGTTTCAATCCTAGCTGGATGCAACCGGGCATCTAGCTACACTGATGAGCTGTGATACAGCAAAACAGTATCTGTGGACGACAATATATATACATATATATACATATATATACATATATACATATATATACATATATACATATATATATATATACATACACACACATACACACTAGGTTAAAAGCCACCCTATTGGGCAGCATTTAAGCTAGTTCCTGTGGCGGGCTCTCTTGATTGGGCCTTCATCACAGTAGGTAGGGAGGGAGGGAGGAGATGCGATAGGCAACAATAAACTACAGAAGAACTCAAAATTGATTACTGCATTTAAGTATTGTATTAATATTTAAGCTTATGTTTTAAAAGTTCAACAATAATTCTTCTGCCACCACTTAATTTAAAAACAATCTGATGTACGTAAGTCCTTACTTTCTGTATAAACAATTGTTTTTATTTCATGGGTGACTTTCACAGGATTTTGCAATTCATTTCAATTATTCCCGAATTTATTTCCAAGTTATTGTTATCGTACAAAAAACTTGTTGCAAAATATCACATAGAAAACACAAAAAAATTGCCAAAAACAATCACAGAAATGAAAACTTGGGAATCCAAAATTTCAGGATTGTGGGTCCGGATCCAGCCCAAAATGTTTTTAAGTTGCTCATGGAGTCGGCCTGATTCCATAGTGATATGATATGTTGAGCTATGACCACTAGAAGTAAAGTTGACACAGTGACACACTGACATTCACATTTATTTTTTATATATATACACACACACACACACACACACAATTAATGTTCGAGAAAAAAAACGATAAAATGATAAATAGTAAAAGCAATAGAAGTAAATTTAAAAATTATAAAAAAAAACAAACATTTAAAAATTTAATCAATGTAAAAGAGAAATCTGACTTTTGATCAAAAGCAAAATTCTACCAAATAGAATAATGAAAACAATGTCCTTAAAAATACATCAGCAAAACATCCCAAGAAGTAAGAATCTTTTTTTACAATGTTCACTCTGTACAAGGCCTGAGGGCCACTTGAGGTAGAGGGTTACAGAACAAAAGGCATAGCTTATGCGGGTAAGTGAGGATTATAACAGTTAACCCAACACTTAAACAAATTAAGATTGTAGTGATTGGGGAAGCATCGTCTTGGGAGTCGGCTCCTCGGTTTGTGGGATAAATCTGCTTGAGTGAAACCAATGGAAATATGAAGGGAATGAGGATGTTTCATATGTCCATGGCATGGTGGGTTTTAGCTGTGAAGGTTAGAACTGGTGGAACTAATGCATGTAGTTCGTCTGAACTCTTTCCAGGAAAATAGCAATAGAGCAGTGAGAGGCTTGTGATATCTTGTTAGTAAGAAAGGGGATATAGGGTGGAAAATAAATTGTTACTCAGAAAGACACTTTTGAACTCTATCAAGAATGGAAAATGAAGACCAGACAGCTCCTGCCCATATATGGTAGCAGTACTATATTTTTGTCCTGATATGCCTCTTGTAAAAAGAGTAAACAAAAATAAATAAATAAATAAAAAGGACTTAAAACGTGCTCGTGCCACAGGGAAACTTCAGGGTCACAATTTTAACCTGGAAAATGTTTTAATAAAAAGTGCAAGATCCAAACATGCATTGGACTAGCGAAAAAAGCATTCCAAAAGCTAAGCTAGAAATGCATTTTTTTAAAACAGTGGTAGTTGTTTATTTAAGCTGTTGGCATGTTTGACAGCCCGATGATACATTGATGCTGTTCTATGGAGGCTTTAGCCATAAAAAAATAATTGTATATAATGGGAGTGCCTTTTATATATCATTTTTAAGTACTCCGTAATCTTTAAAATTTAAAAAAACATTTCCATAATTTAATGTTTTATTGAATTCTGGATACTTTCTGGCTTTAAATTTACTATAATTATCACTCTTAATTTCTCATAATGTTATGTATGGTTGGTTGTTTGGGGTTTTATGGCATATCAACAACTATGGGTTATTTAATGCCAGATCCAGTATTTAGTAAATATATAAAAAACGTATAGCTGGCAACATCATTGTTTCAAAAACGTATAATGGGCAACATCATTGTTTCAAAAACTGGCAACATCATCGTTTCAAAAATGTATAGCTGGCAACATCATTGTTTCAAAAACTGGCAACATCATTGTTTCAAAAACGTATAGCTGGCAACATCATTGTTTCAAAAACGTATAGCTGGCAACATCATTGTTTCAAAAACTGGCAACATCATTGTTTCAAAAACTGGCAACATCATTGTTTCAAAAACGTATAGCTGGCAACATCATTGTTTCAAAAACTGGCAACATCATTGTTTCAAAAACGTATAGCTGGCAACATCATTGTTTCAAAAACGTATAGCTGGCAACATCATTGTTTCAAAAACGTATAGCTGGCAACATCATTGTTTCAAAAACTGGCAACATCATTGTTTCAAAAACTGGCAACATCATTGTTTCAAAAACTGGCAACATCATTGTTTCAAAAACTGGCAACATCATTGTTTCAAAAACTGGCAACATCATTGTTTCAAAAACGTATAGCTGGCAACATCATTGTTTCAAAAAAGTGTAGTTGGAAACATCATTGTTTCAATGTGCTGGAAATTCACTATTTTCCCATAGCTGGGACTCCAACAGGTGCTACCACCCCGGGTCAGGGTAGACGTGGGAACATCAACAATTAAGAGGTGGTTCCACGCTTCCTCAAAACCTCCTGATCAGAGGCCTTGCTGTTGGATGCAGTTTAACGTCGTACCCAGGACGGTGTTATGTATGATTATCTGCATCTACAAAAATTGGCACATTAAAACACATACCAAAAATTCAAAATTCTTTTAAAAATATTAGTGTTTAATGATTTGTACTAAGCTTTTCAATTTATGATTAGTAAATATAGTTTTTAATTACAGATTGCTACAGCTATTAGGAAGATGTGATTAAATAATGTCTAAAAAAAATTTATTCAGTCTAATTATTGTTTAGGTAATAAGCATTATAACATAGCACAAATAGCTATATTGTGAAAAAAGGAATTTTTGACAATATACGCATTTTTATGTATTTATGGTTATTTTTTAACTTTTATAAAAAACTACATTCTTGTACATGTAGGCATGGATAATATTATACATTAATTACTAATTTTTTTAATTAAAACTATATGTGCTCAGTTGTTGCAATTAATAGCTACCTGCTGATGTGTTAAAATTTTGGTTTGGTTTGGTTTGTTTTACGGCATATCAACCTCAATGAGTTATTTAATGCTGAGAAGATTTTTATTGCTGGTAATATTTTTTTCCTTCAAAAATCTATTGCTGGTAATATTTTTTTCCTTCAAAAATCTATTGCTGGTAATAATTTTCTTCTTCAAAAATCTATTGCTGGTAATATTTTTTTCCTTCAAAAATCTATTGCTGGTAATATTTTTTTCCTTCAAAAATCTAATGCAGGTAATAATTTTCTTCTTCAAAAATGTATTGCTGGTAATATTTTTTTCCTTCAAAAATCTATTGCTGGTAATAATTTTCTTCTTCAAAAATCTATTGCTGGTAATATTTTTTTCCTTCAAAAATCTAATGCAGGTAATAATTTTCTTCTTCAAAAATCTATTGCTGGTAATATTTTTTTCCTTCAAAAATCTAATGCTGGTAATAATTTTCTTCTTCAAAAATCTATTGCTGGTAATATTTTTACAAAAACGTATTACTGGTATTAAAACCTATTTTTACACTTTCATAGTGTTTTGACCCCAGTTTGGGGGTTAACTATTTAGCCATAGCTGGGACTCTAACAGGTGCTACCACCCCGGGTCAGGGTGGACCCTGGAATACCAGCAATTAAGAGGTGGTTCAATGCTCATCAAAACCTCTCGATCAGAGGCCCTGCTGTCGGACACAGTTTGTTATCTTACCCAGGATGCGGATGTAATTTACTGTCATACCCAGGACGGTTACAATTTTGGAATAATGCAATAATAAAAATTTAAATTTCATCTCTCTGATAGATGTCATGATCGGTTAATAATATCATCTAAAAGGCTGAAATTGCTACAGAATTTTAAAATATTTAAAATTTAATAAATTATTCTAATTAAAATTTTTAAAAAATGAAAAAAATTCTTCTAAACATTCATTATTCATTGAAAAAATTTTTTTTCTTAAGACAATAGAATTCTTAATAGATCTTATTTATAAAAGCAATTAAAAGCTTTTCTAATTAAATAATGTCATAATTTTATTGCTTTTATTATTTTACAATTCAGAGCAGATTTTTGGTAAATGGTGTTTATGCTTGACAAAACGAAATTGATGATTTAAATTCTTCAAGGAATTCTAACTAATATGAAGAGGATGGAATTTTAATTTCACAAAATTTCATAAAATTAACTAAGTGTGGGGGGGGGGGGTAACAGAAAAACAAAAATATTATTACCAAGATTTTCTAAAAAAGAAAATTTCATTCATTTGTGAATAAGTCCTGAAAATTTCCTTAAATTTTGGCAATTATTTAATTTTTCAAGAATTTCCCAAGCAACGTTTTTTTGTTTTTTTTTACTGCAAAAAAGATGCTTAATTTCCCAGACTAATCTTTTTGAATGTGATAGAAAGGATTAAAAAATTTAAAATATTCAAAAAATACTTTGGTCTTTCCTCTTAATAATAACACATTTTTTTTTTTTTTTTTTTATCAGCCTTAGGGCCTTTTTCCGTCATGGTATGCTCTTTTTTTTGTGAATGTTTGGAGGTACCTCAACAAAATCAAAACTTAGCTGGCATGTTTTGTTCTCTGATGGACTTTATCAAGGAAAATGCAGCATCCTCCATAATTTACCTTGACTTTCAGTTAGCCTGATATATATTTATGATCATTCTTAAATCTAAAAATTCTGAAAAACCACATTTTTATATCTGTTTATAAATACTTATAAATAAAATCCTTACATTTATCTTGAGAAAGTTCATCACATAAGGATAAGATAAGTTTTCCTTTTGTCTCTCTCTCTCTCTCTCTATATATATATATATATATATATATATATATATATATATATATATATATATATATATAGCTGGCTACTCATTTTCTGAACAAATTCCTGTTACTTACACCTAATCAGGAACATTTGTGCTTGTTCAATGGCCACAGAGCCCACCTGTGGTTTGTACTGCAATTATACTGGGAGAGGACACATAATCTGGTATGATCAGCAGATTGAACAGCACCAGTATACTTAAATCTTTTTTTTTCTTGAAGACAATAATTGATGCTTTCCATCTGCACAATTCTACTCACAAAACATAATACTCACAAAGGTGAGGCACACTGGAATTGTCTCCCTTGACTAGTAATATCACAAGGTTATCTTTCTAACAAATTAATCATGGTGTGATTCAAACCTGGGTCTTGTGGTCGAAATGTAAACATTCTAACCACTTAGCCATGTGCCTATTATATATATGTACATAATAAAATAAAAAAGGCTCAAACACTAATATTCCATGGTTATAATTTATTACATTGGAATCGTAATCACGATCCAATTCATCAGACCTACAAATATATATATATCCAAATGTAAAAGAATGAAGAATAAAATTCCAACGTTCAAGATATTAATCTAAAACAGGGCTCAATACAAGAGTAGAGCAATAAATATTTATTATACACTGTTACATTAGAAAATGTAAATTACTACTACAAAATTGTACATTTTGTTTCGACGTTTAATAAGTAACATCTCATCAGGTAGTTAACAATGATGGTAATAAATGATTATATTTAAAATTGCAGTTTAAGAAACATCACTTCATTTTAGAAAAATGGGAAATTTTTCATTTTCATCACTTCATTTTTCAAAAATGGAAAATGAAATGAGTCTTCATAAATTGCAATTTTAAATATAATTGTCTATTACCATCATTGTTAATTACCTGATGAGACAATTTTGTAGTAATAACTTACATGTTCTAATGTAACAGTGTATTATATATATATATATATATATATATATATATATATATATATATATATTGTGTACATATATATGTATAGATTAGTATGAATATATTGTAATATTAAAAAGAAATTGTTCTACATTTAAATGACATTTTTAACAAAACTCTAGCACATTAAAAATTGGAAATTTAATAGTTAGAATTTGTTAATTCCAAATACAATAAATATGAGATCTGATATGAGTTCAACAGATTTATCAAACATCAATGAGCATGTTGATGCAAAACACCTGAGTCGGTCAATTAGATAAATCACTTGAAACTGTCTTGATTAATTGATATTATATCAATTAATCAAGAAAGTTTCAAGCTCTAGTTACCTATTTTTTTTTTTTTTAAGCTTATCACCTCAAGCAAGGCTGGAAGCCACTAGCACGCAATGGGTTACAGAAGGTTTGGAGGAAGAGCAGATAGGAGTGGTAAAGGAGAGGATGTGGAGAAAGATAGTGGATCGATCAAGGCAAGGGGGTTACAGAAGATTTGGAGCGAGAGCAGATAGGAATGAAAGGTGAAAGGATGTGGAGAAGGGAAGTGGATAGATCAAGGCAACTGGAGATGTCGATTGACGTTACACTTAAATAGTTGGAGATTGTATTTGTCAGGGAAACAGGAATAAGGAAGGGAGTTCCACAGGCGAGATGTGCGAGACATGAAGCTATTGGAGTAGAAGAGACGTCTACATCTAACAGTTTCAACGGTGAAGGGGTGGGACATTTAAATTCATGAGGCCTAGGAACCAGCGAAAGCAGCTCCTCGGAGCAATTACCGTGAAAGTATTTGTAAAAAAGACAGAGCGAGGCAACGTCGCATCTGTGAGAGAGCGACTGCAGACGAGATGACAGATCAGGGCCAAGAGTGCTTTTTGGCAGAAGTTCTGCTAGCCTGAAAAAATACATTAAATTATCATAATTTCCATGTATTTTCTTTAGTTCTATTTTCATTTTATAAGTTTTTTTATTCAGTCTTTCTAATGTTCCCATAGTTTTGGGGAAAGACTAAGGTGCTACATAGAAGAAGAAGGAGAAGGTGCAGAAACTGTCCGTAATGTTTATTGTCCCAAGCAATTTTGGAGAATTCATTAGACATTTTCAAGGAATACATTGTTAATGTTTTTCAATGTGTTCTAAGGTGAATTGCGTGGAAGTAGTAGTAATCTGAGGCTGTGTAAGAGGATGTGGCCAAGACTTTATGTTGGAGTGTTTTTGTAGAAGACTACAAACACATTCCTACTATTGATAAATAAAGTAAGGTTGATGCTTGGTCCAAATTGTTTTATATAACAAGCTTTGATAATTTTTCGTTGCTGTTGACAGTGAAATTTGTTTAGAATGAGGGTCTCACCAAACAAAGTTTTCTAATTGGTGCAGGTAGTTGTTCATGGGTGTCACGATGCTTTTTTTATGTCACTGATATCACTCTAGTGGCTTGTCATCCTTCGAGTGAAGGTTGTTGTTTTATGTCCAATGTATAGTATTAATTTATGATAAAAGACACAGATTCGTAATGGGCAATTAAATTCATATACTACATTGTTTTTTCGATTTCGTTTAAATTTGATAGGCGTGTTGTTATTTGTAATTATGAAGTCGACAGTTTTTAATTTTCTATATCATATTGCAAGTTTTACTTGTTTGCTAGGGTTGAAAATGGCTAATAACTTATCCAAAAGCACTTGGGACAATAACCATTTTGACCAGTTTCCACACTCCTTTAGTCCTTCCAAAAAGAACATTAGAAAAACTTAAAATAAAATTAGAAGATTTCCTTTGTCAGTCACATTCAATCAAACAAACATAAATACATACATATGTACATAAACACATTTTTTTTTGTTTTTACTAAGCACTAGTGAAGTAACTGATAAAAACATTAAAAATTTTATTAAATTTTTTTCATTTAAATTACTGACTATAGAGCATTGGCTGATTTTATCTTCCGGACATGCACCAAAAAAAAAAGGAATAATTACATTTTATTTTATTTTATTCACCAACTCTCCAAGAGTGGCCCACATGACCTGATTGAACTTTTTAGTACAAAACGTAGATAAAGACAATTTTTAAAAAAAAGAAAGAGTTAAAATTCGATTTACATGAGAAGACTCTTAAACAGTATAAATAATTCTGCTCAAATGCTAACAAACTAATTTTATTAATTTATATTCCTTGCCGGAGGTGGGGAGCCATCATTAAACAAAAAAACATGTAATATAGATATTAGATTTTAGAGTTAAGCTGAGATTACGGAATTGCCTCCCTTGGTATATTAGTTTTTTTCTTTTCTCAGTTTTTTTTTTTTAAACTGGTTAATTACATATGAAAAATATTTTAATATTTTAGAGGAAGCATTCAGTTTGAAATTAAAAATATAATGAGCACAAAGGGAAAAACCAAAAAGCAAAACTTTTGATCTGATTTAGAAAAACCAACAGAAAATTGCCAACAGATTTATTTGTTCAGTGAAAATTGATAAACTGATAAACAGACAATTTTTTTTAAAGATTCCCATGACCTAGTTGACTGCTAGTGTACAGTACTGGGTGACTTGTAACATTTCTTTGACCAATGGAAATTACTTTGCAGCATAAAACTCTTCTCCAAATAATGCTACAGGTTAAACAAGGATAAATCCAGTACTTAATCTGACAGGGAGAAGTGAATTCATGCTTTTCCCAAGGATATTAGTTTGAAACATAAGCTCAGAATTGAACTTTTTTTTTCTTCTTTTTAACAATGATGTTCACTCTGTACAAGGCCCAAGTGTCACTAAGGTAGAGGGTTACAGAGTAAGAGGTATAGCTTATGGGGATATGTGGAGAAGATAACAGTAAACAATAGACTTGAACAGATTATAGTGATTGGTCTAGCATCCTCTTGGTAGTCAAAGCAGCAGCGGTTTATAGGGAAAAGCTGCTTGAGTGGAACTTACATCTCACCAATGGCGTGTGAAGGGAATGAGGGTGGTTTGCTACAATGGGCATGGTAGGCTGGGTCTTAGATGTGAATGTTAGAACTGGTGGAACTAAGGAATGAACACTTTCCATGGAATTATTGACAGAGCAGTGAGAGGTTTGCAATGTCTTGTTGGATTTGAAAGGGGTTTTAGGTGAAAAAATAATTTATCACCGACAAGGACGCAGATATGCTTTTGAACTAAAGACTTGAAAGCGAAGACTTGGCCGCTCGTGTCCATCTATGGCAGCAGGACACTATTTCCAGCCTGATCCAACTCTTGAAAAAGTAGAGTCAGGAACTTCAGGGAGCAGTACAGGAAACCAACCAATTTCCCAGTATCTTTAGCGATGAAATGTATCTGCATGTTCCAGTTGAGGTCGAGTTTGAGTTTAACTACCAAGACATATTGGGATGGCCAAAGATGCATTCCAAAAGCTAAGCAGAGTATTAAGAGACAGAAAAAATTTCGTTAGAAACAAAGAAAAGAGTACTGAACTGTTAAGTTATATCTATACGGCAGTGAATGCAGGACAATCTCTTCAAAGATAAGGAAGAGCCTTGAAGCAACAGAAGTTTGATTCTACAGAAACATGCTAAGCATTCCATGAGCTGAACATGTGAGAAATGACAAGGTTTTAGAGAAAATGGAAACAAAAAGGAAACTTATACTTAAGGAAGCAGCAGTTGAAATTTCATAATGAGGGTTTGGCAAATCTGATACTCACAAGACAGATTGAGGGAAAGTGGAACAGAGGAAAGCAGTAGGTAACATACTTGATGGGCTTCAGTAAATGGATAGTAGAACAGGGTTTGGGATAAATAACAAAATGACAAAACTTATTAAGTGCTGCAAGGGACAGGAAGATATGGAGGGCCATAATCGCCTACGTCCTTAAGGGACAGGGCACAAAAGAAGAAGGTATTCAAGGCAGCAGTTAGTGAACACATGTAACTTGATTCTCTCTTTAAGAATTTCATGCATTGTGGGTGTTTTAGGCCGATACAACCCTGTGCTTTTTAGCAAAATACCATCTCTAGGTAGATGACCAACCCAGGCTTAAGAGCTTCTATCTGCCTTTTAGGTGAGGGTTGATTGATTTGTTTTTTTATGGCTTATCAACTCTTTGTGGGTTATTTATAGCCAAAACACTCTCTCCTGATCTTTTGAACCTGAATAGAGGTTTATCTCTTGCTTCTTGTTTAGGATCGAGTTTATGGGTTCCTTCTAAAGTCTCTTCATTCACTTTCACTCTCAGTAACCCCTTCCGTCTTAGTGGCATTATCACCTTCCTTGTTTGGGGTGAATTGATTAAAAAAAAAAGTTTTTTTAAATAAAAAACATTGTTGATTGTAAGAATAAAACTTTAAAAAAAATTTTTTTTTTTTGTGAGTAAATTTTGCATGAATCATTTTTGAGAATAACAATTTTCTTCAGATACAATTCTTACTATTTAACCAATAACGGGGGTAGGAGATGGATTCATATCTTTCCCATGGATATTTGTGCCTAAGTAACTGTAACGTACCTGACTGGTATTTGTACTTGACTTTGTGATTTCTCATTCTAAGCCACTATTACATCACCCACACATCCACACCTATTAGGTGATGACTTGTGACTTTGTGCTAGCAAAATCATCAACGACTTTCGAACAGTTTTCTCTACCTGATTTTATTCACAAGACTGGGGTCAAACTATGGTGTGATCTGTAGGCATCTTCAAACAGTGTTGCATGCTATTATCCTCTCCCCAGGCTGATATGACCAAAAAATCATCTCCCTGATAAATCAACCATGGTGAGATTTGAACCAGAGTCTCATGCTCAGAATAGTAATACTTTAACCACTGAGCCATATACTTATAAACTTGGTTCACTGATACCATTTTCCCTGCTGCTAACCATCTAGCCATCTCTGCACCTCCAAGTTGTAATTAACTTCAGTGAAAACTCATTTTAGAATTCAGTCAAATATCTGAGTAAATTATAGTGAATATCTGAGTAAATTACAGTGAATTTGTAAAATTCTTTTAGGTTATAAATTAAACCTATGTGGCCACAACAGTAATATTCAATAATATTCTTTCACAAATAAAGAAAATATTCTTTTTGAGTCACTTGTTCATCTTGTTATTGCAAGAAAAGGCAAATTTTTAATTATGGGCAGCTTTTTTAAAAGTCCATTCATTATAATAATTACTAGCAGCATGGCCTGGCGTTGCTCATGCTTGATTCAAAAATCCTACAACTCATGCAGCAATCACTATCATTTGACTTAAAATATTTTTGCCCTTCCTTTAAAGGAGTGCCCTTTGCTGTGCTGATGTTGCTACATGCCTTACTTCTTGCCTATCTCACATTGCAAATTTTTTCTAAGCTCTATACTAAACATTAAATCTGTTACGAAAAAAGAACTAAACAAAATGAACACAAAACGATCAGCTTTAAAAAAGGACTCGTAACTGGAAAAACCGAATGAAAAAAGAATGTTAACAACAAATATTTTTTCACACCCAACCCAGTTCTGCGGAATCAGAATCAACGTTGAGTTTTATTGCAAGTGAATGAGCCAATTGGAGTAAAGTGCCATGCAGATTTAAATTTTTCCCACTTGTGACGAATGCAGCTATTGATTTTTTTTGCATGCTAGCATGCTAGTTAACATTCGTGTCAGTCAGCTGTTGGCTCTCACGCTGGCCAATAGAATCTTCCTCCTATTTGTCGCAGCCAGCTATAGGCTCTCATTCTGGCCAGTAGAAAATGGCCGCAAACTACATGAAAACTGCCGTAGAAGCATGAAAAAAATCGATTATTTCCACTATCAATGTGAGTTGGGAAATCTTGGCCTTCCCGCTAACTTGGAGCATGTGCATGTAAATTTTGGTGCAAATCCGCTGAAAATTGCGGCCGTGCATTCGTTACACACACACACACATCCTGCCTTTTATAGATAGAGATTACTGGTCCGTTTATATTTTTTAGATTTGCTTTTTATAACTGAAGATTGTTGAAGCCAATAGAAATTTCAAATACTAGGTAATTCAAATACCTATATGTATCGATCAGTTATGAAAAATTTAGTCTAAGAGATAAGAAAATAGAATAAGCTGTGCCAAAGTTAGTTTCACCAAACACAGCAAACTGCTACAGAGCAAAAAAATTAATCTAGAAATTCAAATCATGCTCTTAGTCTCATCAGATGAAGACTTTCATAGGGATGCCATGCACGGCACAAAACTTGTCCAAAAATATATACATTCTCTCTGTATACAACCGCCTTCTCAGGTCAATGGTTAAAAATGGCTTCAAGTGAGAGAACCCTGCAGGTCTTAGAGAAAAATATCTTTTCTAAGTGATTGTCAGTAATGTGTGAAATGCTTGGTGGGACCTGGGGAACAATAGGTTACTTGACAAATGAATAGATTGAATAATCAAGTGATGACTATTTGTCTCTAAGTGTCTTATATGAGAAAAAGAATATATTTGATATATCTTTGTATATTAGGTTGAGTCAAATAATTTTTGTTTTGTACATCAATTCTTCAAAAACAGAGTAAAATTAGATTTTATTCAAACAAATATTCACCATTATTTGCAATGACATGTTACCATTTATCAGGCAGTTCTTCGATACCTTTTAAGTAAAATTTCCTCAAGCTTATCATAAACTTTTGAATCTGGTTTTCATTAGAGAAAATTGTATTCTGCAGCAATCAAAAAAGTTAATAATCAGTTGGCGCAAGGTTAGATAAATATGGCAGGTGGGATAGAACAGATCAACCAAATACCAAATTTTTTCTGTGTTATTCTTGCTCTATGTAGCACTGCATTGTCATGGAGAAGAATGGAATTTTTCCTAGTGATGAGCAAAGGGTACTTTTCAACTAAAATTTTATAGACATCTTGCAGCTGCTGGATATATAAATGTGCTTTTAGTGTTTTGTTGCATTTTAAGTCAATCTATTACATTTTGTGCTGAACATTGTTGTATACAACCCATTCTTCATCGTCTGTATGGTATATTTTTGGAATGGTTAGTTATGATTATATATTTGCATTACATTTGATTCCCAAGAATGGAAATTACTTATAACTCAACCTAATATTTTAAGGAAGAAAAAATGGGGTGCTGAGCAACTGCTGCAAACAATGTACATATCATATAATTATATGAACTGGAACAGAAAGGTTTTTATGAATAGAGATATCTTTAAATACTTACAAGAAGTATCATGAGGTAAAATTAATCTGGAACCAAATGACGGTACTCTTGGGTCTTGTTCACATAGTGTGATTTTCCGGGTTTCTTCTTCTGATAGACAGTTTTGGATTTGTTGAGGTGAAGAAAGTGATGCCCAAGTTCTAAATTCTCCCTCCAGATCAGTAATTATCACCTGTTAAAATAAAGAGAGAAAAAAAAAATTATATATATATATATATATATATATATCATTTCACCCCAAGCAAGGTGATAATGCCACTAAGACTGAACGGGTTACTGGATGTGAAAGAAAATGAGAATACTTTGAGAAGGAACCGAAAACTCACTCCTAAACAGGAAACAAGGGATAAATCTCTACTCTTGTTAAAAAGATAGGGAAGGAGTGTGAACAGGGTGATAGGCAAACCTATCTACTCCTATCTTGTACAAATATATTTCTTATTATAAGTTTCCAGTATCAAATATTGCAGTATTTTGCACAACCATTTGTTCATGGATTGAATATTGCTGTCACATCAGCTCTGGTGCTTCAGCTATATATTTAGAGATCCTAGATAAAATACAAAGAAGAATCTGGCATCTTGGCTTCAATCATTTTCCCACTGTCATCATGTAGCTTCCCTGCGCGTTTTCTAGAAGTATTTTTGTGGTTATTCATTCTGATGAACTCTCCTCTTTAGTAACTTAACTTCATGAATATAATCACAGTACTAGATTGGTAGCTAGGTCTCATCATTCTACTGTTGGAACTGCTAGATGTAAGTGTGAGTTCTATCCTAATAGTTTCTTCTCTCACACTTCTCACATGTGGAACTCTCTTCCAGCTTACTGCTTTCCTGTCAACTACAATCTTCATGACTTTAAATGCAACAAGAATCATAATCTTCTGTCAAATTGAATCCTGCTCTTTCATTGTCCTTTGTTTTTGCTAATTTTTTCTCACTTTCTTTCATTCTCGGTAAGCTCTTGCATCTTAGTGGCTTTATCACCTTGCATATGGTGAGATGATTAAAAAAAAAAAGAAATCATATTTGGCCATTTATCAAAGAGGTATTGTATAAAAATTGAAGCCAACCAAGAGAGAAAAATAATATAAGCAAAATAAATTTTTATATACCAAAATATAGACACAGAAGGTTAGAGTGATAAGTAAGGAAGAAGAGGTTTGAAAATATGTCCTTGTACATATGAAGAGTCTTGAAGTGTATATGTAGAAAAGACAATATTTATAAATATAAATGACAATAGGAAAACTGTAATAGTTGTCGACGCATTTCGTCCAATGTAGACTTTCTCAAGGCAAAAAACGAAATGAATTTATTTAAACAAAGTAACTAATAATAACAAAATGTCCTTAGCAATTGGAAGAATTTAGAGAATGCTATTTCAGTTAACAGTATGAAAATAGCGTTCTCTAAATTCTTCCAGTTGCTAAGGACATTTTGTTTTTGTTATTATTAGTTACTTTGTTTAAATAAATTCATTTCGTTTTTTGCCTTGAGAAAGTCCACATTGGACGAAACGCATTGGCAACTATTACAGATTTCCTATTGTCATTTATATATATATATATATATGTGTGTGTGTGTGTGTGTGTGTGTATGTATGTATAATATCAAACATGCTTCATTGAATATATTATGTCTATTTATTTTTATATTGATCCTTTCCAGTTCTCTAATCAGTTTCTTGATGTTAAGATGAAATTCAAGGAAGGTGCCCTAGTTTTTTGCTGGCCAAGTACTTTTGATCTCCTCCAAGATCATCCCCAGGGCTCAATTACAAAGACAAATTCACAATAAAATCCGTATTTTGTTGTGATGGAGATTTTGAAAAAACATGCGAGAACTCACTCTGTTATAATTATTTTAAAATTTTAAATTTATCTGTTGTAGCTATGGAAATTTTGCAAAACATGTGCCCAAATTTAAGGGAGTTGACCAAAAGTTGTTACCATGCAAAATGGCATTAAATGTTGGTTAAATGCACTTCAACACGTTGCTGCTACACTCGTAATAAATTTTATTGAGTGTTGGTTGGTTGCTTTCGACATAGAGGGCCTTGAGAATTCGAAATTTTTGTTTATTATTTTCATGGTGTAGTACATTGGTGTTGTCATCAAGTAGTTTCCTGTATTGTGAAGGTGGACAGAAATGTGTCTTTAAATGTTGTGCAATAGAACTTGTATCTGACAAATAGATATATGTCTATATTATTCAATGAAACATATTTGAATGAAGATATGCTGCCTGAATATATATATATATATATATATATATATATATATATATATATATATGTGTGTGTGTGTGTGTGTGTGTATGTATGTATGTGCGTGCAAGCATGTATGCATTAAGGCAATGCAGTTACCTGGTTAATTGCTGAATGAAGTATGTAGATATATATATATATATATATGTGTGTGCCTATGCGAGAGTATGTGGGTCATATATATGTGTAGTATTTTAGCCTGGCATATATTACGATGATAGAAGCATCAGAGAACTGCTAAAATTAATTCATCTATTCTAAATGATTTCAGCTATCTCTTTGTATAAATATGCTGGTGAAACAAGGAGATCCGTTTAGAAATTGCCGCTTGGCTTCTGATTGGTTGGCAGGGCTGTGACATCACATCCTTGTTGAGAATAGGTCTTGTCTTTGATTAGCTTACCAGACTATAACTTTGTATCCTTGTTGGAAATGTTTCTGATTGGTTTGAGGAAATATGACTTAAGGGACAACCAATATTCATATTTTTTTATCTATTTTTAGACATGATGGAAATTACTTGTTTTTCACAACAGATTCTTCAAGGAATTTTTTGCTATTTTGAATCTGTCACAATGACTGAACAGACATGGTGTATTGCATGGAATGAAGTAAGTGATAATCAGAAGGTTATAGTTCTGGAGAAGATGCTACATGTGGAATGATTTCTCATCTCAATAGGACACGCTGAAAGTGAAGGGTTTGGTTAATATGCCACATGTGGAAGATTTTCTCATCTCAATATGACACTCTGAAAGTGACATGCTTGGAGTATCTATCCATAGAACCACATTTCTACTGCCTCTAGTTTTCTCTTCATCACTGCGGAGATTGTCTAACATTTGCTGTCATATAAGAGGAGTAATATCACATAGCAATACAGCAATCTTTTTGTTTCTAACAAAAGTTTTCTATTTCTCAGCACCTTGCTTTTGCAATGTTTCTTTTGCTAGTCAAACGCGTGTTTGGATCTCAATGTTGTAAGGCTCTGTTAAAACACTTCCCAGATATTTGAACTTCTGCACCTACAGTCAATCTAGGAGATACGGGTCACACTTATTTGAAGAACTGATAACCGTGAAATGGTGCATATTGTCTCCAAACAACCCGTATCACCTAGATTGACTGCAGGTGCAGAAGTTCAAATATCTGGGAAGTGTTTTAACAGAGCCTTACAACATTGAGATCCAAACACGCGTTTGACTAGCAAAAGAAACATTGCAAAAGCAAGGTGCTGAGAAATAGAAAACTTTTGTTAGAAACAAAAAGATTGCTGTATTGCTATTCTACACAAGCCTTTCCACACTAGAATCAAATCATCTGTGTGGGTAATCTAGAAGTTCAGTTCTAAACTTATATGTTGAAATCAAATATTTTAACATTTCACACAAACAAAATTCAATATACATTTGGTGAAAATCTTGCATTTGATGTTTTCTGTAAATATATATTTACTTAATATAAAAGCTGCATTGTTCTTTATAATTGTTTTAAATAATATAATTAGAATAAAATAATATATAATAATAATAACAATATATAATTATAATACAATATAAGAATAATAATATAATCTCTTTTTTAAAAAACAATGAATTCCTGGGAAATGTATTCAGTAATATAAAACAATATTAATTTCTACATTTATCAGTCATGCAGCCTAATCTCCACTATTTACTTATGAAAGATTCTATTTCTGTGATAGCAACAGGTGTTATTCAATACCAATAAGAAAACAGGTCTCATGTTAGGAAGAGAATATCTTAGTAAATGGGGTAGATTGAACTGCTAATACGTGTCTTTATTTCTTTTGTTTCAATGTTCACTTTCTTTGGACATTTTAGTTTTAATGATTTAAAATGTAGAATTCTTTGTTACATGTGATACGAGATTTAATCGTTTAGATAAAAATCCCAGATTACTCGTGCAATGCAGTTGCAAAAGTACTTAAGTACTTAAATATTGCTATCATTTTGTTGACAGTAGCATTAAATAACCCATCGAGTTTGATACACTGCTAAACAACAAGTTGGGTTTGCTTCCTAAAGATATTTTTACTTTTAATTTGGCACCAACAATAATTTGCTGAAAAAAGCACATACCATGATGAAAAAAGGCCCCCAACTCCATAAAAACAAAGTTTTATCATCAAAATGTTTACTTTATTAAGTGGAAAGGCCAACTATTTTTTTTTTTAATTATTTTAGTAAATTTTTTTAATCCTTTCTAGCACATTCAAAATTTTGGTTAAAAATCTGTTTTTTCTTGTGTTAGTAGGTGAACCAAAGATTAGTATGTGAAATTTAGTGTCTTTCTTGCAGTAAAAAATACACTGTTTTCGAAATTTTTGCAAAAACCAAATAATTGCCAGATTTTAATGAAATTTTCAGGGTATTTTCACAAATGAATTAAATTATTTAAAAAATTTTTTTCTTTACATCTGCTACCTCCATTTAATTTTATGAAATTTTGAGAAATTAAAATTCCACCCTCTTCATATTTATATTAGTTAAAAGCAGGTGTCCTTGGAGAATTTAAATCATCATTTTGTTTTTGTCAAACAGAAACATCATTTACTGAAAATCTACTCTGAATCGTAAAATAAAAAATGCAATAAAACTATGACATTATTTAATTAAAAAATGGGTTGAAGCCTCCATAGAAAACACATTAGACAGCAAACATGTTAACAGCTGAAACAAACAGCTACCTGTGTGTTAAAATAATGCATTTCTGTAATATTTTAAACTTAAAGTAAATAATATTTGTTTCAAATCAGATTAATTATACTTTAAATCATCTAATATTCCTCAAATAAAGTTTCAGAAAAGTATATTTTACTTTTAGAAAATATTTTAATTACACTGTGATGAAAGATGACTAAAAAAAGGGCACTAATCAATTATTTTAACAAAAAGAAAAACTCCTTCCAGTCCATTTAAATTAATTTTTGAAATAGAGCAAAGTATTTTGCTTATTAGAAATCTTAAATTTAATCTATTAGCTTGAAATTGAAACTAAAATAAAAGCTTCAAGAAAGACTTTCCATCTTTAATAATTCATTTTAAACCTTAGGTATTGCCTTCTCTATAGAGGTACCTACTTTTAATGATTTAAAATGCAGAATTCTTTATTACATGTGACAATAGAGTTGTGCTGATAAGTATCCTAGTTTAAATAAGCAGAAAATTATGACCAATGCAATTGAAAAATTAATTAAATATTGTTACCAATTTTTTTTTTATGGTACGGTAAACTCATAAAAAAGAAAAATGGATAAAAACTAGATACCTTTTTTCTGATTTTGTATCTTTTTAAAAACTTGACAATGTCTGCACTAACATTTGTGTCACACTCGAGGTAGAAGTGATCTTCTCCTTCACTTTGTGTCGGGACAGCATAAAGGATGATGTCATAAAGCACCCGGCCCTGTCAAATGAGAACAAAAAAATAATTTTGTCAACAAAGGAAAAAAAAAAAAAACCCAATAAAACATGTAGTAAAAATAGAAGAATCCTAAAACTAATAAAACAATACATACATAATAGCTGGCTGCTCATATCCGAGTTTGTCTATCTACTAGGGTGGTTAACCAATCCCTACTGCAGGCACTTGCTTAGATGAGGAGGCACGGTGGAGTAATGGATAACAGCTCGGATTGAGGAATCGTAGAGCCGAGTTCGAATTCCAGTTGAATCCGTTACATTCACTTACGTGCTAACACCCTTGGGAAAGGTGTGAATCCTCTTCTTCTCCCTCCGACTATGGGTAAATAGCAGGACAGACTGGGTTCTATAGCCTTGGAGGGCAACTGGTCTAGGAGAAGGTCAACTCTGAATTCAAAACCAATCGGCGTCTGCACCGGCATCCGGTGGCCTCTTGATTACTCCTGCCTCTGCTTCTGTGGAAATTCTGCGGCAAGTAAGAGCATATTCCTCCCTCCACTGGGATAGCACGCGAGGTGTGGGGACCGCGTGTGAAGTTCAAACTCCCTTGTTACTCCGTTTCATGAATTCACCGCCGTTGGAATCGGGAATGGCTGTCGCTCGTTTCAGCATTGGCGACGGATCGCCGTGCTTGGTCGGCCTTCGTTCCGGACGCGGCGAATTCCTTGGAAGAAGCTGGCTTAACCGATCCAGGGTGAATGCCGCAACAAACACAATACATATACACTTGCTTAGGCACATTTGTGTTTCCTCAACACCCACACAGGCCATCAGTGGTCTATACTGCAACTATGCTGAGCAGACCTAGAGTAGAGCACATTATTTAGCACGATCAACACCCTGAACAAGGCCAGTATACTCAAGTCCTCGGTCATGATGACTTGTTACCTCATGCTAATACAACCATTGACAGCTCCCCAAATAGTTCTGTCTATTCGAGTTCACTCACAAAGCTTGGGTCAACCTATCGCATGGTTTTCAGGCACTCTCCAAAGGTGCTGCATGCTGGGATCACTTCCGCAGACTGATAACATCAAGAAGACACCTTCCTGACAAATTGACCATGGTGAGATTCAAACTCGAGTCTCATAGTCAGAAAAGCAAATGATCTAACCACTTGATCACTTGCCCATAATAAAACAATAAAGGACATATCAAAATATAATGAAAAATTACAATGTCAGAAAAAAAAAGATATAAATTACAGATTAATAGTAATCTTGTCTAGTACACGACTATAATGAAGGTGACCAGTGAGAGCCTCTATACTTATGACTTTGTGCAAGACTAAGCTAAGTTTGGTAAATACTTATGGGACACATAACAGTGAGGTAATGGCTACTGGTTTTGAATAATAAGTTATAACTATTGTGTACGGAGTTCCAACCCTCACTGATTAAACTTTGTGCCATACTAAGTTAAACTTAGTAAATACCTATTGAAAAGAAAACTTAGCTACAATAAATAAAACTGATAATGAAAAGAAGTTTGGTAAAAAAATAAAAAAAAACACAAGTTCTCATGTTTGTCAGGCAAAGTGTTAAAAAAATTTTGAACTTTAAATAAATATACTTTATTAATGGAATTGTTTTTTTTTTCTGATCTAGAAGTATGTTAGGGTAAGTAAGGATAAGAATACTTATAATGGATGAGATTGAGTCATCCTTGCACCAAGTTGGAACAGCCAAAGTAAAGGCAGAACTTACTTCATTGGAGGAACTTTGGAAAAACACATCTAAATGCTATACATTGGAAAGTTGAAGAGAGTTTAGTTTGTCAGTTGACTGGGGATGTTCCTCAAGAGGGAGGTCTTCATCTATGTCCTCCATAGGAGAAGGATGAGGAAGGAAATGTTTGTCATTTTATAGAACTTAAACACCATCACCTAATAGGCGTTTGATGAAGCCAAGTAAGGTAATAAAAGACAAACAAAACTCTTTCTAGTTTATTACTAGCATCGTGGAAAAATGTATTTTTTAATTCTTTATTATTATATTTATTGATTTTATTTCATTTTCCGCACAAAGGGTTTATAGAGATTGCCCAGAAAATAATCAAATGCTCATTGCTCTCCTAGGAGGACATTTCTAATTCTTGTTATTACAGCTGAATTAAAAATAATGAAAGATAGTATGCATCCCAGGTACTACTTGTTTCAAATATTACCCTTAGGGTGACAT
>OZ038506.1:42759610-42867110 GCA_964036315.1 Acanthosepion esculentum
CAAAAACGTGAAAAAACAATCAAGAGGTAACTTTGGTAAAATGAGAGTTAATTCGGAATTATTGGTATTAAACTCATCCATATATCAGAGCTCAAAGTTTGGGGGAGTGTTTTTAAGGACTTGGAATGAATTTGGATATATATGTATACGTTCTCATGTGTTTGACCATGTTAATAATACCTACTCGTATAGCTGTCTGCACTAACATACATTTAGATATTTACAATTAAGCACATACATACATACATACATACATACATACATACATTAGCTGGAAGTGACCCCTTAAACTCTACTTAATAAATTCTTGTATTAACTTATGTACCCTATGTTAAATATTAAGTAGATATGTATGTGTCTCCTCACATATACCTACCCTAATACTTATATACCTACACACCCCTATACATACATACATGTATATCCCAGCACTCACATATATCAGCATATACATCCAAATTTAAGAACCTCTTTAATCATCCACATTCTGTTGTTATATGTTATTTAATTAGCCCAAAGATTATTTAATCATTTATTATTATGTCATAGCCCATTTGGTGGAGATCTGATGCCCACATGTACTGGATTTTCAGGATGACTCAATAAATAAACCCAAGGATGGAAAAAGGAAGTCAAAATAATTATTGTACAACCAAAGCAAAGAGACAGGGAAACATTAGTGGGGAAATTATTGATGGTAATCAAGAATTATCGGTGACTTGGTGATGGAGGAGGAATGTGCGTATGGATGGAAGATGGGAAATTGGTAAGAGTATAAAAAGATATTACATATGTGTATATATATGATGGACTCTCCCGTCGAACTCGACGTATGAGGGTCAGACAGATCAGTTCCCAGAAACTGAAAGCCCGACACACACACAGGATTTGATTATAGTGGTGAAGGCTTTGTGCAGGGCCATCCACACTTTTTGGATGGACGAATACAGGGACCTGGTGCAACGAATGCCACAAGGTCCCCAAATGACCCTCCGCAGGTTTTGAATTCAGAGTTGTCCTTCTCCTAGACCAGTTGCCATCCAAGGCTATAGAACCCAGTCTGTCCTGCTATTTACCCATAGTTGGAGGGAGAAGAAGAGGATTCACACCTTTCATATATGTATGTAAAAATAAAAATGGTACCAACATTACCACCACACCCACTAACACAACCATCACAACAACAATCAACACAGACCGATAAAACTATCAATACCGTTACCTACACTAACATCACTCTTATCTTTCACTTCATAACGATCTCCTCCATCATCAGTACTGTTTTTTTTACACTACTATTGTCTTTATTATCATCATTATTGTTGTTATATTATCTGTATTATCATCATGGTTACCACAATTATTATCATAGCTATGATTGTCATTATTGCCCCCCCCCCCACACCAAACTTTTTTTTTTTTTAATAATACCATCAAGGCTAAATTTACCGTTAACACATCAATATCTATTATTAACGTTAACAATAATTATTAATATCACAATTATTATCACTACCAGCATAATCACAACCGTCAACCATGTAAATTCTCAAGAACAAAAATAAAAAATATATAAATTCACTTTCATCATAGGTTTAGGTTTTATCACAATTCTAATCATCGCTTTTTAAAACAATAAACATTGCAGAAGAGTGAAGGTAGTTAAAATAATGGCGGTGTCAAGGGAAAAACTGTTGTGAAAATGATATAAAACCAATAATAACAACAAAAAAAATAAATACATGATGCAAGTTATACATAAAAAGAATTTCTGGTCATGTGCGATTTTATGACCTCACTTTCAGAGAGGACAGAATTTTTCTCTTTCTCTTCTTGGCTTCAAGATGTGAACCACTCAGTAATAGCATTCCCGCTGGGGGAATGTTAGTTTCCCCCCAGTTGATTGGAAACTGGACTTTTTTCCATTTACCAACAACATCCGAGGACATGTTTTAGCAGCTCTATTCATGAAGTAGAGATTCGGACTCCCCAACTCAACACAAAGCTGACTTAAGCTTGACCAGTTTTACCTGTTCATATTCTTACTCCCCCAAAATTATTTCAGAACCAAAAAGGAAAAACAGACATACTTGGCCTTTCCAATTCAGCGTGAGGCTGATTTGAGCTCAACCATGCTTACACATTCGTAACCTTCCCATAAATAATTTCAGAAAACAGACATTCAAGAGACCTTTTAGCTTCATTCTAATACTGTCAACAGAAAAAGAATAAATGTCTGTAGCAGAAAAACTAGTTTTTTGTATGCTTTTTCTATATCTGTCTATATTTCTGAGATGAGGTATAATTATTTACACTATTTACATGGTTCAAACTGTTATCATCTTCTTTGTTGTCATATCCACGTCTTGGCTGTTGTATGCCCTGGCCTTCTTCAGGTGATTGGAATTTCGAACTGAGCCCTTGAGTTAAAGGGAGATAACTGAAACTGAGACAATTTAAAGAGTCATGGCATGTGGAACTTGACATTAAGGCCAAAGTTTGCAAAACAAAAACAAAAAAAAAAACCTACCTGAACATTGAGAATCATAGAATACAAAGCTTTATTGTTTTCTGTTTGAAACAAATTCATGTCATTGGTAATAAGACCCTGAAGGAAGTTAACAGAATCATCACCGGAGACAGAGATCAAATTTCGTTTTGACAAACAGAAAATCTGTATGTTTTCCGTCACTGACATTTTACCATTTATATTGCTTCCACTGGCATCCTGCGTAAATTCCTTCACTTCTTGTGGAGACAAGTTTCTAGTGATACTCTGTAAATTTAAAGAAACTGAACCCCTTTTTTCTGGGGTAGAAATTCCTATGATATGGCTGTGCCTCAGTTGGTTTATTGAGAATATATTTGATTTGTTCTCGCAATAAAGCCTGAAGAGATATTTTCTGAAAGCAAGACAGTTTGTACTTAGTAGTGACCTGTGGTAAACAGAGGAATTTACAGTTAAAGAAGAATTTTTAATACAGGAAACAGAAAAAGGCTTTTTAATATCATTGGTGCAGTATTTCCAGTGGAATATAGAATTATGAACCGCTCTTTTCAACATACTGCATAGATTCCGGATTGGTCAAGAATATGTCCGCTTGTCAAAAAAGGTGTTGCCTTCAAATTCCTGCAATACAAAATTTATAAAAATTTTGATTTAAACAATCATTAAAAATAACATAAAATAGAAAATATCAGTAATTCGAACATTTTGCTTTTCAGAAAATTAAATCATACTGTAAGCCTCTCTCCTTCTATATATATATATATATATATAAAATACTAAAGAAAAAACAACTATGACCAATTTTTGCAGAGTGCAAATTTTTTCTTTAGTAGGATTTCTTGAACATCTAGGCTGGTAGAAGAAAACAAATAAATATACTCTTTAATAAATAAATGGAGTACCTACTCAAATATGAGTATTCCCTAAAAAATAATGTTTAAAGTAATAAATATATATATATATATATATATATATTTGAGAAAAAGAAGTTAAAAATGCAACTGGAGTCTTTAAAAGTATTTACAGTGCTTACAAAAATATTGGCTCCTGAAAAATTAATTTCGGTTGAGCTCTTTGGTTTGAGGTGTGAGTTTGTAAACAGTGACTATTTAAGCTAATATTGCACGACTCTTCGGCAGAATTGAGTCACTGTCAGTCACTGTGTGTTTATCTAAATCTAAAAATAAACACGCTAAAATTCACCTTCATCCCTGCCATGTGCCGACGGCTTAGTGGGAGAAGTTCGGACTGACGCAAATTCAGTCGGGTTTCGATCCTAGCTAGAGGCAACCGGATGTCTAGTTACACTGATAAGCTGTGAAACAGCGAAACAGTCTGTCTGTGGATGACAAATATATATATATATATATACTATTTATTATTGGGGATTAGAACAAAAACGTAAAAAATTGCTACACAATAGCAATTGTGTTTCAACACTACAAATGTGTCTCTTCAGATGATGGTAAATTACTGGTGAGTGAACAATTAATTTCAAAAGCAGGATATTTCCTCTCAAAAAAACAGGATTTTCTCTGCCAGTGTATTATAAAACCATGATGCCAAATTTTGTTTAGTTTAAAATAATTTGCTACTAGTTACTTTTGAAGCTTTCTTTGAACAGTTAGATATCATTTTACCTAGAAAGAAACAGTGCAGTTATTAAAAAGAAGAGTTGAAATTAATGCATGCAAGACTTCACAGCTCTAGAATCACTCCTTAGTCATCCTATGAAGTTTTCAACCCACCCTCACACACATATATATATATTTAAATTAATAAACACAGCTACCATGGTTTCCACCAATAAATATTTTTCAGGCAGTAAAAAGGTCAATTGCTTTACTACACATTATTTATACCAATTACATTATACACCACCACCATCCTATAACTATATAATGGTAAAAATTGGACTTAGAAAAATTAGTAAGAGAAAACTCAGGAGGAAATGACCAAAAAGATGGAGATATGAGAGAGAAGGGTTTGCTTGGTAAGACACGGTAGAGAATAGAAGTCATTGTAGTTATGGATGGAGTTGGGAAAGGCCATTGTCTAGCAACAAACATAGTGTGACAGCCATCATTAACAATGTGTATGTGTTTATTATATTTGACAGTGTGGCTTGATTTCAAAAGGTATATGTTAATAAAAGTTGTCAAAAATAAATGAATAAAAACAAAAGTGTGATCGAGTCATGAGAATGTGTTTTTGGCAATAACTGTATATACAAAGTTATACAATTTCTTAGATTTGAATAAATCATTTAGGATGGTTCAATATTTGCTTATTTCGCAGTGTTAGGTTCACATTAGCATCAGCAGAACTGTTGGATTTCATTTGGTTACATTTGTACACCGGTTAAATGATTTGAGTAAAAAAGAAATCATTTATCATGTTCAACTTCTCAATCTCTAACCAAAATTCTAAACAATGAGAGAACTAAATGACTTAAACCTACATTTGAGTTTCAAATTGACAGGCCATTTTTTTTTTTTTGTTTTTTTTTTTGAGGAATAACCACCCAGGACATCCTTATTCCAGCCATAAAGTCCTTGGTAATGAGTAGGTCCCTGAGAGTAGTTGTTTGTTAATGGCCAGTCCCCCGAGGCCCAAGCAATCAATGCAGGAATTCCACAAGGTTTGCTTCTTGGTCCAGGCCTCTTTCTGCTTTACATAAATGATCTGCCTAAGAATATACTCCAACTATTACTGAATATCTATGCTGATGATACAATGGCATAAAGGTATCGCCAAAACTCTAGATGACCTGGGGTTGTAAGCTGATCTCTCATCTGACTGAGCTTTAGCAGCTCAGTAGGGGAACAACTAGCTGATCGAATTCAGTGCCTTGAAAACTAAACTAGTGATGTTCCATCATCACCAAGCAGACCCAGAACTTTCACCAATCACGATGAACTGGTGTTCCCTCAAGGAGGCCTGTGCCTTGAGTACCTATTGGACTTGAAAATGTTCAGACAAACTACATTCCTTATTTCCAATAGTTCTAACCTTCAAGGCTAAGTAAATGGAGTACTGCCGCCATATATGGGCAGGAGCTGCCAAGTATTCATTTTCCAGTCTCGAAAGAGTTCAAAAGTCTTTGTGTCCTTGTAGGTGATGAATTATTTTCCACCCTACAACCCCTTTCTCACAGATACAATGTTACAAGCCACTTGCTGCTCTATCACTATTTCCATGGAAAATGTTCAAATGAACCTTAATGGCTAAGACTCGCCATGCCACACACATTGTAGCAAACCACCCTCATTTCCTTCCTATACCACTGTTGAGATGCAAGTTCCACTCGAACAGCTTTTTACTATGAACTGCTACTTTATGGAACTGACTCCCAAAAGAATGCATCCTCAATCACTACAATCTTAATTTGTTCAAATCTAGAGTCAACTATTGTCTTTCCCAGATATTCTCATAAACTGTGTCTCTTACTCAGAAAATTTCTTCCCACTCTTTTGTCTGCAAACATCCTATGACAAACATTTCCTTACTGGAAATTCTAACAAATTCCAGCCATCATCTTTCATTCCATCACCCCATCTATTTGGAACTCAAATGTAAATATGTTTCAGTCAAATTTTAGTAGTTCTATCACAATGAAGGTAAACTGATGTTTTTTTATTTATTTATTTTTTTTAGCTTATTGACACACTATAGGTTATTTAAATAAAACCAAGACATATCTTTAATTGAAAGAATAATTCCTTTTTATTTCAAGTGAATATTGCTTTAATAAATTTTAGCAGTAACAATAATTTATCCTGGTATAGGTCTTACAACAAATAACTAGAAGGAAAAAAGATAAATTCTTCATACCTTTTCCAAGAGTATTTGTGCAGAATATAATGAACTAGTGGAAATCGAACTCAGCTCTCCGATTTCCGAGTTGCTATTACAATCCAAACATTCATACATAATTCATAAAGAATAAAAAGATCAAGCAGTTCATGATAGTGTTAAATTTAGCGTTGCAAACGATTCCCGAATGCCAAACACTGAATTATTTCCCTTATATCATACAATTTTTTTTTCACCTGGTTCGTAGAGACGTGGTTAGAATTTGAAATGTAATGAATCCGAAATAAAAAGGAATCATAGTGTCCGAATTTGAAATATGTTTATATTTTAAAACCATTTTTTCCACTTTTTATTTTACAGTAAGATCAAAACAATTTTTTTTTTTTGGCTACATCGAAAGATGTTCAGATTGTGAGGCTATTCAATATTATTACATAAAGGAGAAAAATCGGAAACAATTTGAAACGTTTTAACTCAACAATACGCACAGTTTATATAACATATTCTAAGAAGTATGAAGTAGTAGTTTATGAATAATTTGAAGAGAATTACAATTATCGGTGTTTAATTTTTCATTCTGACGTGAACCAACCAACCACAAAAAATTGAATTTTTTTTTTTTTTAAGTTTAACATCCTAACAAATCCAAATTGTGAGATAAATTAACGAAAACGGAAATCCTCTTCTTAATGTCCTTTTTTATTTTATTTCATAAACGAACCTTTTCAAATCGGTTGTGATTTTAAAAAAAAAAAGAAAGAAAAGGGGCCGAGAGAAAACAAGACAACTGCCCTTTTTAACCTCGACAGTTGTTCTCTTTTTCAGTAATGGGGCAAAGAAAACATCATTTTATTTACAAGGGGTGGGGTAATAAAAATAGCAGTAAGAATAAAAAATGACTATGATTACGTAAAAGTAGAATCGGTAAAAAAAAAAAAACATAACAGCAACTGCAAATAGGTCAATGTTTCTCGATTTCTTTTTTTTTTTTCCTGACCGATATTAAAAAAAAAAGGAAAACCTCCTAAAATTTAAAGCTAAAAATATATATACAAATAAAGTAAAACTAAAACATTTTTTACTCCTGAAATCGACTGAGTTTTTTACTTAACTAAGGGCACCAATTTCAAACAAATCAATCTTCTTAAATGTTCAGTCGAATTTAAATTTAGTCAAAATGTTTTCGCAATTTGTTAAAATAAGGCATGCAAATAGCCGCATAAACAAAGCTTTCATTCACTTCTTTAAATTTTAGTAAAAATAAAACGAACATTATTTTAAAGTAAAATACTGACATTGTTTATGTAAGAATTTAAACTTTATGTACGACACTGTAAGGAAGGTCATCATCGAAAATAACAGAATAAAATTGAATGAAAGAAATATACAAATAATTTTTCTTTGGTTTCAAAAAATATTTTGTCCCGAAAGATTTTATAAAAATTAATGTCAAATAATAACAACTTACCCTATGAAATTAAAAAAAAAAAAAACTACGGAGAATTAATTTTGAGAATTTGTTCTTGTTCATAAAAAAGGGGAGAGAACTGTATAAACAGATGGCAACATGAATTAGCATCGACCATGCTTACCAGCATAAACGGTGTCAAATAAAAATAGTCTCCTTACAAAATTAATAATTATTGCAGTCAGGACAATTTATTTATTTTTATTTCTGACTAAGGGACCTCCACAGAAAACGCGATATCTAAGGTTTATTTTGAATTTATTTAAATGAAAAATGTTCCTTAAAGTTCTTATTTTAGTTTTAATTTCAAGCTAATAAATTCAAAATTTTCAATAAGCTGATTAGCACCCCCCTTTTTTTTTTGGTTGTCTTTCATCGCGATGTAAGTCACTTTATTTTAAAAAATCGTCCCCAAAAAATAATACACTTTTCTGAAATTTTATTCGAGGAATTTTAACTGATTTAAACTAAAGTATAATTAATTAATGAAACAAATATTGTTTATTATTTACTTTAAATATCACAGAAATGCATTTTTTTTAACCCGACAGTAGCTGCGTTGACGTTTTTGACAGCGTGATGACAGATTGTTCTACGGAGACTCTATCTGTAAAACATAATTGAAGAAAAAGACGTGAGCGCCACTTTTATTTAATTTTTAGTACACAGAATTCTAAAAACTTTAGGAAAAATTTCTTCGTAATCTAATGTTTTGTCGCAGTTAGCTCCTCCCCAGTTCTTTAATCCTTCAACAGGGGTCTCTCTCCCCTGGCTATAAATACTGGCTGACCCTTCTCTCTCTCTCTCTTTTCCGACTCAGGCCTTGGGCCGCCACCTCGCGTGGAGATGAGGTAAAATGTCTCTTTTTTCCGACTTAGGCCTCGGTCCGCTACCTCGCGCGGAGACGAGGTAAAATCTTTCTTTTTCCACTTACACCAATATGTGACCTCTCACAGATACAGCGTTTCCCAAATTCTGGAAACGCGCTAAGAACAATACACGTACGTACGAACACTTACAACACAAACACATAATTTCTCCATACAAAGTCTATGTAACAGTCCATGTCTTTGTTTAACTTGTTTTGTTATTAATATATATTTGTTTACCCATGTATATCGGTCTTGTTTGTTTTCTTTGTCTTCTTTGGACTTAATTAAAGTCCGACATTCTCATGTAGCTGGACCCGCCAGCAGGAAAGTTTAACCTTCTGATATCTCTTGGCATCTTCAGCCCCACGGTCCGCTACAGTTTCATTGAATTTTAGAAAATTTGGCTTTAAATACATACATACATATATATATATATAATACGTGACCCACGAAACTGCGCAGTAAAGTGAAAATGATACAAAAATTCACACAACGGACATTAATTTATAGTAAGTAAATTTTTCTATTTAAAAAAATCATATATATATATATATATATATATATATATATAATAAAAAGGCTTAAACACTAATATTCCATGGTTATAATTTATTACATTGGAATCGTAATTACGATCCAATTCATCAGACCTACAAATTCCAAGGTCTGATGAATTGGATCGTAATTACGATTCCAATGTAATAAATTATAACCATAGAATATTAGTGTTTAAGCCTTTTTATTATATTCTTACTCTGTCCTGGACATTGAGTTCTACCTGGATTCTATCCTCTTGGAATTTTATATATATATATATATATGTCTATATATTTTATATATATATATATATATATATGTGTGTGTGTGTGTATTAACCACTAATATTATCTATCTATCTATCTATCTATCTATATATATATATATATATATATATATATATATATATATATATATATATATATACGAACGTCGGTTGAAAAGTTCATAAGGTGACCAAAATACTCTCATGAAATGTGACCAAATGGGGTTTATTTTTCAATAAAGTCCCCTATGATGTACACACACTTCTTCAGTTGGTGTTGTATCGCTTGCAACCTGTTGGTAAAAAAAGTCATCAACAGCATATAAGATGTCATCATCATTGTGACACTGGTTCCCTGCCAAGTGTATTTTTATGTTGGTGAACATATGATAGTCAGATGGGTGCAAATCAGGATAATAGGGAGGGTAGTAAACCAGTTCAAAGTCAGTCACACACAGTAGTCACTAAAACCAAGACACCTTCCGGCAATTTTACTATGCGATTGGATTTGATAGCCTTTCGTAACTGCCTCAGCAAGCTGTCATAGTACTCTACATAGAAGATGTTGCCCTTTTGAATGTAATCAATAAACAAAATGCCTTTTGTTTACCCCACAAAACTAAGGTCCTCGCCTTCCCTGCAGATGAAACTATTGTGGCCTTCTTTGAAGCAGGTAAAAAGGAGGGGGATTCCACAGCGTGGATTGTCTCTTTGTCTCTGGCTCAAAGTGATGAACCCAACACTTATCCTGGGTTATGAAACATTCAAGGAAACCAGCTGATTTTGCCTCAATGTCAGATTTTCCCGTGATGTTGTAGCATCCCGCTACCACTTCCTTATCAATGTATAATTTTGTACGTTTTTGTGCAAAAAAGTGGATCAGATAGCCTACTCAGCTTAGTAAATATTTTCAGGAGATATCAGCTTCTAATTGGTCAATAAACACACAAATGAGCGTTGTAATTCACCCGCGTACATATATTTTTCCAGCGCGTGACCAAGTCAAGTGCCCCGCCATTTCTGTGATCGTGTCACGTGATTACATTATCTATAAATAGCAGACACGAGTTCGCTCATTCTCTTTTACTCTTCCAAAATTCCTGCGAAGATGTGATCTTGAGTATTCTCGTCTAGACCTTGGGCGGTCAGACGTTAAAAGCATATTCCCGCATGCACGCACGTACGAACTTTTCCAACCTACACTACAAACATACAGAACATTTCCAAACATGCAACAAGAACTTTTCCCTTTGAAATATTCTTCTAAAACTACAGTTTATTCAGCATTTCTCAGCTTTATAATTAATTCAAATTTTGTGAGTTCAGATAAAAATATTCCTAGTCTAAGAGACATAACTCCAACAGATCTTTAACTTCTACGCATGTACATCAACACACAAATAAATACAAATGTTATGTTTTTAAAACCATTTTGTTCCTTCTTGTATTTCATGTTATGTGGTATTTTACGTTTAATATAAATTGTGTGGTCATGTTATTCACTCAGCCATAAACAGACACCTACAATTGTCCATTCTTATTACCAAGTCACTACATTATGGTGACCTCCGACGTCTGAAACGGGGCGAGAGAAACAACTAGACCACTACAATGTAATCAGTTTGGTGCGCTTTTGATCAGGTTTCAGAGGACGTGACACTCAGAGAAAGCTTAGTTATGCCAAGTTCATTGTGTCGAATATTCTCACGGTATATGCTAATAAAATTAGTTATTTGATTTACAGTCAATCGTCTGTCATCCTTCACTATGGTGAACACAATCAATGTTTTCTTCAGTGGTAGCAGTTGAAAGACGTTCAGAATATTCAAAACTCTCCTTCTCCACCTAAATTCTGCTTCACACATTTGCACTGTTGATAAAGCTGGAACGTCATCAGCTAATGTAGTAACCATGGCAGCATGAGTGCCTTTGTGGATTAAACCCTTTTTCTGCAGGTACTTGATAACGCCACGATACTAAATCGCTACTAGTTACTTTGAAGTCTTTTTTGAGCCGCCAGATATCAGTTTACCCGGATAAAAGAACGCAGTTATTAATAAGAAAAGTTGAAATTAATGAATGCAAGATTTTGCAGCTCTAGCATCAATACTTTATAGTCAGCCTAACAACATTTCATCCTACCCTCGTCTGTATATATATATTAATTAGTATATATATGCGTACCTATGTTTTTGGCGTGCGACTATAATTTCGCTGGGTGGTGTTCCCAGTTCGTCAGGCACGGGATCACACAAACCCAACGTCTTTAATTCCACGCGAACCCAACGTCTTTAATTTCAAATTTTAAATTAGTAATTAACTTTTTCTTTCACTCACACTTTTTTTTTTACCACCCTCATCTTCCTCTAGTTCTTTCTAATAAATCTAAACCACCACCATTGCATTTAGCACACTACTGTGTAACTTTATTTTTCATACACTACGTAGCAGCGAAACTCCCATGAGCCATTTGTTTACTTCCGGCAACATAGACCCCGTGCCTGACGAACTGGGAACACCACCAAGCGCAACTATAGTCACACGCCAAAACGTAGGTACGCGTATATGTACTAATTAATACATATCTTTGCTCTGTATAACCGCATTGAGCACTATTACGTTTACACCTCATGCATAAATTTAAGAATTATTTATTTGCTTGCCTGCGTATGCACACCAGCACACGCGTACACGCCTGCTTATATTTGGCCGTTTCATTTATCCACTCTATAACTATATATATACATATATACACACACATATATATATAATAATTAATGAATATCAAACACTTAAAATACCATAGGTAATAATCTTTATTTCATGAAAGCAATAAAAATAGCTTCCAATCCCTCGGACCTGCAAACCAAATATAAACGCAAAAAATTACTCCAAACTAAAATTTAAGAGATACAGATATGAATTGAAGGAAAGGGAGAAAGAAAAAGAATAATTCAAATTTATGAACATGTAATTGTGGCGGAGGGGGAAACGAGGAAGAAGACCAAAGTTTTTATTCTCAGTAATTTTGCTCTCCTTGGATCTTTATCCTCTTGGAAATTCCATACGGATTACCATTTTTATTTGATGTGTGTGTGTGTGTGTGTGTGTGTGTGTGTGTGTGTGTGTGTGTGTGTGTGTGTGTGTGTGTGTGTGTATATATATATATATATATATATATATATTAAGCTTATCACCCCAAGCAAGGCTGGAAGCCACTAGCACGCAAAGGGTTACAGAAGGTTTGGAGGAAGAGCAGAGTCGATTGATGTTACACTTAAATAGTTGGAGATTGTATTTGTTAGGGAAACAGGAATAAGGAAGGGAGTTCCACAGGCGAGATGTGCGAGACATGAAGCTATTGGAGTAGAAGAGACGTCTACATCTAACAGTTTCAACGGTGAAGGGATGGGAACGGGATGCCAGCCTCGTAGGACGTATATATATATATATATATATATATATATATATATATATATATATATATATATATATATTTGTGTATTTAGGCAGCAATCCTTCTTTCATGCACATTTCATTAAAAACGACTGACAAGGTGCTTTTATTTAGTTTTTTTATATAATTTCTCGTGCGATCTAATAAAGTTTTTCTTTTCAGATGATAAATTATATAAAAACTGTCCGAATGATCTTTTTAGCCGAGCGCTTTCGGCTATACATTTAGCCATTTTCATTATATATATACAGAGCTGTTCGATAATAGTGACTCACCTGATATTTTTACTTAAAAAGTTTTTCGCCTATTGTTATTGGGGTCAAACTAATTTTTAATCTTACTAATATAAAGACCCCTTCCCGGCTACCTAGTAAAAATGTTTACTCGCCCTAAGGTATTCTATTGATAATTATAATTTCGAGAGATTTTAAATGAGATTTAGGGAAAAACTGTGCAAAAAAGTGACTCACTTATTTCCTGCAACTAGTAATCATAATCAGAAACATAACCGGACAGCTTTAAATAAAGAATAATAGAGGTATAATTTATTTATAATAGGTAATATAGTCCGAAATATTTAATAGTCTATGGGTCCTCCTTTATTTTGAATAACCTTTTCAACCCTTTTTGGCATTGACTTGATTAGATTCTGGCAAATCTTATCTCCAAGCATTGAATTCCATTCGGATATGAAATTCACAATCAAATCCTCTTTGGTGCTCAACTGCTTTCTCGAAAGCCTGTACTTTATAATGCTCCATGATTTATGCTTAATGTTTTCTATGGGGTTGAGGTCAGGAGATTGGGGCGGCCATGTCATAACACTCACCTGCTTCTCATCAAAGTATTCCTTCATCAATTTTGATTTGTGACAGGGAGCATTATCCTGTATAAAAATGAGCTTGGTGGGGTCGATTTGCACCCTTTCAGCAGAAGGGAGCAGACAAGACTCTAAAATTCTCTTGTACTGCTCGCTCCTGAGGGTCTTTTCAATAGGTTTTAAGAAACCAGTTCCATGAAAAGAAAAGCATCCCCAGAATATTATACTGAACGGATGCTTGACAGTACTTACTGCTAAATTCAAAGAGCTTTCAAAGCTTCTTCTTCGAATTTTAGATCGCTTATCCTTTGAAATTAGCTCAACTTTCGTTTCATCGGAGAAGAGAACATTTAGTAAAAAAAAAAATCAGGTGCGTCACTTTTATCGAACAGCACTGTATATATTGAACCTGTATCCTATACGGAACCGTCATATAGCCTGACGTGCTTTTACCGATTGAGCCACAGAGGTTCGTTCGGTTAGCAAGGTCGATTTTACTGTTTTTAAACTACAATCTTCCATGATTCTCTCACGTACATTCATATCTGCTCAATGCGTATCCGAATGTAAACAAATGACGTCACACATTATGAAATGGACAAAGTCCGACAATTATTTTAAGACATATATTATCTATAAAAAGAATGTATAAACATAAAAATGTTTTAAAATAATTGTCGGACTTTGTCCATTTCATAATGTGTGACGTCATTTGTTTACATTTGGATACGCATTGAGCAGATATGAATGTACGTTAGAGAATCATAGAAGATTGTAGTCTAAAAATAGTAAAATCGACCTTGCTAACCGAACGATCCTCTATGGATCAATCGGTAAAAGCACGTCAGGATATATATATATATATATATATATATATATATATATATATATATATTATTATTATTATTAGTTCTATAAAATTTTTAAATTTAAAAAAACGTTCATCAATATTCATTAGGCTAACCGTAAAGTCTAAGTAAATTATGAAGGATGCTAAGTGACGTAATTTAATAAACAAAAGTGTTGAAATTTCTAGGGAACATAATGAAGAAAGTGGGCTTAGAAAGTTTGACACTCACAAGGCACACTGAAGGCAAGAGAGACAGAGGAAAGCAGTGCATAACCTACGTAAAAAGTTGTATAAATAGCAGAGATAGCAAAAAGATAAAATTTACTAAGGGCTACCAAGGATAAGAAATTGTGGACAGCCATGATCGCCCACGTCCTGAAGGTACACGGCACATAGAAGAAGCAGAATTCCTTGTTTTCAGGAAATGATAATAGCACGGATTTTAAACTAATTAGAGTAAACTTCATTTTATCTGGGATATTTAAGCAACAGGTTGTTACTGGAAAATCAGGCTATAGTTAATAGGAAGACTCGTGAATAATAGATCAATAGGACAGATGCAAGGGTCTCGTGCTAGTGTCCCCACCCCCGAATCTATGATACGGACCACCCACTCTGCAACATCTCAATTTTCATATGGTTGTGTTCATATAAAATACAATTTTGATTGTAACCTAATGTACAATAATGGATCAAATGCAATAGAAGTGAACAATTCAATTGGAAAATTGCAAATAAATACAATGTATCTAAATACAAATTAGAGACACGACATAATAGATCATTCCATCTTAAATAAATCAACAATATTTTTTGTGGCAATTTTTACCATTAAGTTGAGAGTTTTCTTGTTAAAAAGTTGAATAATTTTAATATATTCAGCATTATGGATAAAAAAAATAGTGAATTTTATATAGTGTTTTTTTCGAGACTTAGCATGAGCCAAAATAATCCCGACTTTAGATGGAAAAAACACTCCCAGAATGACGTCAAAATACTCAAAAAATTTTCATCCTTTTTATCCTGCCGAAATATAACTTATATATATATATATATATATATATTGTTAAATAATTATTTATTATGCAGTCTTACATTAGAACATGCACATACCCACTACAAAACTGTACATTACATCCTTTTTTTAACGTTTCATCCGATGGGGAATCACGATCGTGATTTTTCATCGTTGAAACAAGATGTACAGATTTGTAGTAGGTATGTGCACGTTCTAATGCAACACTCCATAATAAATAAATATTTACGGCTCTACTTTTGTATTGAACCCTGTTTTAAATTAATGTTTTGAACAACGCTGAAATCTTACTCTTCGTTCTTTTATATTTGGATATATTGTAGACAAGTTTTGTCTATCATTTTTTTAATTAAATCTTTTAAATTTTCGAATAAGTTGTTTTGTTTTATCAGTAAATTTGCCAAAATTCATATTAACTTTTATTTGTTATTTTTCAACAAGTACTTTCGAATGTACCGCATTTGTTTTCAAGGTTGTTGTACGCGTAGTTACCCAACCGGTTTTTAATTCCGCTGTTCTCATGTTTGATGGAATCATTTTCAAACGTTTGATAGAATCAATTTCAACTTACTCAAGACAATGTCATACAAAAAGTCAAACTTAAATTTGTGTGTGTGTGTGTGTGTGTGTGTGTGTGTGCTTTTGATAACACCAACATTTTTTTTATACAGGACACACTACAAAGAAAGACTCCAAATTCTGAATGCTGCTGTAATAAGAGAGAAGCAGCCAACACTGAATAAGGTGTCTTTCTCCACATGGACCGTCTATTGAAATGAGTTTTTAAAAAACGACAAACACAAACGCGCGTGCGCGCACACATACACAAACACAAACTTGTTACTGATGTGTTGTTGGCTAAGCAGAGCTAATCTCATTGCTATAAAAGTTAGCCACTTTATGTGTAAAAGGCTATGGTTGATTGTGTGCAGACCTCCATGTTGATATTACATAGACATTTTCTTATACGTAGCATCAAAGAAAGACAGCTGGAATTTCTAGGGTATATCATGAGGAAAGAGGGTTTGGAAAATTTGACACTAACGGGACATATTGAAGGCAAGAGGAACAGAGAAAAAAGCGCACAACCTACCTAACGAACTTTTGTAAATGTTTGGCAGAACAGGGTAGGAAATATGGCAAAAAGACAAACTGTTTTGACGTCTGTGACTTAGAAGTTCTCCTCTGTACCGAGTAATGACTGACTTATTAGTAGTCCCTTGACTCTGTACAAATTGGACAAGTCCATTTCGTCTATATCACTTCACCTCCCGGAAACGAAGACATTTTATGTACCTCGCTGATCTGTGATTTCTTCGAACTATAGTATGATATATATATATATATATATATATATATATATATATATATATATATATATATATATATATATATATATATATATATATATATATCTGGTGTACCTGGTCCTTTTTATTGCGGGTTTAGGTGTGGACTCTTAGTCATTATGATCTTCCAACTCCATATCGGTTTCATGCGAATTTTACTCAATGGTTTATTTACTACTTTGTTCTTTTTCTCCATCAGAAACTCTCATGCTTTCTCCATTTTCAAGTTCCTACTCTTCTTTGACTTCGTCTTCGAACTGTTTTATTTGAAGGCAACTTTTCTATTATTTTGGGTTTACGCATTTGTTCCCAGACATTTATTGGGATTAGAGTGGCATCACTCCCAGTATCTACTTGCATAGGGAAAGTTATACCATTCAATTTCATTTCGTCTCTAGCATTTTTCTCTTTATGTCTTTGTATCACAAATACAGCTGTATTTTCCTGAGGGGGATTTAAATTTTCTACCCTTTCTATTTTCCTTTTATACTTGCACACATACTGGAAAGGATTTTTCTTTTCACAATTCCAGCATGTTTGTCCTAAAGTTAGACATTATTTTTTTGTTCCGCTAACGCTTTTTATCGCAGTATTTGCATCGCACAAGGTAATTCAATATGCTGTATGCTTCGGCATTACTCTTGGATGTATTGGATTTTTCAGTAAACTCTAATTGTTGCACAGACACTATAGATGCATCCAAGGACATTTTAGTCAGTTGTAACCGTTATAAAATGTAATGTTTGTACAAAGCATCACACATACCTTCAGTTAATCTCAACTGTATCAACTCATCTTTGATGGTGATTTCTCCAGTGCCAAGTTTTTAAAACTCACAAAAATGGTAGCTTCTCGTAGCCTGTGTACATACTGTACAATTGCTCTTTTCGACTCCTGTTTGCTCGCGAGAAACTTTGTCCTCTCAGCAATAGCCAACTTTTTTTCAGCCGCAAATTTCTCTTTTATAATGTCCAAATTTGTGAAAAGGTTAAATCTTCTAATCCTCTGGGATACACCATGACAGAGATCTTTCTCATGGACTCACATCCTGCCGAAGCCATAAAGAAATCTGTAATCTCGTTCTCTCCTCTTGCAACTTTGTGTTTTTTTTAACGTCTTGGTCCGTGCCTAGACGGCAAAACAACGAATCCATGCTTCCACAAAGTCCAACTCATTCAACGGTGTTAGAGATCCTATTGGCGACGCCATATTGTCGTGATATCTTCTAGTCTGTGACGTAGAAGTTCTCCACTTTGCCGAGTGGCGATTGACTTATTAGTAGTCGCTCGACTCTATGCAAAATAGGGTATGCCCATTTTGCCTATGTTACTACACAAACTTTAATAAGAGTTAAAATGTCAAGGGAATTGTGGAGAGCCATGATTTCGCACGCCCTGAAGAGACACGGCACATAGAAGAAGAAGAAGAAGAAGAAGAAGAAGAAGAAGAAGAAGAAGAAGAAGAAGAAGAACCATTTTTGTCCACTGAATTTTACATTATAAAGATTCGTGGGAATTGGTGATTGTTAAAACCTGTTAAACGTCCTGGGTATGACGATAAACTATATCCGGCAGTAAAGCCTCTCTCTGATCGGGAAGTTTTGAGCAGGATAGAACAACCTCTTAATTTGCTGTTGTTCCACGTCCACTCTGACCCTCGTTGGTAGCATCTGTTAGGGCCCCGAACTGGGGCCAAAACACTATGAAAGTGTAAAATTAGTTTTTTTTATAGTAGAAATAACAGCAATACATTTTTTTTTAAATATTACAATTTTGAAAAAAATATTGCCAGCAATTCTATTTTGATAAATAAATTAACAGCAATATATTTGACTGTCGATAAAACCCCTCTTTACAAAAACACGTCAATGGAACATGATCTACAACCTGATTTCTTACAAAGAATACATATTCTATTCATACGAACCTATCCTAAAAATATTGTCGATATTAAATAACGCATTGAGGTTGGTATGCCTTGAAACAATATAAACCTAAACCTAAAAATTGATTAGTTTTATTTTGCCATGAAATATATATTCATATATATGTTTTTAACAACAAAGGACATTACGTTATTCTTGGGTATGGCACTCGGCAGCAAGTGTCTGATCGGGAGACTAGAGGTTTTGAGGAGCGGGGAACTGCCTCTTAATTGCAGTTGTTCCCAGGTCCAAACTGACCCCGGGTGGTAGCAACTGTTAGGGCAAATAGTGGACTCCCAAACAAAAAGAAAACCCGATGAAAGTATAACAATACATTTTTATATAAAAAATTTCCAACAATACATAATTACAGTAAAATTACCAACAATATATATTTATAGTGACATTACCAGCAATGCATTTTTAAAGCAAAATGACTAACAATTTATTTTAGAGCAGAATGACAAAGAATATTTTTCATAGCCAAATGACCAACAATACATTTTATCTGTAGTTGAAGTCATAGAATTGTGTTTAAAATTTTCTGCATTAAATGACCCATAGAGGTGTTGATATGCCGTTAGAGAAAATCAACCAAACAAAATCCAAATATTTAGATTTCGGCATTAAATAACCCATAGAAGTTGATAAGCCGTTAAACAAAATCAACCAATCGAAATCCAAATATTTAGATTTCGGCATTAAATCAACCATAAAGGTGTCGATATGCCGTTAAAAGATCAACCAACCAAAATCCAAATATTTAGATTTCGGCATTACATAACCCATAAAGGTGTTGATATGCCGCTAAACAAACTCAAACAACCAAAAACCAAATATTTAGATTTCGGCATTAAATAACCCATAGAGGTGTTGATATGCCGCTAAACAAAATCAACCAACCAAAATCCAAATATTTTGATTTCGTCATTAGATTACCCATAGATGTTGATATGCCGTTAAACAAAATCAGCCAACCAAAATCCAAATATTTAGATTTCGGCATTAAATAACCCATAGAGGTTGATATCCCGCTAAACAATATCAACCAATCAAAATCCAAATATTTATATGTCGACATTAAATAACTGATAGCGATTGATACGCTTTAAACAAAATCCACCAACCAACTTTGTGCTGTAATTAAACCTTGAGATTCACTCTTGAAGGAAATTAAGTAGCACCATTTTTTACAGGTGCTCAATTTATGTAATTTAAACTTAAAATTTCTACGATATCGAATTTAATAGAAAATTTCATATGATGAAAAATACCTCACCGAATAATTTTATGCAATCAATGTTTGCTCCAAATATGAAACAGCACGATGTTATGCAGGGTACAGAAGAAATACTTCCCAGTATACCTCCCAGAAATACCTCCCACATGATGTCTTCATCTCGCCAATCTCCTACCATTACATGGAAGGTATTTGTGGGAGGTGTATATGGGAGGTATTTTTGTCGCACCCTATATAAAAAGCATGTTTTCATATTTCGAACAAAAGAATACGGCATAAACATTTATAAATATCAGCGATTATTAATACTGTTTTGTTAGGTTTGGTGTCGTCGTTAGAAGTTGAGCAGGTGTTGTGCGTTGAAAAGTGTTGAAAATAGACAAACAATGGAGCGAATCAAAATGAGACGGAAATTTGTATTCTATCGGGAATATTTTTTTGCGTAGGGAAAGTTCAATTTCCTGAAAGAAAGTGCAAAACTCAAGGAATGCTAAGAAAGTTTCTATAAAGAATGAAGAAATATCTGTCTATATTTCTGAGATGAGGTATTATGTACATTATTTACATTATTCGGACTATTGTCCTCATCTTTGTCGCCATATTTATTACAACGTTTCGGCCGTTGTACGCTCCGGTCTTCTTCAGGTGGTTGGAATGTCGAACTGAACCCTTTATTTCGCTCGCTGGGGTAGACTGTTCTACTTCTACGTGCCATGTTTAATGGATGTCAGTTATCAGTTATCTCCTGTTAATTTTTCCCTCTGAAAGTTCTCCACTGCCTTTACCGGGTATTGAACTCACACTCTTTGGACCCTGTCACTGGATCTAACCAACGCCTGTATCTTCTGTGCCATGTGTCCTTGAGGCACGTGGAACTAGAACAGTCTACCCCAGTGAGCGAAATAAAGGGTTCAGTTCGACATTCCAACCACCTGAAGAAGGCCGAAAAATTGTAATAAATATGGCGACAAAGATGAGGACAATAGTCTGAATAATGTAAATAGTGTACATAATACCTCATCTCAGAAATATAGACAGGTACTGAAGAATCTATCTGACAACTTTATAAGTCTGCATTGAATATTGCTGCTACATCCGGTTTGCTGCTTCTGTTGTGTTTCGAAAGATTCTTGACAAAATCCCAAGAAGAATCTGCGAAAGGTCCTGATCTGAAATTGCTAGATGTAACCACCAATTGGATGCTAAGAGTTTCTTCTCTCGCTTCCCTCAAGTTTCCTCTTCATCTGTGAGGAAACTGTCCAACATTCACTGCCACATAGGCGGATTAATATTACATTGTCTTTACGCGCCTTTTCCGTTGTTTCTAACGACATTTTCCTGTTTCTTAATCTTTTGCTTGGTTTTCGGGAGGCATATTTCGGTATTTTATATAGTTAAATTTCTATACTTGTTTTAATTTCACGTCTCCATTTTATAACTCGAGTCTTAGAATGGTCATCTTGCTAATGACTATACACATTGTCTTCTTGTGATTAATACTTAGTCTTTCTTCTGGCTTTTCTTTACTACGTTGTCTCGAAGTACCTACAGTTTTCTTTCGGTGTCTGTTTATTTAACTTACACAGCGAAGCTATTTTATCAGAACTAGAAGAGCCGTCAGGATTTAATACTGATGAACACTATTTTAACAGCATAAAATATGTAGATGAAAGTCTTTCATCTACATATTTTATGCTGTTAAAACAGTGTTCATCAGTATTAAATCCTATCAGCTCTTCTAGTTCTGATAAAATAGCTTCGCTGTGTAAGTTAAATAAATCTGGTGAGAAGACACAACCTTGTCTTACGCTACTTTCAGTTTTTTGTTCAATTCCATTTCCAGATGGTTTGTTCCCAGTAAATGTTCTAGGGAGCAAAAAAGGTAGAAACGTTGAAATCTGTGTTGTACATAATTAATTGAAACAAAATTCAATTATCTTTTTATATCAATAAACGCATTTGATGCATGTATACCAAAAATACAAGGCCTTGGTAAATTAAAGAAAGAGATCATTTCGAAATTCCTATGCCTTCATAAATTAAACAACTTCGGATCTAAATTCCTACGTCTTCATAAATTAAAGAAAGTGTCCAGTTCGAAATTCCTAGGCCTTCGTAAATTAACGGAAAGGTTTTGTTCGAAATTCCTACGTCTTCATAAATTAAAGAAAGAGTTCAATACAAATTTTTTGGCTACCGTCAATTAAAGAGTTTAGATCAAAATTCCTACATCTTCGTAATTTAAAGAAAGAGTTTATTTCGAAATTCCTAGGCCTTCGTAAATTAAAGAAAGATTTCAATTCGAAATTCCTAGGTCTTCGTAAGTTAAAGAAAGAGTTCAGTTTGAAATTCCTATGTCTTCGTAAATTAAAGAAGTGTTCACCTCGGAATTCCTAGGCCTTCGTAAAATAAAGAAAGAATTAATAATGGAAATTCCAAGGTATTCATAAATTAAAGGGGGAGTTGATCTCAAAATACCTAGGCCTTCGTAAATTAAAGTAAGAGTTTAATTGGAAATTCCAAGGCCTTCGTAAATTAAAAAAAAGATTTCAGTTCGAAATTCCTATGTCTTCGTAAATTAAAGTAAGTGTTCAGCTCGAAATTTCTAGGCCTTCGTAAATAAAAGAATATGTTCACTTAGAAATTACTAGGCATTTAGCAATTAAAGAAAAATTCAATTCGAAATACCCTGAAGCTTACCCGAATCGAAAGACACCTGAGGAATGCTGCAAAGCACAATGGCTGAAACGTTGTAATAATAACAATGATGAAGACACGAGTCTGAATGTAAATAATGATACATCCTCCTCCCCGAAATTAAAGCAGAAATTCCTTGTTCGATCTTTTTCTCTCTATCCATGCTCTATCCGAATAAAGCAAGTACCCTCAGCGGCAAAACATTAGTCTTCTGCCTAGGGGTAGAAACCTGTTGTTATTTACGTGATCTTGTATTTATATTCACTTTTGCGCATCTACCAACCCATTGAAAATATCACAATATAAAATAGATTCGGAACCAAAGGAAACTGTGTTTGTCAGTTGATTATTTCAAGATGTCGGGTGCTTCGGTTGTCAACTAATGGAAGCTTTGTTAAGAAATCAAACAATGCGATACCTGTTGTCCACTTTGTTTTATTTATCAATTGTTTGCGGCGATTTGAATAGAGTGATTGTAAAGAGGAGGCAGGTGGCAATAACAAAGAAAGTTTTCGCTTATGATTGATAATATTGGATAACACTGGAGAGAAATAAATAAAAGATTTTTACGTTCTGGTCATCAATAAAAGAAGAAAAAAACAATTGGTAAGATAATAGAGAATGAAACTCTGCGACGTAGATTTAAACACGTGCTACGACAAAGAAAAATAGCAGTGTGCAATGATATATTTTTATTCAAACTCTAACTGTCAATTATTATTTTCTACTCAACATTTAACAAGCAGATCCGATGCCGTAATTTAATAATCAGGAGCTGGTCATAACAAATAAAACTGGTTCCTGTCATTTCTTCAACTCTCGATATCAACAAGAGCTTTTCTTAGAATTCTGAATAAACTGTGCCATTTTCTGAAGAATTATAGAAATTTTATTCCCTACTAAATCTAAGTTCTTGTGTCAGACACAAAAACCAAGCCAGTAGGAATAGCAAGATATAATAGGCGCAACTCACAGAATAAGACTCACTGCGTAAAATTGTAAAGGAAAAGACATTTATTACACAAGTACGAAAAAGATACAAATACAAAGTTTGCACAAAAATTTCCTTTTGTGCGTCTATTAAGGCAGGATAAAAAATTTCCTATAAAAATGATTACCATAGAAACATTAAAGATTGAAAAAGAATAATGATTTTCAAAAATGCCAAAAAAAGAAAACTATTCAAGAAGGCAGAAAACAAAGGTGCAACCACCTATCAGAAAAATAAACAAAAACGAAAAAAATAAAATAAAACGAAAACACCTACTTTTACTTGCCCCACGAGCGTCTCTGGAACATATAGTAATTTTTTTAAAAGTCCCTTTTAAATTTCCACGGTTCGTGCTTGGGAAAATTTGTTTAAATTCTTTTTCGTTCTTTGTTTTCTAACCACAGGAGAATTTTTACTTGAATTTCAAAATTCTTTAGTCTCTCTGCAGCTGGCTAGTAATCTTGTACCTTCTTGATGCCCTTTTCTTGATGTCAAATGACTTCTGCTCCTTGATGCTGATTTGCATTGTCTCCTTGCTTTCAAAAAATCTTCTCCTCCATCTACTGACCTGAGCTCTATTCAGAAATTCAGGCTCACGAGGCCCCCATTCGGGTTCTTACTAGGGCTTGGATCCTTCACAAATTTTGGCGGGTTTTAACCGCTGAGGCAAAAAAGATATCCAAGTGCAACAATTTTTTACACAAACCGTCTGGCCTTTATAAAAATACACGTCTCTCAAAAAAACGTGTACTAAAAAACAAACTAGACTATTAAACATTTATTCAAGAGTAACATTTTTAAAAATAGTAAAATAAAATTTTTATAGTATCTCAGTTCGAATTACAGTACCAATTTTACCCTCCCCACCATTTTGGGGGTTTGTCTGTCTCAGTTTCAAAGGCGCCGCCAACAACAACAACAACCACACAAAATTCTACTTTCTTAAGTCCACTTAATGATTCTAAATTGGAACTAATATTGTTTAATTTGTTTAATTAATACATTAATTAATTAATCAATTAAACATAAACAGTCTGCTCTAGAGTATGAAAATTTGTTCATAATATAAACTTATATCGCTGAGGATATGTGATACTCCATGAACCATAGTATCCTTGACTATTGTCTGTGGATACAGTATTATTTGTAGAATTACATGCAAAAAAGAGAAGGTATATTCTGGCCTATTTGGGGGGGGGGGTATGTTCTACCTTAGCCCATTTTATAACCAGAGTTTAATCTGGTCTAGCTTAACTTACACCCCAGGTCTAAAACAGCCAAGTATAGAATAACCCCGAGTAAGGGCACCTCGAGGTGGTGTAATTGTTAGAAAGCTTGTCTCGCTAGAACATTTACGACTGAGTAGTGAGTTCGATACTCATTGAGTGCCCTATACTTTCGGTCCTGTGCCACATCTAAGCTACGCTTGGAAAATCACTAGAATAACCCCGAGTATATTCTGGGCTGGTGGTATATTTGGGCTGTTACACTGGAAACGAGAAGATATTTTTTCTTATCAAGAATAGATTTTATATTAACTCTAAAATAGCGGGAAATATTGCGCGAAATAATTCCTTTTAAAAGGGTAGTTTTATCTTTACTTTCGCTTTAATTATATGCAAAAACTATAAAAATAATATTTTAAATATTTTAGATTATAAAAATAAAAAAGGAGATAAGAAATGTTAGCTTCCTAAATTTAATGTTTTGAACGGTTTAACAATTCCCAGAGGATTCTACATGCAATGGAGTTGTACTTTGCATCAAGTTGTCGCCATTTTTGTATCATTTCTCTTCGAGAAGCAGGCATGCAGACATTGTTTTCCCGCTTTATTTGCACGCAAATATTCCAGGAAATGGCCTAACCTAATGAATCCTAACAAATAGTAATATCATGGGTCATAGAATTGCCAATTAGTTATTTCGACTTGAATCCTGAATGAATGATTACCGTATCGTTGGGAAAAGTGAAAATCATCAGTTGATAATATGTCCTGACTTCCAATGAAATAAATCAATTGACGATGCCCGCCATTAAGAGGTTACGTGTACTTAGGCTATGTTACCAGGATGTTTTGGTTAGTTGATTTTATTTAGCGGCATAACAACACCTCTATGGGTTATTTAATGCCAAAATCTAAATATTTTGAACACAATTTTATGATTTCATCTAGAGTAAAATGCATTGTTGGTAATTTCACTATAAATATGTATTGTTGGTAATTGTTTTAATATAAAAATATATTGTGGCATCTTCATAAAATTGTATTTTTTTATACTTTCGGAGTGTTGTTTTTGTTTGGAGGTTTATTATTTTGACCATAGCTGGGACCTTAACAGGTGCTACCACCCCAGGTCACGGTGGATCTGGGAACAGCAGCAATTAAATGATGGTTCCACGCTCGACAAAACTTCCAATCTCCCGATCAGAGGCCCTGCTGCCGGGTTTAGTTTATTGTCATACCCAGGACTAACAAGGACCTGTAAAAGTAGTTTGTGGAAGATAGTCGGAATGACGGTTTTCATATATACAGGTTGGCTATCACCAATCCCAATCCATCAGTCATTCGGCACTACTTTCCGCAGGCGCAATTGCGTATTTCCTGGTTTGCCACACGGAAAGGCTAATATTGTTTGGTGGCGCTCGCTAATGCATTAGCTATTTTTTAGCACTTTCAAACACTGGTAAGGCCTTTTTACTTGTCTTTTGCGCATTTTTATTATAGCCCCAATTAGTGCACGGTGGAACAACGGATAGCGGCTCAGATTGAGGAATCGGAGAGTAGAGTTCGAATTACATTCACTTACGTGTTAATACCCTTGGGAAAGTTATAAATCCTCTTCTCCCTACCCCCAGCTATGGGTAAATATCAGGACAGTTTTATAGCCTTGGGTGGCAACCGGTCTAGGAGAAAGTAGCTCTGAATTCAAAACTACGTAGCCCTGGTGTAGCACATACAATACAGCTAAAGAAAGGGTCGGTCGCTCGAGGATCCCGACTACGGCCGAATGAGGATGAATTCAGAAAGTGTTTAACCTTGTTTGAAACACAAACACCATATGTTGTCCATGACAGGTAAAATAAAACTTCTGAAAAACAGGGTGTCTGTGCGAAGCTTGTAAGATTTATACAGCATTGGGTCGTCTATAGTGTAAATAAATAAATAGGTACCTGTTCCTTTCCAAGTACATCTGCCTAGATAAGTACACCTAGCTAATACTTGTTGCAGACGCCGGCTCAGGCACATTTATGTTTCTTCAAATAAGTCAGAATATGGTTTATACTGCAACTTCTCAACGGTGACACACGTTAGGAACGTTCCCCCACTCCAGGCCGGTATTATCAAGAAATCACCTCCTTGACAAATCGACCACGATGAGATTCGAACTCAGTTTTCATGGTCGAAATGCTAACAGTCTAACTACACAGTCACATGACATGAAGAAAGAGAGAAAAATATTGCTACCTTTCGGTAAACCTAAAAAATAGCACATCTGACATCATGCAAGTTTTGATGGTGCCGGGCTATCTACGGCCAATATGTAGACGCATATCTAGATAAATCCGTACACGCCTTCTTGAAATACATTTATAAGATGAAACGGTAGAGGTCATCAGTGATGTTATCCTGACTTTCTTACGAATTTCAGGTATTATAATTAATGCCAAAAAATGATGAAATAATCTGAGAAAATATTACGGAAGATTTTCTGCTAGGGTCATAAACACTGACAATAGACTTTTCGTCTCTCTTTTCGCAGTCAATAAAATATGTTTGCAGGTTTCTCGCAGTCGGCTTTTAGTGACCTCATAAAAATTCAGTTTTTCCTACATTTCTTTATCCACTTCTGTCATATTGTCGAATTAAATAGAAAGTAAATATTACATTGCTTTCTCACAATACAGATTACGCATCCAGATAAGAAAAGTGGGAGTTTCGTGAATTCAAAAGAACAGATATACAGAAATACCAAAGCATATAACAAAGAAAAGTTATTATGCTTTGTTTTGAGAGAAAAAAAAAGTAGCAACTTACTGTGAGAACTTTGTTTTTGTTTTCTTTTTAAACAATTTACCACAAGCAAGGTGATAACACCACTACGACATAAAGGGTTACTGGAAATGAAAGAGACATTAGAAAAAAACGGAAACCCAATAATAGTATACATTTCAGAGTTTAGGCAGAGACTTTAGAAGTACAGAGGTGAAGTATAATTTAGAAGGTACCGGAAAACCAATAATAGTATACATTTCAGAGTTTAGGCGGAGACGTTAGAAGTATAGAGTTGAAGAAGAATTTAGAAGGGAGTTTAAAACCAATAATAGTATACATTTCAGAGTTTAGGCGGAGACGTTAGAAGTATAGAGTTGAAGAAGAATTTAGAAGGGAGTCTAAAACCAATAATAGTATACATTTCAGAGTTTAGGCGGAGACGTTAGAAGTATAGAGTTGAAGAAGAATTTAGAAGGGAGTTTAAAACCAATAATAGTATACATTTCAGAGTTTAGGCGGAGACGTTAGAAGTATAGAGTTGAAGAAGAATTTAGAAGGGAGTCTAAAACCAATAATAGTATACATTTCAGAGTTTAGGCGGAGACGTTAGAAGTATAGAGTTGAAGAAGAATTTAGAAGGGAGTCTAAAACCAATAATAGTATACATTTCAGAGTTTAGGCGGAGACGTTAGAAGTATAGAGTTGAAGAAGAATTTAGAAGGGAGTGTAAAACCAATAATAGTATACATTTCAGAGTTTAGGCGGAGACGTTAGAAGTATAGAGTTGAAGAAGAATTTAGAAGGGAGTCTAAAACCAATAATAGTATACATTTCAGAGTTTAGGCGGACACGTTAGAAGTATAGAGTTGAAGAAGAATTTAGAAGGGAGTTTAAAACCAATAATAGTATACATTTCAGAGTTTAGGCGGAGACGTTAGAAGTATAGAGTTGAAGAAGAATTTAGAAGGGAGTGTAAAACCAATAATAGTATACATTTCAGAGTTTAGGCGGAGACGTTAGAAGTATAGAGTTGAAGAAGAATTTAGAAGGGAGTGTAAAACCAATAATAGTATACATTTCAGAGTTTAGGCGGAGACGTTAGAAGTATAGAGTTGAAGAAGAATTTAGAAGGGAGTGTAAAACCAATAATAGTATACATTTCAGAGTTTAGGCGGAGACGTTAGAAGTATAGAGTTGAAGAAGAATTTAGAAGGGAGTGTAAAACCAATAATAGTATACATTTCAGAGTTTAGGCGGAGACGTTAGAAGTATAGAGTTGAAGAAGAATTTAGAAGGGAGTTTAAAACCAATAACAGTATACATTTCAGAGTTTAGGCGGAGACGTTAGAAGTATAGAGTTGAAGAAGAATTTAGAAGGGAGTGTAAAACCAATAATAGTATACATTTCAGAGTTTAGGCGGAGACGTTAGAAGTATAGAGTTGAAGAAGAATTTAGAAGGGAGTGTAAAACCAATAATAGTATACATTTCAGAGTTTAGGCAGAGACTTTAGAAGTACAGAGGTGAAGTATAATTTAGAAGGTACCGGAAAACCAATAATAGTATACATTTCAGAGTTTAGGCGGAGACGTTAGAAGTATAGAGTTGAAGAAGAATTTAGAAGGGAGTTTAAAACCAATAATAGTATACATTTCAGAGTTTAGGCGGAGACGTTAGAAGTATAGAGTTGAAGAAGAATTTAGAAGGGAGTCTAAAACCAATAATAGTATACATTTCAGAGTTTAGGCGGAGACGTTAGAAGTATAGAGTTGAAGAAGAATTTAGAAGGGAGTGTAAAACCAATAATAGTATACATTTCAGAGTTTAGGCGGAGACGTTAGATGTACAGAAAAAAATGTAGAAGGGTAGAGGAAACTCAATCCTAAACAGAAAACAAGGGATATCTCTTTATTCCAGTTCAAAGGACGGGTGAAATGAGCGATAGGTAAACCTATCTACTCCTATTGCGAGAGAGGAAAAAAAGAATTAGTGAATAAAATTTCAGATTCCAGGCAGAGACGTTACAAATACAGAGTTCAAGTATATTTCAGAAGGGACTGGAAAATCAATGATACTATACATTTCTGAGTTTAGGCAGAGACGTCACAAGAATAGATTTGAAGTATCATATCAAAGGGACAGGAAAACCAATAATATCTCACATTTCTGTTTAGACGGAGACGTTAGAAGTATAGAGTTGAGGTATAATCTAGACGGGACCAGAAAATCAATGATAGTATACATTTCTGAGTTTAGGCAGAGACGTCACAAGAATAGATTTGAAGTAGAATTTCAAAGGAACAGGAAAACCAATAATATCTCACATTTCTGTTTAGACGGAGACGTTAGAAGTATAGAGTTGAGGTATAATCTAGAAGGGACCGGAAACCCAATAATAGTATACATTTCTGAGTTTAGGCAGAGACGTCAAAAGAATAGATTTGAAGTAGAATTTCAAAGGAACAGGAAAACCAATAATATCTCACATTTCTGTTTAGATGGAGACGTTAGAAGTATAGAGTTGAAATATAATTTAGAAGGGACCGGGAAACCAAAAATAGTATACATTTCAGAGTATAGGTGGAGTCGCTAGAAATATAGCAGTTGAATTTAGAAGAAACAGGAAACAAGGGATAAAGCTTTACTCATGTTAAATGACTCGAGCGATAGGCAAACCTATCTTCTCCCATTGGGAGAGAAGAAAGAACATAATTAGTGTTGTGGATTCCAGGATGAAATCCGATATCAATGAATAACAAACGCCAGGAATAGATAAGGAAAATAAATGTATTAACGTAATAATACAAACTGGTAATACGGGTTAGTAGATCCAGGAATGCGGGTTAGTAGCAATAATATATGTACAGTCTTGGTATTGAAGTATCGCGGTATGACTCCTTACTGAGTCAACGTTCTCGCTTACTGTGACTCTTGTGCTACCCTCCTCTATTACAGACTGTCCGGGTATTCCCGTAGGCTCGGCCAAAAAATGCCCGTAGAACCCGTATAAACGGGATCGGGTTGGTCAACCACCCTGAACGAGACTCTGCCCTTTGGCGGAGCCTCGTCCGAGTTCCTCTCTGCTCAGAGGCAGAGAGTTCGACTGTCTGGCCGAGAAGGCGTCGCCGTCTCCTCTATTACAGACAGTATTTACTGTCCACCCCCACGAGGGATAGATGTGGCACAAGGCCGAGTTTAACGTGGGTATTCCCGAGCCCGTAGGCTCGGCCAAAAAATGCCCGTAGAACCCGTATAAACGGGATCGGATTGGTCAACCTCCTCGAACGAGACTCTGCCCATCGGCGGAGCCTCGGCCGGTTTCCTCTCTGCTCAGAGGCAGAGAGTTCGACCGTCTGGCCGAGAAAGGCGTCGCTGTCTCCTCTATTACAGACTATCCGGGTATTCACTGGTAGTAGTATATGTATACCTCGGGTGAGTCCATTTGTATAAAAAGGGAGACCCCTTAACAATTAGTGAATTATTCAGAGTTTAGGCAGATACGTTAGAAATATATAATTGAAGGAGAATTTAGATGGAACCGGAAAAGCAATAATAGTATACATTTCAGAGTTTCGACAGAGATGTTAGAACTATAGAGTTGAAGTAGAAATTAGAAGTGACCGGAAAACCAGAAATAGTATACATTTCAGAGTTTAGGTGGAGACTTTAGAAGTATATTAGTAGAATTTAGAAGGAACAGGAAACTCAATCCTAAACAGAAAACAAGTGATAAACCTTTACGTGCGAACCGAACGATAGTCAAACCTATCTACTCCTATTGGGAGAGAAGAAAAAATAATTAATGAATAAAATTTCAGATTTCAGGCAGAGACGTTAAAAGTATAGAAATGTACTTTAGAAGGAACTGGAAACCTAATACTAAACTGGAGCAAGGGATAAACCTCTGTCGCTGTTCAAATGACCGGAGAGGAGTGTGAATCGGTCGATAAGTGAATATATATACTCTTTTTTTTTTCTTGAAATGATATAAAAACAGAAGGAAATGTGTATACAACAGATATCAAAATAAATAATAATAATTTGAAAGCCGTGTGCTGTGTGGTTTGTTGAACGGTTGTTAAATCCATTTTTCTACCGTTTACTTTTAAATCTGGACAGGAATCCATAGTTCTAGATTTCTTTTAATTTAATGATTTTATTTCAATCCGTTCGCAAACATTTAATTGGTTCTATTTCAAACTGTCAAACGAGTGAAATATTCTCCATATTTTCCGTTAATTTTAAAATATCTCAGTGAAAACCTGGCATTCTGGAAAATGCACCGATTTCATACCTTGAGTCTAATTCGAGAAAGAATAGTAGAAATCTGTGAATTATTTTCATTAGAATTACTGTATACCAATTTTGATACAAGCACAAGGATTTCTCGGAATCTAAAATACTCTTTATAAAATAAAAATCCTATTTCACTCTTAGCTCGTACTTTTTACGGTTTATCAACCTTTTTCAGGTTATTTAACGCCAGAAAATATTTTTTCGTATTATAAGACTTTTTTTTAGATAATCATGATTTATTGATACAAGTCCTACTAATGAACACATATCTGGGGGGAGAAGAGGTGGATTCACACTTTTCCGAAGGGCATTTGCGCGTAAGAATATAAAGAACCGATTGAAATTCGAACTCAGCTCTCCGATTAACAATTCCCAGCCGTTATCCATTCCACCACTGCATAACCAAGGTTACAGCACCTGGTTTTCTCAAGCGGTCACCCGTCTAGGTGCTGACCAGCTTCGACGTTGCTTAACTTCGATGATCGTACGAAAACCGGTGTTTCAACGTGATACAGTAATAAGCCCCATAAAGTTGCTGACAGGGATTGTTTCTCATGTGAAACACTGCTATATGCCGTGTCCCTTCAGGACGTGGATGATTATGCCTCCCCAAAACTTTCCCTTGTAGCTCTTAGCAATGTTTTTTTTTAAATCTCTCCAACTATCTTTTCTGCGATGCATTTACACAAGTTTGTCAAGGAAGGTTATTCACCTTTTTTCCTTTGTGCTTGTTGGCTTCAATATCGCCTGGATGTGTTAAATTCTTTTTCTCCCACCATGTGTTCCAAAATGTTCAACTGTCTCTTTCTGATTCTAAGTGTAAGTTTTCTTTTTGTTTCCATTTTCTTTAAAACTTCCTCATTGTTCACATGCTCCGTTCATAGTATTCTTAGTATCTTTCTGTAGAATTGCATCTCTGTTGCTTCAAGTCTCCCTCCATTTGAGAAGAAATTGTCCAGCAACCTCTGCCAAATAGAGGGATTAATGTTTTGATATTTCAAAGTAGTTCAGCACCAACGTCCAGAATGGACACGGTACATAAAAGAACAATATTTTATACTTTCTTTTAAAATAAGCAATATTTCAATGTATCTAATATATCTTAAGGAACTAAAACTCATATTGAACTTATTTATAATCATAAAACATTTTTAATAAACTAACTGCTCACAAGAAGTCTTACTCACTTGTTAGTAATTACCGTAATATTTCCATAAACTAGTATTTTATCCAAAACAACAGTAGAAAACCGGAATTGGTTTAACAACAAGTTTGGTACCTTTTGGTACAGGGAAACATAATGTAGAATAGAAACTAAGGAAGTGAATGTTTAGCTGTGAATGACTGTTTTCAGCCAAATATACTGCTGCTACTGTTCCTCCTCTTGATGTAGGAGCAATTTTATGTCTTTCATCCGACGGCTCAGTCCACACTTGTAGGGGAATATTCACCCTCACAACAACTAGCTTATTAAAATATCACTTATATTATGAAAATATTTTTCTGCTTCTACATATCGTGTCTCTTCAGTACATTGCCGATCATGGCTCTCCACAATTTCCTTTGTAGCTATTAATAAATTTTGTCTTTTTGTCACCTCTTACAAAACCTGCTCCACCATCCATTCATTCAAGTTCGCTAGGTAGATTATCCGTTGTTTTTCTCGGTCTCTCTTGCCTTCAATCTTTCCTGTGAGTATCAAAATTTCCAAGCTCTCTTTCCTCATTATGTGGTCCGAGAAATTTCAACTATCTCCCCCCTGACATTAGTATAAATGTTTTTTGTTGCCATTGTCTCTAGAACTTCACCGTTGCTCCGATGTCCGATGCATGCTATTATCAGCATCCTTCTGTAGAACCACATTTCTGTTGCTCCAAGTCTCTTCTTCATCTGTAGTGAGATTGGCCAACATTCCCCGCCATATAGGAGGACTGATACTATATAACAGTTTAGTACTCTTCTTTGTTTCTAACGATATTTTTCTGTTTCTTAATACTTTGCTTAGTTTCTGGAAGGCATCTTTCGCTATCCTAATGCGCCTTCGGATTTTGCTATTACACTTTCCGTCTCTGTTAAAACACTTCCCAGATATTTAAATTGTTGTATGAGTTTGATTTTGGCATCTCCAATTTGTAATTTACATGTTGCGCTGTCCCTTTTGCTAACAACCATGCATTCTGTCTTCTTGTAGTTGATGTTTAGCCCTTTCTACTATCAACACTGTATCATCTACAGATCAGATGTTAAGATTTGGGCCGCCAATAAGGAATTCAGATCGAACTTCTAATTCTCTCAGAATCGCTTCACTGTATAGTTTGATTAAGTCCGGTGAGAAGACACATCCTTGTCTTAAACCCCGTTCTATTTTCGTATATTTACTCTATTCAAGTTCTATCAAGTATTCAGGCGATTTGCTGCCAGTATAAGTTCTGGATTATTCTAATATCCTTCCCAAGTATGCCAAGCTTACCTAAATGTTTCAACAGTTCTTTGTGATGTACTTCATCAAACTCTTTTGTATAATCTATAAAACTCATGTACATATTCATTTGCATTTATATTGCTCTGTCTGATATAGTGACGTGCGGAGGTTGAGTGATTTTTAGTGATGCCCAGGGCCAACCCTTTGATTGTATGCTACTAAGACTAAAGTATAGGGGCCTAGTACTGAGAAATGTGAGAAAGGAAGACATTTTAAATATGTAAAAACAGATGAAATATGAAATAAACACTTTATTCAAATTAAATATAAACTAAATTTTTATTTCACTCTTTGATTGGATGACCTCCCGAAATGGGTATCCGAGGCAGCACACCCTCTACCCACCCTTCTGCACGCTATTATACTGATATCATTCTGAGCATAAATATGACATTCCTTGTTCTAGTGGATTTAACGCGCCCGCATTGTTCTTGTTCGATTCCAGGTCTATGAACAAATTTTATGATAAATATTATCTATTCTAAATGAAAATACGGTCTTTATATTTATATCTCTCCACAAGATTAAAATATGATTATTTTCCAGCCCCCCCCCCCAAAGCGTATCTTATGACTTTTCTTCCATGACTTTTTTTTCTGACAATCTACATACACAAAATAGGCAATAAATATGAAAGAATAGTTAATACATACAAAAGGAAAGTATAATTGTAAGGCGAATACAAAGGAAGCAGACATATACTTCGTTCTCGGTACGTTTGGCGCAATTACAGATAAAAAAACTTAGAGATAACGAAGGAATGCCATCAAATTTATGCATGAGATTATCGGATTTTTGTCGTTTTTACACAACGTTTTGAATGTTTCTCTTTTTTATTTTTTATTTTTATTTTTTTTTGTAATTCGAATTCCAGTTCTTTTATTTTCTTTTTAGACGCAAAAAAAAAGGTTTCTGATATCACATAAGAGATTAATATCCCCCAGTCAAGACTTTTTTTCTGTTTCTCAGCAACGCTACGTGGTCGTTTCTTTGTTTGAAAGATTATCAGCATACACCCGGGTCCCTAAAACACTTTTTCATCAACTGGTCACTTTTTGTCGCACACCGTCGTTCGATTCCCGTTTTGAACAAAACAGTGTGAACAAAACTTGGAAAAGGCGCGGTGGACGTTAAAAAAAAAGCCTTACGGTCACATCATGTTGAAACACCGGATCCCTTACGTTCACCGAAGTTAAGCAACATCAAGCCTGGTCAGTACCTAGATGGGTGATCGCTTGAGAACACTAGGTGCTGTAAACTTTGATGTACGGGTGGTATAATATATAATGGATCAGAATTGTTAATTAGAGTGCCGATTTCTAATTCCCGTTTAGTTCGTTATATTCACTTACACCCAAATAGCCTTGGGGATGGTAAGAATCCAACTCTTCTCCCTCATCTATGTGTTAATTAGTAAGAATTGTATCCCGAAAACCATTAATATTTAAAAAAAAAAAGAGATTCTTGCATTATAAAAATATTTGTTGGCTTAAATAACCTGCAGTGTGTTGATAAACCGTAAAAAACGAATCAATCAATCACTAAACGTTCAAAAAAGAAACTGAAGTCGAGATATTACGCAAAGGGAAAAAAGTCTCAAATACAACCATCTCAAGATATCACCTTGATGAGATATACAAGAAATCTGTTGGTTCCTAAAAAACTTTGATACATAACTGACATTTTGGGTGGGTAGGTAAGTGTTCTAACATCGGATGGAAAGTGCGACACTGAAATCCGAAGGCGTATTGGGATAGCCTAGGATGCATTCCAAAAGTTAAGCAGAGTATTAAGAAACAGAAAAATATCATTAAAAACAAAGAAAAGATTACTGAACTTTTATGTAGTATCATTATGTAGCCGTCTCTTCTACTCCAATAGCTTCATGTTTCGCACCTCTCGCCTGTGGAACTCCCTCCCTCTTTTCTATTTCCCTGATAGCTATAATCTCCAACTATTCAAATGTAATGTCAATCGACGTCTCCAGATGCCTTGATCTATCCCCTATCCTTCTCTTCATCCTTTTCTCTATCACTCCTATTTGCTCTCGCTCCAACTCTCTGTAACCCCTTGCGTGCTAGTAGCTTCCCGCCTTGCTTGGGGTGATACGCTTTAAAAAAACAGTTAAGTAGTCTTTTCGTTGTTTCTGACGATATTTTCCTGTTTCTTAATGCTTTGCTCAGCTTTTGGAAGGTATCTTTCGCTTTCCCTTTCGCTAAATGTCTTTCTACAGAAGGATGATTAGAATGACATGGACTAAACATGTGAACAACTACGAAGTATTAGAGAAAATAGAAACAAAAAGACATACTTAATATCAGGAAGAGAGTCGAATTTCTACGGTATATTATGGAGAAAGAAGGCTTGGAAAATCTGATACAGGATAGATTGAAGGCAAAAGAGGGGCAAAGGAAAACAACGCGTAACCTACTTAGTGACCTTGAGTAAATGGATGATGGATCAAGGTTTAGGAGAGATAACAAAAATACAAAATTTATTAAGAGCTACAAAGCAGGAAATTGTGGAGAGCCATGATCGCGAACGTTCTGAAGGGATACGGAACATGGAAGCAGTAGTAGTAACACTTCGAACATCTTCATTGTTAATTCTACTTTCTCTCATAACAAACAGATCAAATCTTCCCTCTGGCCAGCGAGAACCCCATACCCATCTGACTGTACAATTTACTCTATCCGTCATTCTGCTCATGACTCTGACAGTGGTTTTCCCCGAATGCTTTTTTGTAGAATGCGGACGAGCTATATAAACCCATGATCGAAAGTCCCTAGTTTCCGGTCAAGTGGCACTTGACCCAAAGTTTGTTTTTTTTTATTTATTCACACATATTATTTCTTTTCCCTACATGTGTATAACCAGTGGTTATCTTGAAGCATGCGCATCTCGATTGTACAGCAGCTGTCAGATAACTGCGCTTATTCCAGACCTAGATTAAATAATTTATAGTCCACTTGATTACGTAGGTGTCCTAACCAATCGGGAGGAGACCCATTGTCACAAAATGGTATTAGCGAAATTATCGTAATTCAAATAGTTCAAAAGATTTAAATATTGGATTTTAAAAAGTCAAGATCAAGTTGGAAATAAATAACAAAAGAGTTAAATTTTAAAATTTGATTTTAAATATTAATATGGAAATTAGTTATCTACATTAAGATTGAACTACTAATTTGGCCAATATACATGCTAGTAGATATAGTTGGCCAAGATATAAGACGCATACTGATAGATATAAATTAGCCAAGATATAGGACACATGATCTGTAGACATAAAATTGGTCAAGATATAAGACGTATGTTGGTTATATAAAGTTGATCAAGGTATAAGACGCATGCTGATAGATATTAGCCAAGATATAGGACACATGATCTGTAGACATAAAATTGGTCAAGATATAAGACGTATGTTGGTAGATATAAAGTTGATCAAGGTATAAGACGCATGCTGATAGATATTAGCCAAGGTATAGGACACATGATCTGTAGACATAAAATTGGTCAAGATATAAGACGTATGTTGGTAGATATAAAGTTGATCAAGGTATAAGACGCATGCTGATAGATATTAGCCAAGATATAGGATATATGATCTGTAGACATAAAATTGGTCAAGATATAAGACGTATGTTGGTAGATATAAAGTTGATCAGGGTATAAGACGCATGCTGATAGATATTAGCCAAGATATAGGACAGATGATCTGTAGACATAAAATTGGTCAAGATATAAGACGTATGTTGTTTATATAAAGTTGATCAAGGTATAAGACGCATGCTGATAGATATAAGATATAAGATATAAGACGTATGTTGGTAGATATAAAGTTGGTCAAGATATAAGACGTATGTTGGTAGATATAAAGTTGGTCAAGATATAAGACACAAGCTGGTGGATACAAAGATAACCAAGCTATAAGAGGCGAACTATAAGACATATCCTGGAAAATATAAAGTTAGCCACGATAAAAGACATATTTAGTGCATCCAGTCACCGAAAATACATGTTTTTTAACCTCTTCAAAAATTTACCTCTGTATAGTGAGACTCTTTATTTTTGCGCAAAAACTTATCATAAATACTCGCATTATACTCGTCTATATTCAGTAAGGCTGGAGTAGAGAATATCATCATGTATTTGTGTATATGGCGGTATCACACTTTCCTACGTCATCAAAAGAATTTACGATTAGAGATAAGCAAAATTGCCAGTCACTATGCTGCAGAATCATCTGGAAGCAAGTGGAAATGCTACATTTTTCTTCTTAAAATCTTCACTTAATGAAATATTTAAAATCGTGATTGGTTCTGTAGGTAAATACAACTTTAAAAGGAAAACGTCTAAATGTACATAATATAATTCCCTATTTGAAATGATTGCCATGTAATTATTACTTTTTGGTAGGGTTAACAAGAATTTCGGGCCACCCTACACTTTGAGTTTCAGTTAGACTCGCCGAAATAATTATTTTATTTTTTTACTTTTTGCAGAAAAATCCAACCTGGATATCTTTATTCCGATTACCCCTTTTATTAAATATTCATTAAATTTCTTCTTACATCTTAACTTAGACTGCGTACATTCTCAGAGAAAGTGATTCATTATTACAAATTATAGATAAATTATGAAAAAAAAATCTGTTGCGTCTGTAGTGATAACAATTGCCAGTTGATATATTTTTAAGAGGACATCTATAGCATGTTACATAAATCGTTTTGACAGTTATCGACTTAATAAAGAAGGTTAGTTGAGTGAAGCGGACTTCACAAGAATTATGTCAAATGATCCTGACAAAATAGATTACCTGAGTGGAGCGGACTTGATGAATGATTTTCTGTCAGGGCAAAGAACGCTCTTTCTCTATAAGACAGTGGTCCCTAAAAAACAGAGGACCATTGACTAGCCACAGAAGAAGAAGGGCACGCTATTTGGACTATTCACCCCCTCACCTCGCCTCACTTGCCTACAGCAGAAGGTTGCAACAGAATAAAAATTGACCGACTGCGACATTTTCATCTCATGGTTTTATTTCGTAGGTAACGATCTGGCCAAAGAGTTATTTTCCTTGCATTTAGCCACAAGCGTTCGAATGGAAGAAGCTGCATCCTAAAAAATTATGGGTTATTAGTAGGAAGTTTCAACATCAACTGCCATCCGTCTCTGATGTCATGGGCCAAAATAATAAAGTATTACTTTCGGAGCAACCTTCGTGTGTGTGAATGTGTAACATTTTTTTAATAGAGTGCACGGAGACGGAAACTATACATTAATTTCAGCCGGGTGTCCGTGGCCCAACACTCTGATCCTAGTGTACAGATACATTTTGATACGAAAAATCAGGATTAAATCTTTGATACCCGGCATCAGATATTGATTTGACCCAAGGCAAAAAATAGATCGTATTTGATTGGTGAACTTTTTAGTGGTTCTTGGATTCAGAACAATTCTTCCAGTGAAGAAAACCCTCTGTTTAAAGGCCATAGGTTCAGTTTTAGAAAGTTTCTAGTCAGCTCCAAGATTAATCAAGAAGAACTACTAATCCATACATTAAATAATCTCATGTTTTGGACGCTTATTATGTTAGTATATAAAATATATAAGCGAATATACAATAGCGTTCCAGTATCTTTAAAGTTTTCGATGTACAATTATAGCTGGGGTTTGTTGTATTTCTCACTTCTTGTATATATATATATATATATATATATATATATATATATATATATATATATATATATATAAAAGTGAACATGGAAGTCAGCACTTAGAGGTGACAGTCTGTTTCATGATAGTGCAATCGTCAGGCAACAGGTTGCCTGACGATTGCACTAGCATGAAACACACTGTCGCCTCTAAGTGCTGACTTCCATGTTCACTTTTATATTTACACACGCTCTATCTCTGATATTGAGCACTTTATCCCATAAATATAGCACACTTTAAGACTATATTTCTTCATATATATATATATATATATATATATATATATATATATATATATATATATATATATATATGATAAAATATAGCTTTAATGTATACTATATTCATGAGTAAAACTGCTCGTATACCAAGGATAGAACGTATGTAAATATAAAAGTGGGCATTGAAGTCAACACACATGGCCTGACGATTGCGTTTAGCATGAAACAGACTGTCGCCACTGGATGTTGGGTTCAATATCCACCTTTATATATATATATATATATATATATATATATATATATATATAAGCTGAATTAATAAATACTGAAACTCCTCATCTCAGAACTTCAGACAAAAATAATATCGAATTGATAACTACAACAAAGATAAAGAAAAATGTCCGAATATAAATAGTGTAAATAATGAAACCATTATTATTCTGAAGAAGTTAATTCTGGAAACGAAACGCGTTACTTAAGAGATTTGTTTATCTATTTGATTACCCACTATCAGCCTGATATATAGATATTTATAGCATATCTGCCATACAATATATTATATATTATATTACTGACAAGTGCTGAAAAAATTCTTGACCCGGCTAAGAAGGGATTAAAAGGAATTTTGATGCTTACTCAGTTTTGATGTGAGTCGGGCCGATAATATTTCAGCACTTTCAAATACTATATGTTATAATATATATATATATATATATATATATATATATATATATATATATATATATATATATATATATATATATATATATATATACATATATATATATATATATATATAATAAAAGTGAGTTCTACCTGGATTCTAAACTCTTGGAAATTTATATATATATATATATATATATATATATATATATATATATATATACATACATATATATATATATATATATATATATATATATATATATATATATACATATATATATATATATATATATATTGACCACTAATATTATATATATATATATATATACATATATATATATATATTATCGATTTAGAAGAACAAGGTGCATTTATTTTCTTCAGATTGTTGACGTGATACTTATATACATACTTACATACTAAAAATACATTTTTATATCATAAAAAATACCAGCAATACATTTTTGTAAAAGAAATTACTAATACTCCTAAAGAAATTAAATTTCAGCATTAAATGACCCATAAGGAGTTGATATGCCATTAAACAAACTATAGAATATTTATGCTTACAGTCATATCACATTGAAACAATCACCAAAGTTAAACAACCTCAAGCCTGGTCAGTACCTAGAGGAGTGACCAATTGTGAATACCAAATACAGTAAGCTTGGATGTGAGGTTGATGTAATTGATAACTGCTTGTGATTAGAAATACACTATGAAAGTGCAGAAATACATTTTCATAGTAAAAAAAAGAATTACCAGCAATACTTTTTTGTAAAAAAATAAAAAATATTGCGGTAATACAATTTTGTAAAAGAAATTACAAATGCTCCCAAGAAAATTAAATTTCAGCAAAAGCATGACCCATAGGGCGTTGATATGTCGCTAAACCATCAAACAAACGTGTTACTTAGTTATTTTGATCCGTAAAAGCCATTTGATACGAATGCAATCGCGCAGAACATAATTGTAGACCCATTTTTCATCACATGTATTTAATAACAAAAGCTTCGATGAAGAAGTAAATAAATATTATTGTAGATGTTTTAAAACTAACATATCCTGTTTATGTGCAATTTCTGAGAAATATTACACGGCACTAGTTTTATTCATTCCTATGAAAAACGCAGAGTTGTTTTCTCCTTGTTCTTTTTTATGTTATGCAACATTAAAAATTTAATTGACATATATCGCTGACTGACTGTAAGTGTGTTTAAATACAAACATGACCTCAATATGCAAACACAATAGAAATATATACTGATATAAGGTCTTCTTCGCTTAGTTATATATTTCTCCTGGTTAGAGATAGACGTTTTTTCTTGATATATAATTGGTTGTTTATCAATTGCCATTAACCTGTCAGTATTCTGAATGGATTTCGCCGAACTGTTGCAGGTGTTTTCCGTCAACTACTTTTCTATGACGTGAGAATTCTTCAAGCGTAATGTGAATATATACATATATGTTTATATATTTCAGTTTTGCCATGCAGAATATATAAACAGCCGAATCGAACAGATCTGTTGTACGACTGTCTGACTAGAAATCATCGTGCGATGAAAATACCATTTTAGCATTTATCTACATTGCAACGACACATACAAGCAAGATGGGTATTCGTGGCCGACGGTGGTCGGTGGCCACCGCAGGTCTCCAGGCGGGTTTATCTGCTATGACTTCCCCGGCTCTTAATCGTTTCCCTTCCTCGTGGCCAAATAGCCCGGAAAATCAGGATTCAGTCTTTGATACTCGACATCAGGTATTGATTTGGCCCAAGACAAAAAGTAGATCGAATTCTATCGGCGAACTTTTTAGTGGTTCTTCGATTAAGAACAATTCTTCTAGTGAAGAAACCCCGCGGTTCAAAGCCCCCAGGTTCAGTTTTAGCATGTTTCAAGTCAGCTCCAAGAATAACCAGAAATCAGGATTAAGCATTGTAACCTTGGTAAATGGAAATACCATTTTGGTAAGTATCTTTATTTTTAAACCTATTCCTGATAACTTGCGGTGTCGCAGAGGAGAGAAAGCAGCGTCTTGTGCTTTGTTCGTTCATTGCGTAAAGTAATCATTGATTTCAGCACGAATCTATAAGCTTAATCAAGTCAACCGTTGACAAAGATTATCTCGTGTATTAAGAAGTCGTTTTCGAGACTTTCGTCATATTTACGATTTATTTTCGATATGTGGATTGTGGTATTTATTCGTGGAATGCTGTGAGTTTTATTAATTAAATTTAGATTAGTTTATTCATTAAAAATTAAATGATTCATTAGATTAAATTTTCTTGTCCAGTTTTTTTTGTTTGTTGTTGTTTTAAAAAAGAAAGAAATATATAGACAAAAATTAAAGTTTTTAAGTATTTATTCTTAATATAATAATATTTTATATTTAATATTTTAAATAACTGAATTTGCAGTTTTTAAACGAATAAAAGGAATTAATTATTAGCAAATATTTCCCGACAAAACTTTTTGACAAAATCCTTAATTCATATAAATTCATCACTGGACACTTCGGCGTGGTGTAATGGTTAGCCTGCTTGTCGCGTTAGAACATTTACGACTGGGTAGTGAGTTTGATCCTCACTGGGTTCCCCATACTTTCGGCATTGTGCTACATCGATGATTTTCGGGAAGGGTAAAATTTTTAAGCCTAAGCTCCAGGGAGTCTCCCGCCCGCCAAGCAATACCTTTCTTTCAGCGGGAGACTGGGTATATTGCCCGGCGCCTAAGCCCCTCAGCACTTCCCCTTTTGGGAAGTGGCGTAGGCAATGTTTCCACTGTATTGCCAGTAAACCCACCCTAAACTTCGACCTTGTGTCACACGCGGCAGTGACGTGGGCGCGCTGAAAAATACAATCTGAATTACGCTTAGAAAATCGCCATATAAATCCATTGCATCATCAATCAAACATCAAAGTCTTTATCTGGACTATTATTATCTTAGTACACTTTTCGGGCAAAATATGTATCTAATAAAACATCAATTACAGTTTTAATTCATTGAAGTGATAGTCATAAAATAACGTGTCTGGAGAATTCAGTGCCTATATAGACGAACTTTATATTCTAACTTCAGGCTTGGTATATTTTTTGAAGATTTCAACAATCCTATCAAAAGCAGATAAAAATATTTTTTCCTAGTAAATTCAGTTTAGACAGAGATCTTAAAAAATGTTCCCGTATTCTTTCTTTGGGATTTTCATTAAAATATTATTTTGATTATCTGGTTAAAAAATGATTGTTTCTGTGTCGAGCAAAAAAAAAAAAAAAAAAAAAAGAAAAAAAAAAATGACAAATGATGAGAAAGTGAACAATATTTCTTTTGTATGAATTCATGTAGCGAACTTTTTCTACGCCAATGAATATTTTTCTGGGATTTGTAAATGACATATTACAGTTGACTTGTTGCACAAGCAATAAACAGCAAAATAAACGTCAAAGGCACTTTTAAGTTTGTGTAAAAGAGGCCACTGTTAAATTTTGCACCAGGCAAATATGCAATACTTTTGGAATGCTTCTCTTTGCTATAAATAGACAGACCAGTTAAATTGTTTAGCCAAATATTTTATATTCGTTCAGAAAATGCCCTGGATGTTTCAGGATTGAGTATTCTCGTTCTCACACTTCAGATGTCATGAAATTATTTCTATTTATATAAAATTTCAAGAAAAAAAAATTCACAGCAAAAAGTTTGATAGTCAAAATTTCGCTAATTTGCATTTAATCTCAAGAGAATGTAAATTTTTCAGTTAATTCCTTTTAAAATCCCTGCAAATTATGAATGGGGACGTCGTCATCAAGCGACGCATCATACAGATATATATATATATATATATATATATATATATATATATATATATATATATATATATATATATATATATTAAAGGTAACAAATCCGTTAGAATATAATTCAATATATAAAATATTAAAACTGATCCACAAAAAGAGCTCAATGTATCCAATAAAATCAAAAGTGACCTCATATGGGGTAGCCTATTACGGTAGAAATAGAGGTCGTCTGTCTTATCAAGCTCGGTGTGGACTGAATTCGAGTCTATACAGTTAGGACGGTGGAATAGAATTTAAGTGTGAAACCTGAAAAAAAAACATTGGTTATTTTGCATTTTATTGTTTATTATATATATATATATATATATATATATATATATATAATAGCCCTCGTGCCTTGGGTGCCTATTTGAACTTAAGCCCAATCCAGGCTTTAAGTGGAACACTCACATAAGACCCATCGCTAAAGGTGCTGGAAGAAAATGACGGTTCCCTGTATCGATTCAGTGAGATTCCTTCTGTTATACCCCATCATTACAAGGACCAGATCAGGCCGGAATTGGAGTACTTCTGTCATATATGGGCAGGAGCTGCTCAGTCTCTACTTTCCAATGTCGAAAGAGTCCAAATGCGTCTCCGTGCCCATGGGGGGGGTGACAAATTACTTCCCCATCCTACTACCACATTCTTCACTGACAAAACGTCCGACGCCTCTCGCTGCTCTATCACACTATTTCCATGGAAAGCGTTTCACCAGTTCTAACCTTTATGGCTAAAAACTACCATGCAGCGAAACACTCTCATTCTCTTCGTATTCCATTGCGGGTACGTAAGTTCCACTCGAACAGCTTCCTCCCACGAACCGCTAATTTGTGTAATCGACTCCCAAGAGGATGCTTCCTCGATCACTACAATCTTAACCTATTCAAGTCTAAAGTTAACAGTTATTTTTCCCACATATCCCCATAAACTGTGTCTCTTACTCTGTAGCCCTCTACCTCGAGTGGCTATTGAGTCTTGTACACAGTAAACATTATTGTAAAAAAATGTTCATGTTAACTTCACTGTTTGTAAATAGGCAAGTCAGCTCAAACAAGTGTACTCGCTAAAGTTTATAGTAATAAAAATAATACTGTCAGAATAAAAAATAAATGCATATACATATATATATATATATATATATATATATATATATATAATTGTTTATTTAAAAATTATATATATATATATATATATATATATATAATTGTTTATTTAAAAATTATAACATAAATATGTTATAAAATCACTACAAGAATAGCCATTTTGTTTCGACACCTCCCGTGTCTTATCAAGTGATGATGCTGAATGTAGAATAAAGGGTTTTAAAAGTTTCAAATTAATTAACGATCCTTCGTAAGGGGAAAACGCTGTTACATAAGCAGGAATGACCAATCAAAATACAAGTATACGAGAATTCAAAAAACTTGACAACGAAGTAAGGTTATAATAGCTATTAAAAGGTTTAAAGTTGGGGTTTTACTAAAATAGAATTTATTCTAACCAATAAGTATTAAATTATGTGATAAAATTTGATATTAAAATTAAAGGTAAAAAATTACCAATTTTAAAATCTAAATTTAATCTCTATTAAGTTTAAAATTATAAAACTACTGATGAGAAAAGAAAAAATACATGTTATTCAATTTATTTTTTCATTGAAATTACGTTAGAACAGACGCTAATTTCAGCTGGTCTTCCCGACAAAAACATATACATTTTAATTCCAAGTTTATGAATAGGATGTTCACCTCTCGCGTAAAACAATATACACACTCAGATTATAATACATAAGCACCCAGACATATTTAGATATATACAAACACAAATAGGTGACGAAACAGGAAACATCTCCACGGCCCTTTATATATATATATATATATATATATATATATATATATATATATATATATATATATATATATATATATATATAAAACGAACACATACATACATACACAATTAAATGTGCATGTATTTTCCATACACATAGACATCGATAAATCCACATCCACATACATATATACACAATTAAATGTGCATGCATTTTCTATACACATAGACATCGATAAATACACATCCACATACATACATACACAATTAAATGTGCATGCATTTTCTATACACATAGACACCGATAAATACATGTACACACATCCACATACATTGACCTCGACATTCTAATACAACAACCAGGAAATATTCACTATTCCATATACATACATAAACGTACATACCTATACATACATAAACATATATCCATATACATACACACACCCATATACATGTATCCTAACATACATACATAAACATATTCATACATACAGAAATATACGTAAATATACATATAGATACACAATACAACTGTATGTGTACATATATATATATATATATATATATATATATATATATATATATATACCAATATTTTTAACCTCTTCTCCTCCCTTTTACCTTCTTACTTTTTATATATATATAAAAAAACGCTAACATATATATACACTTATATACACACATACACATCCAGCAGTACAAACACACATTCATACGCACAAATACATAGACACATATACAGACATGGATAACACTGTGTAGGTACACAATACCCATTTATATCAACAGGATGACCATCAGGTTATAAAAGTAAAAATCTATTAAACTTACAGTGACATATTATCATGTTTACAATTAACTGCTAGTTCATATCTTTGATTTAAGAGATCAGTCTTATTTTTAAATCTAATTATTTCAAATTTTTCATTAAGACATAAGTAACACGGGGCATATAGGGAGTTACATGTCCGGGCTTTCTTAATCAATTTCCATTTAACCGTAGGTGTTTTATTCTTTTCTTTTAGACACTAAAAATACTTGGATAATGAAGTCATATACTCATCGTTACTCTTATTAAAAGATTGCATATACCCCTGCCAACGTCCCTTGAATGGTTTCCTATACATATATATATATATATATATATATATATATATATATATATATATATATATATATATATATATGTATATATATATATATATATATATATATATATATATATATATATATATATATAAATATATATATATATATATATATATATATATATATATATATATATATATATGAATATATATTTGAATATATAGTGCTGGTTTTAATAAAATACTGCTCGATGCAATATAACAGAGCTATCAACTATATATATATAAATATACATATTTTCATCTGTAGCACGTCTCGGAGTTTCATGCATTAAAGAGAAGAAGAAAAAACCAACAAAAAAAAAATAATCACCATATAAAATATGGACTGACTCATCATTGTGACAACCAGATATACTTATCAAAATTTTAATTATGTAACGGTCAGTCTCTCCTCAGCATCTGAAGATTGCGTCGTGCATAAAACTGAGTCGTTCTACTGGTGAGGAAAAATATGTATATTAATTAATATATGTGTAATTTTACCAACACAAGGAATTACAAAGAATATCTTGTTAAACGACAAATTGATTTTGCCAAAAATAATATTATGACATTATCTAACGGACAATATTTATTTCAATATAATTTTCAAATAAAAAGTCTCATTATAAAATATAAGAAAATTCAAAAGAGAATATGCAGGACTATGTTGTCTTTGACATTCAACACAACATAATTAACATATGTATATATCTGACATAAAAATCAACATTGCATAATAATTTAAATTTTCAGGCTTTAAGCCGGGAATTCTCAACTAGGGGTATTTCAAGGGTGAGGGGAATCAATTATTTTTTCTTGTCTTTTATTTACTGAATTTGAAGCCTATCATGAGTGTCAAAACGAAAACTCCTCTATAAAAATAATGCATGTAAATGCATAATATGTAAATGTACCAATATGAAAAAGAATGAAGATTTTCAAAAATATCTGCACCTTTTGAATCGGTCAATCTTGAAAAGGCGGGAAATGATATATGGCGAAATGGGTGTATGGGACAAAAAATGTTGAAAACAACTGCTTCAAGCGATCATCAGAGCATAATATTCTACTTTTCTCCTTTCTTTAGAAAGTTTGAAGAACTTATCGATCGAAATGTTATGGTAAAAGATAACAACAATCGTAAAAATATCTATAATGATTTAAAATTCTTTCATTACTGATTTTTCAAAGAAGGCCGTTTCTCTCTTTTACTGTTCGCAAGTTCTTATAATTCAGTGGTCCCCAAACAGTTTTTTCTCTGGGCCGCATTTTTGGAATAAAAATTTGCTCGAGACTCATCAAATTTTATGCGATAAAAAGTACATTTAAAAATAAAATAAAATAAAATAAAAACAGACACACACACACACACACTATATATATATATATATATATATATATATATATATATATATATATATATATATATATATATATATATAACTGTTCGTACTGGGACTCATGCATACAATTACAAGTAATCCATAATAATATTTTAAATTTCGAAATCATATTTATTATTTGGCATGTACATTTTTTGAAACTGTTTCTAAATCATTGATTCTCTTTGAATCATTCCACCTTGCCTGCTATCCTCTTCTGTCGGACCGTCTTGGGAAGCACTGCAATTTGATCGATTGTCTGCCTGACGAAACTAAGTTTAATATAATACATCTGTATCGTATAGCTTTCTGTTTGTCTCAAAACAACTTTCTTGCCTGTAAGGCATATATTAAATGTAACCAAAGAACACCTAGAATGATATATTTTACCGTGCAAAATTGTTTTGTCTCAGCTAGTTTAGGTATAACAACCACATTCCGGGAGAGCCCACAGAAGTGAACTCAGCAGTCTGTGAGAAGCACGTGAACGATCGCTCTTCAGTAGCTGCTTAATACGTCTGAAAAATTTATAATTAAATGCCGGTAAGGTAGTTTATCTGTTACTTGCTCTGTGTTTAGAATTGGGTTGGAAACATGGAATTCTAGCTGTTTTAAGCGTTAGACATTTCGGGATAATTGTAGGGCAAATCTTGGTCAGAAATGGCATTCACATGAAAGGCTATCTTCTAAATGGTTTTTGAGAAAGAATTTTGGTAGTAAAAGAGTTCCGATTTCATCATATATATATATATATATATATATATATATATATATATATATATATATAATTATTTATTTGAATATTACAACATAAATATGTTATAAAATCACGACAAAAGCAGCCATTTTGTTTCAACACTTCTTGTGTCTTGTCAAGTGATAATATAGAATATAGAATAAATGGTTTTAAAAGTTTCAAATTAATCAACGATCCTTAGCTAAGAGTAAACGCTGTTACGTAAGCTAGAGTGGCCAATCAAAAAACAAGTATAGGATGATTCGAAAAATTTGACAACTAAGCAAGGTTATCTAGATATTATATATATATATATATATATATATATATATATATATATATATATATATATATATATATATCAGATAACTATATATACATTTTTATATATCAAGAACGATGTATAACAAAGTGGAAAAAGAACATCGTCACATGAAAACTTCTACCACTTTGTCACACGCACACACACACACACACACATATATATATATATATACATACATATATATATATATATATATATATATATATATATATATATCAGTTGCTGATAGCCTCTGAAGAGTGTGAACGAAACTCTGGAGTCGGGATGCTGAAGGTAACATCAATCAGCTAAGTGACAAAAATTTACTCATATTAATCCTATATATATATATATATATATATATATATATATATATATATATATATTCTTCATGAATTTCTTCGATATGGGGTTGTTACTATTAAAGAAGGCGAGATGAAATCGATTCTAAGTATATATATATATATATATATATATATATATATATATATATATATATATATATATACAGTGGGGGAAAATAAATATTCGTACACTTGAAAAATTCTATCTTTATAAATGTAAAAGCCTTAAATAAGACAAATCTCGACACATTTTACGTATAAAGACACATACGAATAAAAAATAATAATAAACTTAATTAATTCTTATTATAACAGAAATTAATGCATTTTTTTTATCCTAACTGGTGAAAAAAGTATTCGTACAAATCAATTATTAGAATAAAATAATCAATTATGAAAAAAGTATATTGTAGAATGTTCCAGTAATGTTATCAGTAATTATAGTTAACGCTATTAGCCATTATCAGAGCATTCTGCAATTTCTAGTCTTACGAGAAGGTTCTAATAATGCCTAAAGGTAAAGAATTGACTATTTCACAAAAACAACACATTTTGTCTCTTTGGAAAGATGGGAACAGTTACAGAACGATTTCTAACAACCTGAATATTCCTTTTACTACAATTGCTTCGTTCATTGCAAGGTTTAAAACTCGTAACAGCGTCGAAAACCAAAGACAAACAGATGCTCCGAGGAAGATTTCTCTAAGATCAGCAAGGATATTAGGACGCCAGATCCAACAAAATCCACAGGTTACCCGAGAAGAGCTGCAGGAAGATCTGCGTGCATTAGGGATTAAAGTAACCAAGCGTACAATAAGTAATGAACTACACAAAAACAGTCTGAAATCACGCATCCCAAGGAAGACTCCACTTCTCTTGAAACGACACAGAGATGCTAGGCTAAAATTCGTTAGTGAACATAAGGATAAAGAATATTCGTTTTGGGAAAAAGTACTATGGACAGACGAAACTAAAATAGAGTTGTTTGGTCATAATTATCGAAATCATGTGTGGAGGAAGGACGGTGAAGCCTACTTACCAAAGAACACGTTGCCAACTGGAAAGTTTGGTGGTTGCAGTATCATGATCTGGGGCTGTTTTTCTGCAAAAGGTGTTGGCAGAATATCAATAATAGATGCCAAGAAGAATGCCGAAAGCTACCAGAAAATCCTGCAAGACAATTTAATGCGTTCTGTTGAGAGACTTCGGCTACCTCCTGATTGGGTTTTCCAACTGGATAATGATCCTAAGCATACCACTAGATCTACAAGGAAATGGTTCGCTGAAAGTAACGTTGATGTCTTGCAATGGCCAAGTCAGTGCCCAGACATGAACCCAATCGAGAATTTATGGTGATATTTGAAAATTCAAATTGGGTAAAGAGCACCAACAAATATCAAGAATTTGAAGACAATATGCCAAGAAGAATGGGACACAATACCCCTCAATATGTGCAAATCATTAGTTGAGACGTACAGGAATAGACTGGTAGCTGTTGAACTCAATAAAGGATATTCCGCAAAGTATTAAATTAAGTTAATATGCTTTTTTTGTTTTGTACGAATACTTTTTTCATCCGTTAAAATGACAAAAATGCATTAATTTCTGTTAGAATAAGAATTAATTAAGTTTATTAATATTTTTTAATAAAATGTATCTTTACACATAAAATGTATCAACATTTGTTTTAGTTAAGGCTTTTACATTTATAAAAATACAATTTTTCATGTGTACGAATATTTATTTCCACTGTGTATATATATATATATATATATATATATATATATATATATATATATATATATATATATATATATATATATATATATATATATATATATATAAACGTTATTTTAGTGGAGGGTTTAATAAATAAACGGAGCGTATACTCAAATACGAGTATCTACGAAAAAATCTTAAAAGTGATATAAATTTGCCGGATTAATAAAAAATACATTCCAATACATATATATATATATATATATATATAAAATCAATTTAAACATTATTTTTAGTGGATGCTCATAATTTCTAGATGCTCCGTTTATTTATTAAACAGTATACTTATACGAAGGGACACGGTGGCGTAATGGATAGCGGCTAGAATTGAGGGACCAGTTGAATCCATTACATTCACTTACGTGCTAATACCATTGGGAAAGGTATGAATCCTTTTCTTCTCCCTCCAGCCATGGATAAATAGCAGGACAGGCCGGGTTATTTAACTTTGGATGACAACTGGTCTACTGCAGAAAGAAATAGCAATCTACTGCGGGGAAAATCTGCCTCGTCAGTCATGTATCGAAAGATACATGATCGCCTTATTAATTTTCCTCCGCCGGGATGAATATTGGAGAAATTTTATTAAAGGAAACTATGCGCTCTCTGAATATTCAAGATGGCAGACAAAATTAAATAAATATTATGTTTAATAAATGTACGGAACGTCTACTCAAATACGAATATCCACTGAAGACAATGAAATCTCTCAGATAATTAAATAGAAAATTCATTACTTCTTTAGAATATATATTTTTTAAAGAGAGAGATTGATTGATAGATAAATATAAATATATAGATTGTCTAAAGATCGCGTTCAAACATGAACCAGACGGTCGCCACTCAGTGTCGACTTTAGACTTCACTCTTATATCTGCACACGTTCTATCCCTGATATTGAGCAGTTTTACCAGTATAGCATATCTTAAAACTATGTTCTATCACACACACACACACACAGTATATATATATATATATATATATATATATATATATATATATATATATATATATATATTCTTATTGCTACAAACATTATTTTTAGTAGGTACACGTGTGCCCACTTAACATAACATTTATAATAAGATAAAATGTCGGAGATGAAATCCTTTATATATATATATATATATATATATATATATATATATATATATATATATATATATATATATATATATATATATATATATATATATATCTTATTATCTATCAACATAATTTTTAGTGGATACACATGTCCCCACTAAACATAATGTTTATAAGAAATAATATCAGATAAGAAATCCTTCATATATATATATATATATATATATATATATTTTTGTCATCCACAGACAGGCTGTTTCGCTGTTTCACAGCTCATCAGCTCATGTATATATATATATATATATATATATATATATATATATATATATATATATATATATACACTGATGTGCTAAATATCTATTTTTAGATTTTAGATAAACACACAGTGACTGACAGTGACTCAATTCTGCCGAAGAGTCGTGCAATATTAGCTTAAATAGTCACTGTTTACAAATTCACACCTCAAACCAGAGAGCTCAACTGAAATTAATTTTTCAGGAGCCAATATTTTTGTCATCCACAGACAGACTGTTTCGCTGTTTCACAGCTCATCAGCTCATATATATATATATATATATATATATATATATATATATATATATATACACTGATGTGCTAAATATCATCGTATAGGTGCTTAGTATAGAATAGAATACAATTATATCTGGGCGAAGTGCAACATTTCTACTTGGTATTGACTTCATAATGGACTCATTCCAAACTAAAGGGGAAATGAGTTGGACCGGTGATTTTTCAACTTTCGGTCAATCAAAAGCAGATTTCATGAAGTACGCTCATTGCAGGAATCAAACATCTACAAAGTATGAAAACTATTAATTTTTTTTAAAAAATCAAATAATTAAAAAAAAATTATTGGTTGGAATAATAATAGCCTGTTCCCAAAACTTGGCTCATCCTGGGTATGACGATAAACTACATCCAACAGCAAGGCTTCTGATCAGGAGGTTTTGAGGAGCGTGGAACCACCTCTTAATTGCTGGTGTTCCCAGGTCCACCCTGACCCGGGGTGGTAGCACCTGTTAGGGTCCCATCTATCGCCAAATAGTTAATCCACAAACTGGGATCAAAACACTATAAAAGTGTAAAATAATTTTTAATATCAGAACCACTTTGTACAAGTTATTACCAGCAACAAATCTTTGAAGAAAAAAATTATTACGTGCAATACATTATTACCAGCTATACATTTTTGAAAAAAAATACCAGTTATACATTTTTGAAAAAATAATAGCAGCGATACATTTTTGAAGAAAAAATAATACCAGAAATAGATTTTTGAAGGTAAAAAATATTAACAGTAATACATTCTTTAAAAAAATCAAAAAAAAACAAAACAATATTACCAGCAATAAAAATTTTGTCAGTATTAAATAACCCATTAAGTTTGATATGCCGTAAAACAAACCAAACCAAACCAAAACTTGGCTGATTGCCATGTTAACCTAATAATGACGAAACTTCGTAAATTTACCATTTCAAAAGTAATGGGGTAAGGGGATTTCCGAGAGCATCTGTTCCCCACTCAATGCGTCTTTTAGCCTCCCAAACGGCGAGTGTCTCGGTGCCTGGGACGCCCGCTCATGCATGATGCTTCCGACCAAAAGACAATTTCTACTGCTTAGTAACCCACTACCTTGAGTGGCTCTTAGGCTTTTTACTGCGTGAAAGATTTTAAGAACATTAATAATAGACTAGAATTAGCGATTAAAGCCTGCATACAAAAATGCCTTCTTAAGTATGACTGTGTCATCAGATAAAAATAATTGTTCTCCTACATAATCGAGAAAATACTGCCAATGATGTTGGTCCCTATGTGAATGCCTCTAAAACTGAATTCATAGGTTTCAATTACCAAAGCTAAATACAAACTGTCTCAGGTAAATCAATAAAATCTGCCAAATCTTTTACATACCTCGGAAGCGAGATAAATTCTACTGAAAAGTATGTGAAAATTCGCATATCTAAAGCCTATGTAGCCTTGAATAAAATGGATGTTATCTGGAAATCTAATCTACCAAACAACATCAGGCGGGGGTGCTTTCGAGACACTGTAGAGTCGGTTTTAATGTATGGTGCCACTGCTTGGACATTAACTAAAACCCTATAGTCAAAACTTGATGGAACCTACACTCGGATGCTGAGAGCTATACTTAACATCTCTTGGAGACAACATCCAACTAAATCACAGCTCTATGGACCCATGCCTGGTAATTTTACAGTCTTTGACGAACGCAGAATGCGCTTTCCAGGCGAGCAAAACAAGAATTCGCGAGGGATTTATTTTTCTGGACATCTAGCCATGAAGCAAGACGGGTCCGTTGCCAAGCCATCACCTACATTGACCAGCTATGTTATGACAAGAATGCCTCCCTAATGACCGTCCAACCTTAATGGAAGACTGTTATGTTTGACGTGATAGGGTCATGAACGTCCGCACTAGCCCGACCGAATAAATAATAAAGTAATAAGGATATTGCACTAGGGATTGAAAAAATACGTGGCACCTTAAAACTAATATTATACCTATAGTAATTCGAGACCTAGGCATGATCAAATAATGGTAAAGGCAAGCACATTAACAACATTCTTGATAGCACTTGATTACACGAGATTAAAAAAGTTCACTATATAGCACTGCTCATCGACTCAAGAGAGTATGGTCAACGTAAAGTAAATATAAACACTGTACATGTTAGGTTTCACTTAACATATGAATTTGTATAAACAAAATGCATATATTTAAAACTTTGTCTTACCCCATAAAACTAGGTAAACTAGAGGAACTCCAACAGAAGTTAGTATATGAAAACGACAAGAAAGGACTAAACATCAATTGTAAGAAAACAATTTCTGGTTATCAGCAAAAGGGACAAACAACCCAAGATGCGAAGTACAAATGTGAAATGCACCAAAATCAAGGAAGTACAAAAGTACTAAAAGTACAAAAGAAGACGGAAAATGCAAAATCAAAATCCAAAGGCACATTGGGATAGCGAAAGATGCCTTTCAAAAGCTACACAAATTTATTTAGAAACAAGAAAATTTCGTTAAAACAAAGAAAAATTATTGGACTATTATGTAATATAGGTTCTCCTATATGGCAGTGAATGCTGGACAATCTTTTCATAGATGAAGAACAGACTACTGGATGCAACAGTTGAATCTTGGGGCGCAACATGTACTAAACGGAGAAAAGGCAAAACGTAATAACTGTCGTAGAATACCTACAGACGATAATGGGTATGCCGCCATTCACATAAATACAGTAGTAAATATTGTATGTTGGTCTGCAGTTGGAAATTCGTCTCCAGCTGTGCTGGTCAAACTCTCTGCCTCCGGGCTGAGAGGATCCCCAGACGAGGCTATGTCGAACGGCAGAGTCTCGTCTCGGGAAACAGTTACCCGACCCCGTTTTATACGGGGTCTACGGGGTAATTTTTGACCAGGCCTACGATCTCGGATACCCCACATTAAATTCGGCCTTGTGCTACATCTGACCGCGTGGGGCGATTGGTAGATGTCCTGCAGTTGGAGATTCGTCTCCAGCTGTGCTGGTCAAACTCTCTGCCTCCGGACAGAGAGGATCCCCAGACGAGGCTATGTCGAAGCACAGAACCTCGTCTCGGGAAACAGCTACTCGACCCCGTATTATATGGGGTCTACGGGTACCGAGCACACGGGCTCGGATACCCCACATTAAATTCGGCCTTGTGCCACATCTGACCGCGTGGAGCGGTTTGTAGATATCCTGCAGTTGGAGATTCATTGTAGAATTCGTTTGACTCACTTCTGGCAGTTGACTACTTATTCTACGCGCGGCTGGCGAATCTTATATGTGTTGTTCGTGTCTTAAATATTATCGTTCATTACCAACCTTCGCTTGATAATCTTATTCAGTAACCTTCCCTAGGTTACAACAATAACGATAATAATAAAAATAAGGATCTTGAAACTGAAATTGAAAAATGATGCACATTAATTTTCTTTTGTACCTATTATAAATGGAACCCTGGGTACGACCAGAAATGATACAGAGAAGAACATTAACAAAACCCAGTTAGTCCTTTTTCCCAAGAGATTCAGAATGTACCCTGTGTGGAACTGCTCATCTACTCAAGTGAGTATTAACAAAATAAACAAAATAAACAAAATAAAGCTCATCTACTCAAGTGAGTATTAACGAAATAAAGAAAATATAAACACCGTAAATGTTAAGTACCATTTAACATTAGAATTTATGCAAACACAATTCGTATATTTACGTCTTCTTTTATGTGCGGTGTCCCTTCAGAACGTAGGCGATCGTAGCTCTCTACAATGTCCCGTCCATTGTAGCTCTTTATGAATTTTAATTTTTTGCTATATCATCTAAAACTTGTTCCGCCATCCATTTATTCAAGCACATTAAGTAAGTTATGCGTTGTTTTCGTCTCTCCCGCTTGCTTTCAATCTGTCCTGTGGGTTTCAGATTTTCTAAGCCCTCTTTCCTCATTATGAACTTTAGAGATTTCAACTGTCTCTTCTTGATGTTAAGTGTAAATTTCCTTTTTTCCATTTTCTTTAAAAATGGTATTCTCAGCCTCCTTCTGTAGAACTATATTTATGCTTCCTCAAATCTCTTCTTCATCTGTGAGGAGATTGTCCAGCATACAGGAGAACTGATATGATGTAACAGTTCAGTACTCTATTCTTTGTTTATAACGAATTTTTTTTTGTATACCACATGGGCTTATCTCAGGGACTGAGTAATCATTTGATAAGCGATTGTAATTAAACAGAAAGCAAAAAAAAGATGATAATAATAATAATAATAACAACACGCTCGTGACCATCTCCAAGGAACTCTCTACATCGCAAGACGCCCTAGGGACACGTGACATTATTGGGAGTGCTTGGAAAAAAACTCATGTGCTAAGGAAAGTGTTGTGTTTCTAAGCAGCGGGTAGGAACTGAGATGTGACTATTATCACCCGGCAGAAAACATCTAGGGCTCAGAGAGGATATTAGATAATAATAATAATAATAATAATAATAATAATAATAATAAGAATAATAATAATGATAATGATAATAAGGATAATAATGATAATGATAATGATAATAATGATAATAATAATAATAATAATGATAATGATAATGATAATAATAATGATAATGATAATGATGATAATGATAATAATAATAATAATAATAATGATAATGATAATAATGATAATAATAATAATAATGATAATAATAATAATGATAATAATAATAATGATAATAATAATGATAATAATGATAATGATAATGATAATAATAATGATAATGATAATAATAATAATGATAATGATAATAATAATGATAATGATGATAATGATAATAATAATAATAATGATAATGATAATAATAATGATAATGATAATAATGATAATAATAATAATGATAATGATAATAATAATGATAATGATGATAATGATAATAATAATAATAATGATAATGATAATAATGATAATGATAATAATAATAATAATGATAATGATAATAATGACAATGATAATAATAATGATAATGATAATGATAATAATAATGATAATGATAATAATGATAATAATAATAATAATAATAATGATTATGATAATAATGATAATGATAATAATAATGATAATGATAATGATAATAATAATAATGATAATGATAATGATAATAATGATAATGATAATAATAATAATGATAATGATAATAATAATGATGATAATGATAATAATAATAATAATAATAATGATAATAATAATGATAATAATAATAATGATAATGATGATAATGATAATAATAATGATGATGACGATGATAATGATAATGATAATGATGATAATGATAATGATAATAATGATGATAATAATACGCAGGAATATAATTACATATTCAAATTACTAACGCCCCACACCGTGGGAATAGGCAAAAGGACAAGAGAGTTCTATAAAATTCACATTAAACTGATTAATTGCTCTTACTAATTAATGAATTGACGGACAATTTCAAAATAAGTACTATCCCCATCATGTTACTCACGTTGGAGTTGCATTCCATTCACTCTGGATGTGTTTCATCCGCTTTGTCGCGTTGATTACCAGCAGGACAGTTTTTTTTTCAAGCACCCTTTTGTACAAAGACCTGTATTGTTTTTATATATTTACACTTGTATATCACTTTTAAACATAACTTGAAGAAGACAGGCATACTGTTAAACATAGTGCCTTTTATTTTTGTTTTCTTTTCTTAAATCACGATCTTCTCTTCGTGTTGCAAAATATTGGAACAGTTACCTCAATTATTTTCATTAATAATTACTCTTTTATTTGTTTCTAAACAGATTTTCCTGTTTCTTAATAGTTTGCTTATCTTCTGGAAGGCATATTTCGCTACCCCAATGTGCCTTCTGATTGAACTCACAAACACTATGTGACTAAATTCACAAACCAAAGCTTTTACCCACTAGGCCATTGTGGCATAATGGTTATTAGTTCAATCCCTTGGTCGGGCATTGTGTACTTGCACTCAGTGGAAACGAGCGAGCAATAACTGAGCAGTACTAAATAAAAATAAGAACTAGACGATACCTCTTGACATGAGTAGTGGAACGAGAACAGTCTACTCCCGTAGATTAAATAAAGGGTTCAGTTCGGGATCCCCAGACCAATATACACCTGAGGAGGGTCAGAGGACAGACCGACGGGAACGTTGTGATAAAAACAACAAAGACAATAGTCTGAATATAAATAGAGTAAATAATTCTTTTTTAATCTTCATAAATCTGTGTATGTATCTGAATCTGTTCGGAAAAAAATGGTATTTTTCTAATTGATTCTCATTTGAATGTGTTATATGTTGCATTATTCAGAAGTCGGGTGAATAAATTACTTGCTTATAAATAATCCATTGAATTATGAGAACAAATGAAAATATTATATTACTCTCCTTGAATCTCCAGTTTTTATTTCTGTACTTTTTTTATGTTCAGCTGAAATGTACAGTTTTGCTCCAAGGCAAAACATGCATCAGACAAAATAAATATATTCAAACTTTGCTTTTTAGCTGTAAAAATCTGGTCAGATTAATAAAAACAATTCCATTACTTCTTTAGAAATTACTTTGTACACGTTTAGATACGAATCTGAGCAAATATGAAATTTCGAGTATCTACGACGAGAAGGATTTCGCTTAGAGGCACTATTCAGTCTTGCTTGATCAGCAAAATTTCTTTATGGATGATACCGGTATAAGCACGTCGGACCTAACGGCAGTTCGCACTGTCTAGTGGGACGCAGGTTCGAATCCTACCGGAGAATGCGTATTTTTTCTTTAAAAGATTTCTCGAAATTAAATAAATATACTATTTAATAAGTAAACGGAGCGTCTACTCAGACATTAGTATCCACTAAAAATAACGTTTAAAATAATAAAATCGGTCGGATCCATTACTTCATTAGAAATTGCATTTTAGATGTGTACATCAAACTATTTACCTTACTTTTACAGTTAATTATATTATTAAAATAATTTAAAACTAAATAAGTTTATGTCTGGATTGCTGGGATGAGGAGTTATCATTATTTAAACTATTTATATTCAGACTATTGTCCTCATCTTTTTTGTTCTTATCACAGTGTTTCAGCCACTGTGCCCTCCGGCTGTCACCAGGTGTACATCGATCTGGGTAACCTACAATAACCTAATGCATTGAAGCATTGGTTCGTGAATTTGGTGACATAGTAAATGTGAGTTCAATCCCTGGGTCGGACAGTGTGTATTTGTACTCAGTGGAAACGGGCGAACAATAACTGAGCAGTACTAAAAATAAGAACTAGACGAGATATTCCTAGACATGAGGACGAGAACAGTTTATCCCGTAGATTACATAAAGGGTTTAGTTCGGAATTCCATGAAGGCCGAAGGGCACAACGGCCGAAATACTGTGATAATAACAACAAAGATGAGGAGAATAGTCCAAATGCTTATAGTGGAAATAATAAGTGTTTATTGATTTTTTCTTATCTTACGTTTGTTAAATGAAAAGTTTTTATCCTTTAAGGTGGATTGATAGAGACTAGTTTTCTCATATTTTTCTACGGCGTTTCAATCGTGTATCTTCCAACTGTCCTCGGGTTCTAGATTTTTCCGAGAAATAACAGAGACACGAGGAAGACTGAAGGATAGATGACCGGAGCGTTCCATTTGATTTACCTTTGAATAGATAATTTTCATTAATTAAAATAATTTTCATTAAAAAACAAAACAAAAAACAGACTGAAAATTGCACGGTATTGGCACCCACTGAATATGACAGAGTGGTTCAATGTCTGCACTAGAAAATCTGCAACTTCTACAGAAAGGAAATTGAAAGAAATTGGTATGAACGCCGGTCACACCCGGTTACAGAGATAGATCCTGTACCAATTTAATGGGACTTTACAATACAAACAGATAGAATGATCAAAGCTAATCGCCCAGACATAGTGATCAGAGACCGCAAAGATAAAATGGGCCTTCTTATTGACATGGCAGTTGGGGCCCTCGCATTGATTGGAAAAGATTCCACTAAACTCATTGAAGGATATCCTGGTAGCATTTGCCTCAAAGTAGTACAAAAAACTGTACTCAGAAGTACAGACCACACCTTACGAGGGCCTTTATCTATGTAAAATGTGTGTGAAAGAAATGTGTATACTACAGAAACCAAATGAAATCTCTATATTCATTAAAAGAAAATCTCACAAAAAGATTTAAATTATCGACATTATTTACACTCGGTCTATTGTCCTCGTCGTTATGGTTATTATCACAACATTTCGGCTGTTTCATTCTCCGACCTTCTTCAGATGTCTGTCGATCTGCGAAATCTTTCTAACTTAATTCTTTAAACTACGAAGATAGATTGTTTTCTTTCCGCTGACCATGTCTAGCGATATTTTTTTTCTTTTTAATCGGTATCCTCCTATGAAAGACAGTGAAGCCACTAAGACATTAAGGGTTACAGGGCGTGTAATTAATAATTAGGAACAGAAAACGTTAATAATGAGCGGAAAGAGAACAGAGTAATCAGAAGGACAGTAGATGGCGATTGACATTGCATTTAGATTTTTGCAGATCATAGTTGGCTGGAAAGCATGGAGCTGGAAGGAAGTTCCACAAGCGAGAAGTGCGAGAAAAGTTCTTGTTTAGTACTGCGTAGCAATAACTGAACTGTACTCGAATATGCGGAAAGCAACAGACACTTGAATTAGGCTGGATAGTAAACGGTGATGGCTAGAAGTGACGAGCAATTATAAAGATAAATTTTCTTAAAATAAAATTTTCTTAAAATTGAAATTTCTTAAAAATCTGAAAAATTTTCTTAAAATAAAATAATAAGATAAATTTTGTTAAAATAAAATGTTCTTAAAATTAAAATTAAAATTTTCTTAAAAATTTTCATAAAAATTTTCTTACATTTAGGTTCCTTCAAAATGTGGTTGTGCGTGTAGAATCAGCAAAGCGAGTTCAAATTCCGCCTTGTATTCACTTCACAACAATGCTCTTAGGAAAGGCACGGAGCCATCTCTTTTCCCTTCAGCTATGAGTTAATAGGGTAAACTGGGATCTCCAGGCTTGAGTGGCAGCCACTTTAAGCGAAGAACGACTGTGAAGAAAGCAACGAGAACTACTTTGCTATCTTTCCCAAGTCATAACAATTCAAAGTTATAAAAGCAAAGAAAGCTATAGAGAGTCATTATCGCATACGTCTAGGAAGAGCATGGTATTAAAAAGAAAGAGATGTGGCGGGAAAAATTGGCTTACCATGTTCTATAGCTTGTTGTTATAGTTAATTTGTTTTACGTTTTCCTTGATTTAGTGGAGTCGCACTTTAATTTTTAATGTGTGAAAATCATTCTTTATTTCCTTAAGTAACGAAGATCCTAAAACTTTGATTTGAAAGCAATTTTCATTATGACATCGGGGTACCAGTCCGGAGCAGCCGTAGAAGTTGCCGCCCTTCTAAGCAACATCACAAAACTGAACAACATCTACAAAATATGTTACAATTACGATCATTCATTTTGTTTTTGATTGCAGGCAAAAAAGCAAATACAATGAAAGCAACTAAATAAATAGATGGGAAAATATATTTAAAAGGAATTAGAAAACTTCATTTATTTTTGTAAGTAACTAACAATTTTTACAATAAGATACTATTACATTAACAATATAGGTACTATGAAAAAATCCTCTCCCTGTAATTGACTCGTAGAGTGACCCTCAAAGTAAATATTCTTCTATGTGCCGTGTCCCATCATGACGTTGACGATCATGGCTCTCCACAATTACCCGTAATTAACTCAAACTCGCCGGGCAGGTTATGTTTCGTTTTACTCTTTTCCACTTGCCTTTTTTTTTAACAATGATGTTCATCCTGTACAAGGCCCAAGGCCCACTCGAGATAGAGGGTTGCTAAGTCAGCACAGCTTATGCGGATATATATGAAAGATAACGTTTAACCCTAGACTTGAACAGGTTATGATTGTAATGATCGGGGAAGTATTCCCTTGGGAGTTGGTTCCATAAAGCAGCGGTTCGTGGGAAGAACCTGATCGAGTGGAACTTAGGTCTCACCAAAGGAATTCGAAAGGAATGAGTCTGGAATGACTAGTCCTAGCTGTGAAGGTCAGGACTGGTGGAACTAAGGAATGAAGTTAGTCTGAGCATTTTCCATTGAAATAGCGATAAAGCAACGAGATACTTGTAGCGTATCGTCTGTGAGAAAAGGGTTACGGGGGGTGAGGAATAATTCGAACGCAGAGACGCTTTTTGAGTCTATCGAGAGCGAAAAATTAAAAGTTGGCATCTCCTGTTCATATATGACAGCAGTACTTTATTTTCGGCCTAACCTGCCTCATGTGAAGATAAAAGATAGCAATGTGCCCTGTGAGTATCAAATTTTTCAAGCCCTCTTTCCTAGAAATTTCAACTGTCTCTTCCTGATATTATGTATCAGCGTCTTTTTTGTTTCCATTTTCTCTAAACCATTTTCGATCAATGGTATTCTCAGTATCCTTCTGTTGCTTAAAGTCCTCTTCATTTGTAAGGAGGTTGTTTAGCATTCATTTCCATATAAGAAAACTGCTATTACATCTTACAACCATAAAGTGAATTTAGGTAAAAATGGCAGAAGTGGAATGAGAGGGAAAATGGCACAAGTGGTATGAGAGAGGAAAATGGTACAATTGGAACGAGGGGGGAAATAAAACAAGTAGAATGAGGAGGAAAAATGGCACAAGTAGAATGCGTGGGGAATGGCACCAGTGGAATAAGGAAGAAAATGGCACAAGTCGAATGAGAGGGGAAAATGGCACAAATGGAATGAGAGGGGGAAATGGCACAAGTCGAATGAGAGGGGAAAATGGCACAAGTCAAATGAGGAGGAAAAATGGCGCAACTAATTTTGCATGGTGATTCATTAAACTAAATGCAGCTCCAAAAATATTACTCCCTGAGATTGACCGCTCCTCTGACCCCGATTTACACCCGAGAGTAAATTTTGTACGGGAATGTAATATTTTTTAGTGTTGAGTACGAGCTAGAGATGGCTGTGTTAATAATTGGTCGGTACAGGGGCTTAAGATCACTGAAGACAATCAGCGAACAGTGTACGAATTTTGGTTGGAATTATTTATGTTTAATTTTAAAAATACATTCGAGAAAGGAATCTATTTTCCCTCCCTTTGTTTTGTTTCATTACTAGATATTATTACAAACAAGACTGGTCACTGGTTTGATAGCGAGTGGGTTAGTGAGCTTTTAGGTAATCATCCTACCTGTCGATATAGTATCAGTAAAAACGTTGTTGCGCTCTCAATTTGACAAGAAGCTTTAACTTCCCTTTTGGGTAATATTTAAAGCGTGTGTATCATTTGTCAGGTGGTTGTTTCTCCTAGAAACCAAAACCTTGAACTCATAAAGTGGATCTTTTGTTTACAACTGAGTGATAAAATGTGACATCCGACATTCTGTTCGCTTCAGTTTCGCAAGACATCTGCCATAAAACGATGGTTCGTAATGCTGTTGAGTATGACATTGACCGCGTGTTTGATCCTCTTGAGTGACCCACTACCGTGACCTCATGCTAAACCAGACTTACTATCCCACTTAAAAGATGGCTACACATTAATTTATTCATACGTCGCTTGCGATGGTTCTAAAATTAGTCTAGCAAATCAGTGCTAATTTAACGATTTGTATTCTCACTGAAGGTACCAAGGTAACGGTCTCACGCCAGTATTTTTTAAAATTCTATGTACCGTGTACTTTCAGGACGTGGGAGATCATGGTCTTTCTATTCTTTGTAGCTTATGTTTATTCAGAAGGAGGCTGAGTATACCATAGAGGGAGATTTAAGAAACGAGGAATTTTTAAGGGAAATAGAAAGGAAAAAAAATAATTATACATAAAATCAGAAAGAGACAATACAAATTTCTGGGACGCATTATGAGGAAAGAAGGCTTGGAAAATTTGACACTCACAGGAGATATTGAATGTAAAAAAAAAAAAAAAAGACCAGCCGGCCATCTATCTGACGAGCTTATGCGAATGGATAGCATAATAAGACGGATGGATAATAAAACGATAAGCACTGTTAAGAGCTAAGAAGGATAAGAAGTTGTGGAAGGCCATGATACTGAAAGAATACGACCCATAGAAGAAGAAGACAGAAAAGTCACGCATTGATCAAACCTCACTAATGATGATGCAATCCTTTGCATCAATCTCCAATTCTTGAACGAGAGAGAAAAAAAGTTTTTCCGTCTGTTCTTATGTAAATATTCAGTCATTTTCTCTCACATATATAGGGCTTGGTGGCAAGATATGTTTATTTTAAATCCACCTTTACAAATAGCGGAATTTTTTCTTTAGTTTCCGCCTATCCACATATATAGCAAAATGTCACATACAAAGCTTGCTACCCAAGTTTCGAAGAATTTAAGACGCCAAATGGGCCCCGCAGAAAAAAAAAAAAAAAAACGAAAAGTAAATGTAAGCAAATCTATTGTGTCGCCAACCCTTTTATATCTTAGATTATCTACCACCGGCACTTTGAAATGTTTCAATCAACGTTGACTTCACACCTTTCACACTATGTACTAGAAAGCAACTTCATTACGCCAAAGGCCTCAAAATTGCAAAATTTACGAGAAAGGACAAGTCGAGATGAAATAACTGTCATCTACCAAAGGCTTTACTGATCGATGAAATTACCACGAATGAGGGCAACAAAGCGTATCATCAAAGAGTTATAAGAATTCTTTAGAGAAGACCTGCCCTTCCTTTAACATTTCTTAGGGCCAGTGGACAGCATAACCAGATGACAGATTTACACGCCAAGAAGCAGTCTCAGCGGATACGTTATTATGTCTGGAGACTAATGATGAAAAATAGCATTTATTTTACACAGAAAATATTTAATTTTAAATATAATATTTCGCCATTAACTGCATAGATTTAACGCCAGTGGCTTGTTCAGATTTTTAGATGAACAATTCAGATTTATTTCTTGGCGGAGTGATTTCAGTATTAAAAAAAAATACTGTGCCCATTCTTGGAGAGGAGATGGGCACCGCCAAGATATCTGAAAGACCAGTGAAATGATCATGGGGAAGAAGAATCAGAGCAATCCCATGCGGGATCGAACGAAACCCGGACCAACAACGACCGCGTGTACCATTGACGCCCATTAGAATGGGCATGACAAGCGGGTTAAAGCTACAAAAACCATCAAGCTACCACCAACGCAGGATACAAATATCGGAACCTGGGACGTTCGCATCTTCTATGCATTCAGAGAAATAGTGGACGGTCATGACAATGCCAGAATTCCTGAGAGCCACCGCCAATTTATCAGGATGAAGGCTGTTGTCTCATCTGCCTTCATGTCCCTGTCCCCGACGACTGAAGCAGTCGAGTGATTGATGATAATGACGATGATCATTATTCAGGACGTTGGCGATCATGGTTCTCCACAGATTCTTTTTTTTTACTTATTATCTACGAATTACTATGCATTTTTGGAAAGATAATGTAGTATTTTCTAGTTGCCTTCTTTACGAATTGGATTTCAGTATTGCCAAGGCTAGAGAAAACAGTCTACTCTTCTATTTAATCCCTAGCCTGAGTGAAATGAAATGCATTCATGCCGTTCCCTTGGTCATTAAAGTAAATGCAGCGGCGAAGCTGGAATTTGAACTCAGTTCGCCGATTCCTCGCTGATAACTGCGACGTTGTTCGAACAACGTGATTTCCGTATAGGCGTGCGAAATATCCGGCGAGACCTGAGAAACGGCTGGTGGAATTTGACAGATGAACAAAGGGGATAAAATCTACTCGAATTCGCCGAACCTTTGTTCGAATGAACGTGTAACTCGCGTGTCTTACATGTTCTTTGTGAACGTCTGCAGCTTTTGCCGTGTTTTGTGTACTCCTTGCGCCTTCGCGTATATGCGTGTGAAGAGCCGTGTGTTATGTGCTATTGTGCCGGAAGAATAAAGTGAATACACTCGCCACAGAGAACAAGGTATTTCTCACGTGACAAGAGGATTAACCTGTATTTCTTACGAAGTTCGACGTGACTAACGCGTGTATCATAACTTAATCATCTCCAGCACTGAGCTGAAAACTAAAACAAGGACGAATTTTGAAAGTTATTCGGAACTGTATGGATTTGAATTAAGACGTCTTTTGACCATTAAAAAACTTTTTCGTTTTTCGCAGCCGATATTCCATTTTGGTATTTCGCTTTCGTCTTGTTTCTCGTGAACGTTGATGTATTTTTCTATATGATAGCAAATGCTGAACAATTACCTCACAGAGACTTGAAGCAACAGAAACGTGGTTCTACAGAAGAATGCTGAGAACACCATTAAACGAAGATGTGAGCAACGGTGAGGTTTCAGAGAAAATAGAAATAAAAAGGATACTTATACATGGTTCTAGGAACATTAGCCGTAAACATTTTTGCTGTAGGAAAACTCGACTCAGGAATTTTCGCCGCAGAAAACTTTGCCGTATAGGATTTTAGCCGTAAGACAATTCCATCTCATTTGTTTTTATATGCGAAGTAACTTCTGTCAAGTATATCTGGCTCACACTATTGTTATTTCGATTTAAACATCTTAATAAGCGAAGTTATAGGTTCAAAATCCTACATTATTCGTCCTGGTCAGTGAGGAGCGCAAAAATGTCAACTTGACACCAGAACCTACGTCATGCAATTTCAGATTTCAGATTTACCGTTAAATTTTCTGTTAACAATCAGTCAGCCAATAATTCTCACTCAAACAATATATTCCATTTCAAACAAACTTACAACTTGAATACGCAGCCGACTTCAATATAAAATATCTGATCAAAGAAAAACAACCCTTTAAAACTCTCAATAAGTCTTTTGAAATTTACACAAATTATTTGCAAACATAAACTGTTTTAAATTCACTATAAAAACCCATTGCTCCAAAAGGGACGTTCAAGGTAAGGGTCTCAAAAAAAAAGAAAAGAAAAACAAACGCGGTGAAACTGTCTTACGGCAAAAATCCTATACGGCGAAGTTTCCTACGGCGAAGTTTCCTACGGCGAAGTTTCCTACGGCGAATTTTTTAAAATTTCTATAGAAAGAAACTTCTGTTTGAATTTATGGGATTAGGAATTTTCATTATTTACATGTAAACTATTGACCTCATTTTTGTTGTTCTCACAACACTTCGGTCGTTGTGCTCTCCGGACTTCATCTGGTGCTTGTCGATCAGCGTAACCATCAGGAAATTTCGAACTGAATCTTTTTTTTTTGTTCTCGTTTCCCTGATCATATCTAAGGATATATTGTCTAATTCTTTTTACTACTGTCCATTTATTGCTCGTTCCGTTTCCATTGAGACCAAATACACACTGGGACAACAGCCTTGTAGATTAAGGCGTTGTTTTGTGAATTTGGTGAAAAAGTAATTCTGAGTTCAATTCCTAAAGCAGACAGTACATAACGGTCAAAATGTTGCGATTGTAACAAAGATGAGGCCAATAGTCAGCAAGTAAATAATCTAAATAACGAAACACTTATATAAAATATTGACAAAAAATCGGCGGCGTACCAAGCGTTTGTGCTGTTTGGGGGCGGTCGTAGAAGTTGCGACCTCTCTAACATAGCACAGTTAATTGTGTATGCTCATTCATGAAACTAATTCAACTAAACGCTGCGCCCAAAATTTGCCACCCGCATCTCCCACCTACCTCTATGTCCGCCAATGCACACAGTTACGCTTTCTTATTTTTTAGTGCCATAAAACGATGTTTTTCTTTTTACGTCCACAGGTTTTCGTAACCTTATGTATGCAGAAGAAAAACAGTAATCCCAGAATTCAGTACTATCCGCGGTTTACATATCTACCTCCTTATCCTCGCGTATATGGTGGGAAGGATCTCCTGGTAATGTTTAGGCTATTTTTTTACAGTAAGCTTCACCCTTTACAAGTTCCGGTGGGCACTCATGGTAGAGGGTTACTTTAGGGGGCAATTCGTGCGGAGAGAAGTGGAAGATAACGGTTAAACCTAGCTGTGGACAGGTTAAGATTTTACTGATAGGGGAAACATCCTCTTGGAAGTCGGTTCCACAAAGCAGTGGTTCGCGGGATGAAGTTAATCTGCACAATGTCAAATTGGAGAAGGGCGGATAATTTCTTAAGTAGGGGGGGTTCTAGCCAACAATATGAATCTGTGAAAGCTAATCAATTCGTCACAAATGAAAAATTAAAAAAAAAACTTTAAATGAAAAGGATGTGGTTCTACCAACGAATGTTGAGAATGATATGGGCAGAACATGTGAGAAACGAGGAAGTTCAAAGGAAAACAGAGGAGTGACAAAGAAACTGTTGATTAAAATAGAACAACCAGAGAGACAGAGAAACACAGAGAAAGAGAACGAGAGAGAGACATAGAGAAAGCGAGCGAGAGAGAAAGAGAGAGACAGAGAAACGTAGGGAGAGTGGGCGAGATAGATAGACACAGAAATACAAATAGAGAGAGAGAGAGTCTCAGCATTCAACGGATCAAACTAGAGATGACTAAATAGAAAACATGATGATCACATTACCGTCATTGTCCACTGCGCCTTATTTGCCTTCTATATAATAAATGCGAATGTCAGTGTGTCACTGTGTCACACTTTTTCAATTAAAGAGATACAACTCTCTAACTTCCAATAGCTCATGTTACAGAAATTTTGGATTCTCAAGTTTTCATTGCTGCGATTGTTTTCGGCGATTTTTTACGTGATTTTTTGCGACGATTTCTTTTTTGTATGATAACAATTTTTATAACTTGGAAAAAAATGGGGAATTATCGAAATTAATTGCGAAATCCAGCAAAAGTTACCCATGAAATAAAAATAATTTTGTGTACGGAAATTAAGGACCTACGTACGTCAAATTGTCTTTAAATTAAGTGGCAGCAGAAGAATTATGTTGAACTTTTAAGCGGTAAGCATAAATATTAATGCAATACTTAAATGCAATGATCAGTTTTGAGTTCTTCTGTAGTTTATTGTTGACTATCGCATACGGCAGCAGCATACCTCGCAAAAAGAAATCTCCGACAACAGAGGACCAAATTGCAATCAAAAGAGACAAGGCTGCAGCGAGAAAAAGAAAGTTCCGTGCAAATGAAAACACAGATGAAATGGCAGCCAGGAGAGTTTCCAATGCTGAGAATATGTGTAGTATTCAGAAATAATTGAGATCTCTCTTCCATCCTTATTGAGAATTGAACAGTCGACTATAGATATAAGCAGTTGATTTTTTTTCACATGTATTGATGAAGTGGAATAAAGTTTATCTTTAAGTTTATTCGGGCTTTCTGTTTTCACTACAGGACCCGGAACTATGTAATTGTAAGATTTCGGATACGTCACAGTACGCGTGCTAGAAAAAGAAAAAAAATCATAGTTAGAATAGAGTATCGAAAGAACAGAAGATTAGGTAGAAGAAACAAAGAAGAAAAGGTTTAATAGAAACCAGCTTAGAAACCGCCCTTCAAGCGGACGTTAGGCTGGCTCCTACGGAGGGCTTTTGGGTCTTTTATCTTCAGCGTCCTATGTAAGTAAGCGAATTTAGAAATAATAGAATTATTTTATCTTTAATCGACGTCTTAATTCGGCATAATTTTTCTTTGTATACGCATTCGGTTCTCGTAGTTTTTTTTTTACATTTATTTTGCTTGCAATTTTTATTTACTTTTACAAACACCATTCTTTATGATCCCTTCATATAAAGTCACTCTTAAAAGACATTATGGAACTGTAGTATTCAGAAGTAATTGAGATCTCTCTTCCACCCCTGTTGAGAATTGAACAGTCGACTGTAGATATAAGCAGTTGATTCTTTTTTCACATGTATTGATGAAGTGGAATAAAGCTTATCTTTAAGTTTATTTGGGCTTTCTGTTTTTACTACTATATGCAAAGACTTAAGGTCTCTCAAAGTGGAATGCCTAATTAAGAGCTCTCTGCAGGAGATAGCGTAAATGCCACCCGATAAGGCAGCTTTTAAACTAGTTTCTATCATATTTTAGCTATTGTCGTCTCTGTTTCTCACAATGACTCTACTTAGGGTCCGGTTTCTCACAGGTTTGGATTTAGGGTCTAACAAAAGCCTTTAACAAAGTCTTTTTGTTTGTGGAAATTCCACTTACATTGAGTCACTCATTCTTTCTAAGATTCCAACAATTAATATTTTATCACTGTTCTCTTAGCTATACACTGTAAATGTTGGGGCATATCGCCGAGAAGCATGCGTTACTGAACTTTCAGCAGATCATTGCTATTATATACTAAGATGATTCTCACTGGGTTTCCTAACCTTGCAACCTTGAACCAGATTAAGTTACGCTGAATGAATACTAATTGTCTCGATCTTCAACATGGAACCCAAGTTGTGTTTAGCAAATACTATTTAGGGGCTGAACCGTTAAGTAATAAACAGTGGTTCCGAAAACCATGTAAAGAAGTTGAGGATACTGATAGAATGATAACATGAGGCTTGAATCTTCATTACAGTAGTTCGTCAGTTACTCTCAGCCAGTCTGTTTTATGGTAGTGGCCCCGGACAATACGTCGACCTTATATTCTCTGTCTGCGATGTGTGAGAAAACTGCCCCGACTGCCTGGTATGGTTGTTTATACAACCATCTGTCCAGCATTCTCGTACTCACTTTTGCAATACCAGATACAGATGTGAGGTCATGTGTTTCCGTATTCAGTGGCTGGCAATCGAGTTAATCATCTATTGCACCCAGTTTCCTCGATGCCTGGTGCCTACGGCCGCATCACGTTGAAACAGCGGTTCTCGTACGATCACTGAAATTAAGCAACGGAAACCACTTAAGAATACCACATGTAGTAAGTTTAGATGTGCGGGTGATGTAATGAATAAGATCTGAGTTTCAAACTTACAGCACCTGTTATTCCAAAGCGGTCACCCAGATACTGGCCAGGTTCGACGTTGCTTAAATTCGGTGATCATATAGGAACCGCTGTTTTAATTTGATGTAGCAAGAATACAGCGGCTTCTCTTAATTCTTTTGAGGATTTGACGGACCCAACTAACATCAGTTATCCTTTTATTTTGTGTATTTTATTTTGATATTTTAGTTTGTTTTGGGGTTCATTTCCTCCCCCCCTCATTACGTATCATCGACAGATTTTTATATATAGAATTTTATAATCGTTAATTTTTATGTCATGGGGTGTTTTTGTAGGTCCCCTGAGAGTATGCGGTATTGTGGTATATGGAGGATTGAATGATGATGGATAAGTTCTTTTGGTGGATGAGCAAATTGTAATGAGTGAATGGGTCGTGAATCTGATTAGCTGGGTATAAGATAGTAAGTGATGACCAGCCTCAGCCCATTCCCCATGCCATTTTCGCCCTTGTGTCACAATTCTATTTTATAGCGATTTTCCAAGCGTAGCATGGATGTGGCACAAGGCCGAAAGTAAGGGGCACCCAGTGAGGATTGAACTCACGACTCAGTCGTAATTGTTCTAGAGAGACAAGCTTGCTAACCATTACACCACCTCGAGGTGCCTAACATTTGTATTTTATATACAGTAAATTTTGGCTTAGGCAAGAAGGGTAAAAGCTGGTTTAAATTAATGGCAGAACAGGAACTGAGATGGTGTAGCAAAGAGACAAACATTAGTTAGAGCTACGCCAGATGGGAATTTGTGGAGAGTCATAAGGTCTCACGTCCTGAAGGGACACGGCACACAAAAGGACCCAACCTTTGTAAATAATTATTTTCTGAAGGCTCCGTGTGTCAATTGAAAAAACAAATGAATAATCGGACGCTGACAACAGAACCGATAGGGAGTGTCACGTTGGCAACAAATAAGATAAGAATTTGTTATTTTCTGCCCTGATAACCGTGTTGCTACCCGAACAGCTGCCAAAGCGTACTAAATATCTTAATTCCTTCTGGTGGTGAAGCTTGTAAAACTGGGTTACTAAATCTTTGAGATTTGTAATGTACTGCGATACCCACATTTTTATGGTCTTGAAGGAAATATCAATCAATCCCCACCCAATAAAAAACCTCTCAGTTGAATAAAGGAATATATATATATATATATATATATATATATATATGTGTGTGTGTGTGTGTGTGTGTGTGTGTGTGTGTGTGTGTGGTGCATTTAAACCATTCTGAAGATGCAGTGTAAACCAACTGCAGAAGTAAATTTAAGTTTATAGCTATAAAATTCAAATGTAAGGTTTTTCTTTGAAATTTTTCTTAATTATATATATATATATATATATATATATATATATATATATATATATCGCCAAATGATAGAAAGAACAGATGAAGTATAATCCACTGTTCGTAGCATTTACTATTAAAAAAGTGCTCAATACAAAGTAGAGCAATAAATTATTATTATATTTTTATTATAAGAGATTATAATAAAAACATTTTGAAATCGCTACACAAAAGCTTTCATATTTTAATACTAAGATTATATTTCTTCAGGCGATGGTACCATCTATTATAATATCTTATAATATAATAATAATAATAATAATAATAATAATAATAATAATTATATATATATATATATATATATATATATATATATGTGTGTGTGTGTGTGTGTGTGTGTGTGTGTGTGTGTGTGTGTGTGTGTGTGTGTGTGTGTGTGTGTGTGTGTGTGTGTTGGGGACATTTCTAAAAAGTGTGGTATGTCATACACAAGCCTTCACTACTATAATCAAATCATGTCCGGATAGCTTTTCGATTCTCACTGGGTGCCCCATGATTTCGGCCTTGTGTCACATGTAAGCTACCCTCAGAAAAACATGGGTACATTGACTTGGTGTAATGGTTAGCAAGCTTGTCTCGTTAGAACAATTACGACTGAGTAGGGAGTTCGATCCTCACTGGGTGCTCCCATGCTTTCGGCCTTGTACCATATCTAAGCTGCACTTAGAAAATCGCCATATGTGTGGATAGTACTGGCTGTTGCTACACCCTCACTTGTATTTGCATTTATTCGTATTTTGTATTCGTTGAAAAAAAGAGAGAGAAAAAAGAAAAAAAATTCACACCGTCATTCGGAATATTTTCAATGTCTCTATTGATATAAAAAGTCAAATTTGTAAGACTTATGGCGACATTGTCGCTGTTTATTAACAGTAGAGTGAACCGTAGGCATTACTCATTGCTGGCTAAAACTTTGTTTTTTTTTCTTCTTTTTTTGCCAGGACTCATAGCCTAATGCAGGCTTTCTCAAATTGCCTGTTATATAAAACTATTTTTTAATGTTTATATTTTAGCAGGGTCTTCTTTCAGATAACCAATGCGGCTTTCGCTTCTCTATGTCAAATTCTGACGTATGAACGATTATCAATGAAAGAAACTAACAAGCTCTAGATAAGAATGGTGAAGCTCGAACTGTTACTTTGGATATCTCGAAGGCATTTGACAGGTTTTGGCATGCTAATCTTCTTCACAAATTGAAAAGTTATTTTATGTCTGGACGAATTTCTAAACTGATTCAGTTCTTATCAAATTGCAAAATGAAAGTTATCTTGAGTAGCCATTTTTTCTAGATAATTTTTGCATTAATGCTGGTGTTCCACAGGACTCTATCATTGGATCTACGTCACACCTAATTTTCACCAACGACCTTCGTGATGTCATCAGTTCTCAACTCGGTATCTATGTTGATGGCACAACTATTTACTCATATCTTAATAATAAGCCTGATCGGTTCGATAAGGTCAAATTGGCAGTTGGTCTAAAAAATGACATACAATATATTATTAACTGGGGAAAAGAACGGCTCGTTGATTTTTAATCGTCTGAAAGAACCCTTTTTGACTTTCATCAGCATGGCTGATGCTAACCTCCAGAAGAGTGACTCATTGCGCCTTCTGAGACGAAGTTTGCGCTGACATGAAATGGAAGGATTACATTGAATCTATATCTGCTGCAAGGAAAGTTGGTTCATTGTATCGTGCTAGACGTTGACTAGTCAATAAAAAGCGTTGGTTAAGCGGATTTAGTTACTTGACAACCTTGGTCAGATAGTGTGGTTCAATGGAAGAAACAATTGACAAGAACAAATTAACTAGGAATAATTAACTAATCTGAGGTATCACCCTGGTGTGGAAGATGGAATCAGTACAATCGTTCCACGTTCTGTTAGAAATTTCAGGAACGACGACAGACACCCAAAGACTATCAAAGAAGACAACGGTCGAATGACTACAACAACCAAGATAAAGACATTAGACCAAGTTATTCAGGGTACGAAATGGTATCGGAAATTACCTGTACTGAATCTTCCATCAGACGCTATAGCTGACTCCATTCAAGTGAGGGAGCTCACAAATTGTGGGGTGAATGTCTTAATGGACTAACTCCCACATTCTTTTCGTTTAGGGAGATTGACACTGAATGCTCAGCATCCTTAACCGACATCCGACCGGCATTGAAGCACACGTGCCATTCAGAAACTTGTGTCTGACGCAAAGAATGATAGCCGACAAAGTATAACGAGAGTCTCGTTGGATTTGCTAACATTCATGTAAAATTTTATGCAAGGACATTTTTTAACCATTACAAGAATCAGAATAAGCCAAAAATGGAGTATTGCTGACATATTGGATTCAGATACTTTTCCACTGACGTAACGTAATTTCCCTGAGCCTTTTCTATAAATATTTTCATGTTACTTGTTCTTCTTTTTACAGTAAGGTTCGCTCTGTGCAAGGCCCGTGGGCCACTCGAGGTAGAGGGTTACGTTTCGGTGTAGTTTATATGGATAAGAGGGGGAGATCACGGTTAACTCTAGACTTGAACAGGTTAAGATTGTATTGATCGGGAAACATTCTCTTGAGAATCAATTCCACAAAGCAGCAGTTTGCAGGAAGAAACTGTTCGATCCGTGTTTTGATAAACGAGACCCCGGAGTAGGTCCTCTTACTTGAGTCTTAGGGGCATACAATCCATAAGTTGGCCCCCGGGTATCACCAAACCTCTGCACGCTGAAATGCTACCTAATACCAATATTCCTATACAGCAGTGAACGCGAGACAATTTTCTCACAGATGATTATTTTTTACGGCTTATCAACCCTTTGTGGGTTACTCAAAGCCGAAAAATTTTGGATTATAAGAATATTTTTTTTTATTTGCGAGTGTATACTATATTTAACAATTTTTTGAAACAACAAAATTTTTTGCAGATACAGGTTCTATTATTTAACCCATAGGTGGGGTAAGAAAACATGGATTCATGCTATTTTAAAGGGTATTTGCGCGTAAGTGAATATAATGAACTCGACTGGAATTGGAACTCTGATCTCCGAGTTCTCATTCCGAGTTGCTACCCATTACATCACCCGTATATCCACTTAAGGATGAAAAGGAGACTTGAAGTAACAGAGATATGGTTCTACAGAAGAATGTTGAGAATACTATAGACGGAACATGTGAACAATGAGGAAGTTTTAAGGAAAATGGAAACAAAAAAGACACTTGTACTTAGAATTAGAAAGAGACAATTGAAATTTCGGGCATATATTATGAGGAAGAAAGGCTTAGAGAACCTAACACTCAGAGAATATACTGAAGGCAATAGGGGCAGAGGGAAACCACGAGTAACCTTTCTGACGAGTTTATGTTAATGATAATGTTAAATATTAGCCGTTTCCTTATAAGGAAACATTCGGCATTCACTGACCGAGCAGCCAATGCTGCTGTTGGTTGAACTTTATAAAATATTTCTCTTAAAACAATTTTTCATAAGAAGAGGTTTCCTAAGTCCAATAGCTGTTATTTCTCCTTCCAGTATTGACGTGGATTTCCTTCCTTGTCTTTATTTGGGGTAGTCTGACACAAGGCCATGAGTGTGAATCTCTCAGTGAATAGCGAACTACAGCAACAATGGTCTGCGAAAATGGTTCATAGCCGCTAATGCACGGTAAGACGACTTAATATTTACTAAAATAGTTTGGGTTAGATTTTACGGGTTGGTAGATTTTACGTCATATCGATCATTATTGGAATAAGTCATTTAAAAAAAATATTCATTTATTATATCTACATTTTTTACATAATTTAGAGATAGGTAAATATTAATTGTTTATACTTGAGGCTATAAGTAAATATTGGCCGTTTATATTTAACTGTATAAATAAATACAGATCGCTTATACTAGAGTCGATAGGTCGTTTATATTTGAGTCGAAACGCATTTACTCGGTTCGAAAATAAGTAAATATTGGTCTTTTTTTCGGATTCTATATGGTAATGTTGTTCATACTTAAGTCTATGGATAAATAGAGAACGTTCATAATTCTATATACATTTATTTGATTCGGGGATATGTATATATTGGTCATTTATACTTAAGTGAATGAGTACATACTTATCGTCTCTACTTGACTTTAGAGGTAAATATTAGTCATTTATGCTTGACTCTAGGTAAAAGATTGGTAGGTTATATCTTCTTTAGAACTTTACTTGATTCGAGTATAGGTACTGATCGTTTATACTTGCGTTTATAGGTAAATATTGGCAATTTATACTAGAGTCTGTGAGAATTTACTTCGTTCATGGAGAGATAGATATTGGTCGTTTATACTTGAGTCTATAAGAATTTATTTCATTAGAGTATAGGTAAATATTGGTCGTCTATACTTGAGTCTATAAGAAATTATTTCATTAAAGAACTGGTAAATATTGGTCGTTTATACTGGAGTCTGTCAGAATTTATTTCATTAGAGGATAGGTAAATATTGGTCGTTTATATTTGTTTGTTTGAATATTTAATTGGTAGGTGCCGTTTTTTCTCGTGTTTTATACCTTTGTCAAGGATGCAGTCGGCATATTCTACGTCTCGCTGACAAGGTGTGCCACAATTGTGATATTCCCAGTAAAGATCAAACCCACGAATAGTAATGTTCTGCCAAGCACTGCTACACGGCGACGCGCCTTTGATTTTAATATTATTGTTATTCTTTCAAGTGTAACATATTTACGCGTTGGTCCTGAAAATGTTCACTGAGTAGAAGCATATAAATATCTATTTTTAGTGAACAAATAAAATGGTATTGTACTAGCACATATGTGGTCTATATTTACTAAGTTTAGCTTAGTCTGTTACAAACCCACAACGAGGATTTACAGTAGTAAATTTTCGAGAGTAATTTGGTAAGTGTTGCTCAGCAACGAGGTGACCTTTCTAGCCATTATTTTGTGATATCAACGTATAATCGTTGCCACCTTTGGGATGTCAACAAATACTCGTTGTCACTTTCGTTACGCTCGTTGTAGTAGAGACTTTGTAATCGCAGGTACAACTATAGTAACACTATTGAACAATACTGGTGTCAGACGCCTTCGAATAACACTCGCACTAATAGTAATTACATGATAATACTCGCTCGAACAATAACCCGTATAGTGATCCGAATAGAGGAATAGTATAGTGAATAGAGTAGAGAATAGCGGTTGGTATAGTAATAGAGGATAGAATAGAAATGGAGATCCGAATAGTAATAGAATGATAGACTAGAAATGTGGATCAATCGAGACGTCACGCGACTTCCTATATATGAGTTTCCTCTACGTAACCCACTTAATTCAATAAGAGGATAGCCTGTGTTTGGTCACAGGCGATCTATGTTCAAACTCAACTGTCGGCAGCGACACTTTATTCCTATATAACACCTTAACATAAAAGAAAAAAAGGTTTCGGGGAATCATACGTGTACGGAATTGTGGGCAGAGATAGGATTTCATAATATAGTACTTCTATTAACAGTTCTCTCAGACTAAGATTACTATTATTCTTACCATTATCATTATTATTGTTTCCTTTGAGTTCTGCTGTATAATCATTTCCTTCCGGTTCCCAACCAGAAACCTAAGGTCAGAAATGGCATCATGCAATTTTCAACGAACATTTTTGTAAAACAAATAAAAATAAAACAACCTAAGATCAAACACATTTTACACAGACAAAGCCCTTCGTATATTGTGAACTATGCTTTGTGAGAATTTTCTTTTGTATTTCTTCAATAGGTCTATCAGAACCTGTTCCAATTAAACCGAGAGTCACAACCTCCACTAGATTTATTGCTGTCTTCATGTGCCCCATTATTTTAGATTTCCACTTTAAGATCCTTGTATTTCTATAGTTTTCTTTTTTTAAAGATCTTCAAAGATAAATTGCAGTCTGCAAGAAAAGTCCATGTCATTCTGTTTTTGTTGTATTTGAACATTAATTCTGGGCGAGTAGCTTTGATTGTTTTGTTTGTGTGCATTGTAAAATCCCGTAAAATTGTTACCGGTTCTATATCTGTAACAGGATTTGAGTGGAGTTCATAGCCATTTCTTGCACTTTCCTTCCCGTAAAAGTTGCAGATTTTCCAGTGCAGCTATTTACCTACTCTGTCATACTGAGTTGTATATTCGATGGATGCTAATACCGTGAATCCTGACACAAGATGCCCACTTGTTTCTGGATATTAACCACAGAATCTGCATTTGGGACTAACACAATACTGTGGTATATGATGCGTCTATTCGGTTTCATATATTCTTATCCCAGCGTCCCTTTGTTTGCACAAAAATACGAAGTCCAATACATCTACTATAACTACCATTTTATTAATGGTATACAAGACACACGAATCATAGACAAATGTGCACAATATGGTGACAGGTTCTGGTAATAAGCAGCACATAACCTTGCTGGTGTGGCTCAGTTAGAAATACTTTCAGGTTAGTTAAACTCAACTCGTTTAGACGGTCTCCGATTGAGGATTTTCCCAAGACGTGACACATAAGACGTCTTGGCAATCAGTTCATGTTCAGTTGGCTGTGAAGGAACACGTGGGATTACACCCACCTAATTGTGAAGACGTCCGCTTGGTGGCGGTGTTTCAAGACTAAAAAAGGGCAGAACAAATAGACCCTGAATCCCTCCTTTGATATTTTATTGTTTTTATTTCATTTTAAGGAATAAAATTTTCATTTTTGATGATAAAGATACCACTTGGTAGCTATCCATACCACTTCAAATATCATCTTACAATTCCAGTTTTTATCAGAAATAGCTCTTTTTCTATGCGCTGTGTCACTTCAGGATGTGGGCGATCATGGGTGTCTACAAACTTCTACCACTGTAACCCTCAGCAGTATTTTGTCTCTTTGTCAAACCTCTCGTTCCGCAATCTCTTCACAGAAGCTTGTCATGTAGTTGGCTGTCTTCCACATATCTCTTGCTTTCAATATTTCCCGTTAGATTTATGTTCGCCCAGCCATCCTTCCCCAGGTTCAAGAAATTTCAATTACCTCTTTCTGATTCTAAGTATAAGTGTTGTTATTGCTGTCATTTTCCTCGTGCCGCCCATGGAATTCCCAGTGTCCTTCTGTAGAACCACATTTCTGCTGCCTCTAGTTTTCTCCTCATCTGTGGAGAGAGTGTTCAGCATTCACTGTCACATAAGCTGATGGCCATTGCATAGCAATCTCGCACACTTTTCTTTGTTTCCAACGAAATTTTCCTGTTTCTTATTACTTTGTTTAACTTTTGGAAGGCATCTTTCAAAAATATAATGCGCCTTCAGATTTCGGTATCACATCTTCTATCCTCCAAAGGAAATAAAGCCACTTAGACACAAAGGGTTACTGGGTCTCAGGTTATGTGAGAATAATACCCCCCACCACCAAAAAAAAAAACTATTAATGTGAGAGAACAATAAAAGAACAAGGATTAAGAAGAGAGAAGATCACGATTGTTATTGCATTTAAAATTTTGAAGATTGGGAAGCAAGAAGCCGAAAGTTCCACAAGCAAGAAGTGCAATAGAAGAAACTCTTAGCATAGAACTTATGGTTACATCTATACATTCCAACTGTAAAATGATGAGAACTTGCCGCCGATCTAATACTACGCTTAAATTCATAAAGTCGAGGTGCCATAAAGGAAAGTTCATCAGAACAATTACAATGAAAGTATTTATAGTTACAGCAATGGGAAAGTGATGAAGCCGAAATGCCAGATCAGGACCGATAACATTTCAGATTCTTTGCACGTTTAAGAAGAATCTCTAAATACTTAGCTTGAAATTAAAACCAAAATAAAAGCTTCAAGAAAGATTTTTTTTCATTTTTAAAAATGCCTTTTAAACCTTAGGTATCACTTTTCATTCCCCCTCTCTCTCTCTCTCTCTCTCTCTCTCTATATATATATATATATATATATATATATATATATATATATATATATAGTGTCCATTAAATTATTTTTATCTAGTATTTAAAGTAAATAGTTAAGTAAATGCCCTGCTTATAGTAAACAGTATTAACAGCATTTACCGGACTGAATATCCGAGAAATTTCATATTATCTATGAAGTTTCCCGGACACTCAGGCCTGTTAATGTTGTTAATACTGTTTATTAAAAGCAGATCATTTACTTAAATATTTGTATCTATAAAAATAACGTATAAACAATAAATATATTAAAATAATTGTCGGACATAATCCATTGCATAATATATATATATACATATATATACATATATATATGATAAAAATATAGTTATAAGGTATGTTATATTTATGGGTAAAAGTGCTCAATAGCAGGGATAGGACGTGTGTAAATATAAAATTGGACACAAGCTTAAGATATAAAATAAACTGAGGGTTCAAGGCCAAAGTCGGCAGAACTTACGTGTGCCGTCGGAATTGACGGCAAAAGGAATGTATTATAAGTATATTTTAAGTAATTTTTAATCCAAGTTCATTTTTTTAATTTAAAATAGTTCTTTGTTAAGCATAATATTTGAACAGTGTACAATTTATAAACACCTAAGGAAAGATAACCGTGTATTATCCTCATAAATGTTACATATTTACAACCAAAATTATGTTTACTGCAAAAGTTCCCAAAGCACATTATTATTTTGTGCAAAACTTGGAAGGTCTGTGTAATCCTTGACAGTCCGTAGGTTCAATCTGTAATTTCAGAGTCTGCTTCTTTCTCGTCCTACAAAGAGCAAAGTTATCATCGGATACTTTTTTATTTTTTTCTTCGCCCCTCTTTTTTTTTCAATTATAATTTTTAAAGGTTAAAATGAATTTCTAAAAATGAACAAAACGTTCTTAAAGATACATGTGGCGTATTAGATACACGAACCCTCTTCGACAGCGATATCAGTACGCCTCAACGGGTCAGCACAGGTGGGTCTCCATTATTTTTCACACCTCCCTTCCATCATTACACAAAAAACGTATATATATATATATATATATATATATATATATATATATATATATATATATATATATAGTTCTCAAAATCTGTGTGTGTATGTATGTGTGTGTGATTGGATGTTGTTAATGTGTTTCCACAGTTTTCATCCGATTTCAATGATTTCTCGTTTGATAGATAATTCTTCAGTGTCGGTTTTGAGTCTAAATTGTAGGCAACAATGGCTCTCCACTACTTCCTGTCCATTATAACTCTCAGCAACATTTTACTATCTGTTATTGGATATATATCTTTCATAAAAACTTTAATAAAAATAAATACTTTAAATTATTACAATAATATTATCTATATCTATAATTCTCAAAATGTGTGTGCGTGTCTATTTGAATGTTGTTCATGCGTTTCCACAGTTTTCACCCGATTTCGATAATTTTTTTTTTTTTGATTGATAATTCTTCAGTGCCGGTCCAAATTACACATTACCCTTCTCTTGGCCAAGTTTCAATCTCTCTCAAGTAAGGTTATCTTTTCTGTTGCATAAAGCCAACTACTAGAGTTTTAAGGCGTTGCGTTCATTGTCGTTTATAGCCGTTCCTAATTTAATCTTTTTTATTTTCCTGCCAGTTTTTGCATTACATTCACCGTAGTAATAATTAAGCTTGCTTTTTTATTACTCAACATTTATTTTTCCACCCTTCCGAAAGTTATTCGAGCTTAGTGATCCCTGTAGCTTTACAGCGTTCTCTTCTGGTATTTGTCCACGCATTCCATTTGACAATTCATACTTGCCTAAGACATGTCATCACATATGCGAATAAGAGATAACGAATCGTCTTTAGAACGTTCAGTTCGCCTGTCTCAAAATGACTCTCGGAATTCTAGAATCAGAGCCACTGAGTCCGAAGGTCAAGGTAGCCATCGGCTTTCCTGAATATCATACCTAAAAGCTTCTGTGCAGAGGCTGAAAATAATGATCAAAGGAGTCAACGGCTGAAGAGAAACGCCTCTTCAACTGCTGCTGCGCGTGAGGCTGAAACAAGATTGAGAACGCAAAATATTACTAGTATATATATAGATTATTAATGGAATAATATCAAAATCCGCTCAGAGTTTCATGCGATAACACAATCTTCAGGTGATTTTTTATCCCCCTGAGGATTGTGTTATGTTTTGATATAAGTGTATTAATTAAATATATATATATATATATATATATATCTGTGTGTGTGTGTGTGTGTGTCTGTGTGTGTGTGTGTGTTAGTATATATGTGTCTATATATGAGAGAGATACAGAAACAAACAGAAAGAGGCTAATATTCGAGATTCTATCTGAAAAAAAGGCTCAAAAACTGACCTCTGCACTCTTGGCAATTATGTTAATATCTAACCAGGAAAGCAGACCAAGACAATGATTTATTAATATTTAGTAAGTTTGTTTTATATTCCGTGCTAGTAGGAATATATACTTGAAAAAACAAGGTGGATAAAATAAGTAATGGTTAAAAAAATAACAGTACAATAAGAATAAAGGTAAAACTTATGCACAAGGTCGTCGCAAGTCAATCCATTAGTGAGTGCTACTATTGCAAGATCGGTAGTTCCCGTCGTACTCAACAGATCCCAGCTAGACAATATTTACCATCCACCCCATGTGGCACAAGCCCGAATTTAATGTGGGGCAAAAATTCCCCGTAAAACCCGCATAAAAGGCAGAAAGTTCGACAACAGCTAAGAGCTAACAGATCCCAGCTAGTCAATATTGACTAGCCCCCCACTCCAACGAGGGTAGATGTTGCCCAAGGCTGAGTCTACCACCCCAAACGAGACTCTGCCCTTCGGCGGAGCCTCGTCCGGGCTCCTCTCTGCCCCAAGGTAGAGTGTTCGACTGTCTAGCAGAAACAGGTCGCAGCTGGTATATTTAGCTACCCCCACAAAGCCGTGTTTAACGTGGGTTTTCCGAGCACGTAGGCTCGGTCAAAAATATTCCCTATTTGAACTCGTGAAAACGAGTTATTCCCTATTTAAACCCCTAAAACGGGTTCAAGGTCAGTTTACCTCCCTGAACATGACTCTGCCCTTCGGCAGAGCCACGTCCGGGTTCCTCTCTGCCTGAAGGCAGAGAGTTCGACTGAATAGCTCGAACAGGTCGCAGCTAGGATATCTAGCTACCCCCCACGAGGGTTGCGTGTGGCGCAAGGCCGGGTTTAACGTGGGTTTTCCGAGCCCGTAGTCTCGGCCAAAAAATATTCCATATTTGAATCCGTAAAAACGGGTTCAGGGTCAATCTACTTCCCCGAATGAGACTCTGCCCTTCGGCGAAGCCTCGTCCGGGTTCCTCTCTACCCGAAGGCAGAGAGTTCGACTCTGTAGCTGGAACAGATGCCAGCTACGATATCTAGATACCTCCCTACAAATGAGGGTTGCATGTGGCACAAGGCCGGGTTTAACGTGGGTTTTCCGAGCCCGTAGTCTCGGCCAAAAACATTCCCAATTTGAATCCGTAAAGACAGGTTCAGTGTCAGTCTAACTCCCCGAACGAAACTCTGCCCTTCGGCGAAGCCTCGTCTGGATTCCTCTCTACTCAAAGGCAGAGAGCTCGACTGAATAGCTGGAACTGGTCGCCGTTAGTATATCTAGCTACCCCCGCAAAAAAAAACGAGTGTTGTATGTGGCGCAAGGCCGGGTTTAACGTGGGTTTTCCAAGCCTGTAGTCTCGGCCAAAATTATCTCCTATTTGAACCCCTAAAATCGGGTTCAGGGTCAGTCTACCTCCCCGAAAGAGACTCTGCCCTTCGACGGAGAATCGTCCGGGTTCCTCTTTGCCTGGAGGCAGAGTTCGACTGAATAGCTGGAACAGGTCGCAGCTAGGATATCTAGCTACCCACACCTAAACGGGGGTTGCATGTGGCGCAAGGCCGGGTTTAACGTAGGTTTTCCTATCTCGTAGTCTCGGACAAAAATATTCCCTATTTGAACCCGTTAAAACGGGTTCAGGGTCAGTCTACCTCTTCGAACGAGACTTTGCTCTTCGGTGGAGCCTCGCCCGGGTTCCTCTTTGCCCGAAGGCAGAGTTCGACTGAATAACTGGAACAGGTCGCAGCTAGGATATCTAGCTACTCCCCACCCCCAAACGTGCGATGCATGTGAAACAAGGCCGGGTTTAACGTGGGTTTTTCGAGCCCGTAGTCTTGGCCAAAAATATTCCCTATTTGAACTCGTGAAAACGGTTTCAGGGTCAGTCTACTTCTACGAACGAGACTCTGCCCTTCGGCGGAGCCTCGTCCGGGTTCCTCTCTTCCCGAAAGCAGGGAGTTCGACTGTGTAGCTGGAACAGATGCCAGCTAGACTCTGTAGACCGTTGACTTTCAGATCCTTATAGATAGTTACTATCTATAGTGTAGTCACTCATGGGGGTGACAGGTTATTCCATTACATCAGTTTAGGTAATACGGCCCAACGCCAGATAATAATTGTTGTTGAGTGTAGAGGGAATTTACGTTTTTACTTATAAAGCCAAGATTTGATACATCGTTAATAATACAATTTTCATTTTGCAAATCAAAAACGAAACATGTACTGGAATAGGGATTAGATTTAACCGATTTTTTTTGTTATGTAAATGATTATTGCTTGAAATGACGGATCAAATCACTGAGTCATTTCAAGTGCATCCTTTTTGTTGCATGATCAAAGTTAATAGTGGCTTCTCTGTCTTTGGGCAGAGTGCTCTCAAGAGCTTCTCCGTCAAAGGACACAGGGGCAACTGAGAAAATTATACTGAGATGTGCCCAGCCCAGGGGAACAGCTGCCCGAGGCCGCACCCTCTCATGGCACCAGGGAGAGGGATCGGTGCTCGCATCGAGGTCAGCGCAACCGACGGTTGCGGGGGCTGTGGGCAATTTTAGTCCCTTGCACTGGTGTACGCGCTCGGGTCACCACTTAAAAAAAGAACTTGTGTCACATCTCGTTCTAGTCGGGGGAACGAGTAAATACCGCGTATAAATTTCTCCTTGGTAAATTTATACGCGGTATAAAATAATAAATATAAGCGTTTTCGGCTTTGCACAGACTGAGTAGGTAACAACCAGACTTGGGGAAAAACAACTGAATTCAAATCGGTAGCTTCTGGGGTTAGTAACTTATTACCGTGAAACGTAACATCACAAGTTTCGTAACCCATTAGGACCGTAGAAGAAGCATAACAGTAGTGGTGTGACGTAGGTAACATAGTCTGACGTAATCCTACCCTCTTTAGGCTGGTTCAAATTTTTCCTTCTCCTAGATCAGTTGCCATCCAAAGAAAGAGAGTCCAGTCTGACCTGCTATTTTACCCATAGCTAGAGAAGGATGGATTCATACTAAGTAAATGAAATAGAATTGACCAGAGTTTGAACACGGCTCGCTGATTTTACTTCCGCGCCGCTAATCGTTACACTATTCACATTGTAAAACATACTTGCTACTAAAATATCAGCAGTTTCACCTTGCGTTGTTTGGTTACAACCATGGAGTCTACGGGGAGTTTGCTGGTAGTATTCAATATTACTGCAACTGATACTCTTTTATGTGTACGAATTTGAAACGTAAAAAGAAATTTGTTGATGATTACAAACACTGTATATTTGGATCAATAATAACTTTTATCAGAATTAACAAGAGAAGAACTGTTGGGGAGATTAGTGAAAAAATTGCAACAATGAAAAAATGTTCATCTTGAGTAAAGTAAATAGAGAACTCTCCCTGCCTCCCATCAGAATGACTGATGACTAACTCCACGAGAGCGCCTCTTTGCGCTTCCTTGGGCTCACGCTGTCAGCTGATATGAGGTGGAACATATACATAGACTCAATAGCTTCATCTACTGCAGGGAAAGTTGGTTCTCTGTGTCGTGCCAGAAAAGTGTTTTTCTCGTCTGAGCCTATCGTTCAAATCTATAAATCAACCATCCGTTTGGCATGGAATATTGCTGTCATATATGGTCTGGTACCCCCGCTGTAAGTGTCCTCGACAAAACCCAGATACGGATATGCAATGTGATAGGTCCTGATCTGGCATCTAGTCTACAGTCGCTTTCTCACAGAAGTGCCGTGGCATCCCTCTGTCTCTTCTATAAGTATTTTCACGACTACTGTTCCGACGAGTTCCTTTCTCTGGTTCCCAGAATGAATTTAAGAGATCTCAGCCCCCACCCTTTCACTGTCGAAACGGTTAAATGAAACCGTTTCTTTTACTCAAACAGCTTCTTCTCTTGCACTTCCCATCTGTGGAACTCCCTTCCTCTTAGTCGCTTCCCTATAATCTTCAAATATTCAAGTGTAATGTCAATCGACATCTTTTGATATATTGATCTTGCCCACCGTCCTTCACTATATCCTCTCCCCAAACACGCCTCTTTACTCTTGTTCTCTACACTCTGTAACCCCTTGCGTGCTAGTGGCACTCCAGCCTTGCTTGCGGGGAAATTCTTTAAAAAATGCTCTAAGGTGTGTTAGGGCGTGATAGATTTTATTACTGACGGGCGACTGGCTTAACGGTTAATGGTAATGAAAATGGATTAATTAATAGATTAGATTTTTTACAGCTTATCCATCTGTTGCAGGATATTTACAGCCACAAAATATTTTATAGATTGTAACAATTTTTTGAAGATAATGATATACTGATACAAACCATACTAATTAACCTATAGCATCGACTCTCTGATTTCAAATTCCGTGCCCTTATCCATTACACCACCCGCACATTTAATCTTACAGCACCTGGTATTTCCAAGATGTCGCCCATCTAAGTACTCACCATGCTTGACGTTGCTTGACTTCGGTGATCGTACGGGAACCGGTGTTTCAACGTGATGCGGCCGTAAGCCCACTGAAACGGCGTGTCAAATTCAAATCCTGTAGTTGGTGTTCCCTTTGTACTAATGCTAAGGAATACTGACTATATGATTGGATTGAAAAAAGAGTGTAGAGTTAAACAATAAAGTCCATTAAACAAGATGGGAGTGAGAAAATGACCCTTTACTTGGTTTGGAACGAGTGTAGACTGGCAGCTGCGATTTATTAGTTTTCCTAATGAAGCTAGTAGGAGAGAAGAATATTTTTACCTTTCTTAAAATCATAATATGCTGAAATGTTACTTATTTTCTTCCATATTCAACATTTGAATTAATAAACAACCAGTTTTGATGAGTTTTTGTAGAGTTAAACCTGTGATATCAGTGTGCATTTAAAAAAATGTGCACTGATATGACAGGTTTAACACTACAAAAGCCAACTGGTGTGGCCATTCAACCAGACAATCATTCTACTTTATATATATATATATATATAGTAGACCACCCATAAACCGGTTGGGTTTCTTTTAAAAGCAGTGCATGATACAAAACGATGAGGTAACTATATTATCAATTTTATTTATAATTACACATATTTTAGTTTGTATTTGCAATACAGGTTATTGTAATAATTATTATTACCCACATTATACAATATTACTTAGATCGAACGCAATAAGAAATTAAATGGAAAGGTTTTAAGAATTTGTTATAAAATGCAGTTCTTGATACACAGAACAACATAAAAAACAACAAAATTTTCAACATATTATATTTGTTAATATGATATCCTTAAAATAAATTTAACTAATTTGTCAGAAAGGAGAGACATTCCCCTTAAACGTAGTTAATTATTATGAAAAGCACCAAAACGCCTTAATGCAAATATATCCTTATTTAAATTATGAAAATAAATTATTTCGATCAATTTGATAAATGTTTTACTTTTTGATATTAAAAGAGAAATTTCTTTCATAAAATGTACTTTGAATACAAAATTAAAAATAATTAATAGTGCAATATATATATATATATACGATTTCAACACCAGGCAGCGCCAGTCAGTTTCATGCTTAAACGCGCAATCTTCAGGCCGTCTCTCTCATATATATATATATATATATATATATATATATATATGATTTCAAACTGTTGAGTCTTGACTCAATGTTGAATCTCGCCTAATGCATGGAATAATAATGCAACACAAAATGTACTTAGAACAAGAATGTATTATAACAAGAAAGTGTACACAATAAGTACATATAGTATTTCCGTATATTTCTGGGAAGACGTTCCTGGAGAATGTGTTGACTAGTCGCAGTCGATCAGAGTCTCTAGTTGGATCTCGTGATTCCTCCCCTTCCTCGTCTTCCGGTACCAACCACTATTTATATAGCTGGTAGTCACCTATGCAGATTAGGTGGATCCTCCACAACACAAACCAAGCAGCGACAGTCAGTTTCATGCTTAAACGCGTAATCTTCAGTCCTTCTCTCTCTCTCTCATATATATATATATATATATATATATATATATATATATATATATATGATTTCAACACCAAGCAGCGACAGTCAGTTTCATTCTTAAACGCGCAATCTTCAGGCCATCTCTCTCTCTCTCTCTCTCTCTCTCTCTCTCTCTCTCTCTCTCTCTCTCTCTCTCTCTCTCTCTCATATATATATATATATAGTGGACTAAAAACACCTGCACATTATTCTCTCTACAGAGAAGTGTGAGGAACACGTGGACAAAGAAACAAACAGGAGGATGGCACAAACAAAAGTGGTCAACAGATTAAGAAACAGCTGTTGAAGGGTGGGGGCAGATATTATTCACATGCAAAAAATACCAACTAGCCGCCATCTTTAGTATAGGCTCGCTTGATGCTAACAATGATGGCAGTTTGGTAGAAGATTCCCTGATTATTGTCTTCACGTATCTTGTACTCACACGATGGAAAAAAAATCAACAATTTATTTAAAAGAATATCTGTCTATGTTTCTGAGATTAAGTATTGTAATTATTTACGATATTTTTATTGTTCGGGCTGTTGTCTTCATCTTTGTTGCCATATTCACGACATTTCGGCCATTGTACGTTTAGGCCATCTTCAGGATTGGTCTATTTTTCTGAGATGAGGTATTGTAATTATTTACATTCTTTTTATTGTTCGGATTGTTGTCCTCATCTTTGTTGCCATATTCACGACATTTCGGCTTTCTTCAAGTGAATGGAATTTCGAACCGAACTCTTTATTTAGTTCACCGAGGTAGATCGTTCTAGTTCCACGTGCTATGCCTCTTCTTAGTATCCGTTATCTCTTTTTAACTCAACTCTCCAAGCTCTTTTTTCGCCTCTGCTATAGCCAAGTATTGAACTCACAAATCTTTGGGTTAAGTCAGTGGATTCAAACAATGCTTATCTACTGGGTCATGTGTCCTCAAGGACACATGCTGCAGTTGATAAAATATATATATATATACCCACTTGTTTTATGTCTAGCTTTGCTATTGGAAACAATCACGTCACCATAAACCAATATTTAAAGCGTACCACGTGCAAAGTTTATTTTCTTCCATTTATTTCTCTTTTAAATTAAATATTTAAGTGAATTTACAGAGGATCTATCTCCCTAGATAACACCTCTCTTTCGAGAGGGAGTATGATCTTTACCCGGCACCTGAGATGTCCCCAAAACTGGACTGTTTTTGGTCTTTGGTCTCATATAAGCGTGGGACCACTGCTTTGATCAGGGAAATTTACAGCCTTTCGCGTGAGTGAGAGTTTGGATAAATCTACTTTTAAATCGGTTCTATCTTCATTTATTTTCTATCCCTTTTTTTTTCTTTTTTGCCGATGAATGTAAAAGCCAAGAGAATTGAAAAACCGGTTCTGTGTTCGGCACGAACCGTTCTGCCCCCCTTGAACCCCATTACTGGGCATACAGTCTCCCCGTTATCAAGCTGAATGTCTCACTCACTGCACTCACCAGAATCATAGCTTAATGGCCTAATTTTTGTTTAATGTTTTCCAGAGACGTTTTAGGCACGCGATCCACTTCTGCTTGTATGCTAATGATATAAACTCAACGACTAATATATACGCCAACTCAAGTGCCGAACCTTTTTGTAGATCAGACGAATGCTGGAATATAACATTAACAAACACTGGACGAAGCTACGAGTGCAATAGCAGCTTTGTTATTTGTCTATGCCAAAGAAAATATGAATATTCATGTTATGCACTCACCAAACAGAACAAAATATCAACTTTCATCAATGAAAATATCATCTTACAACCTGAAATAGATTAAAAGCATTCCCAAGAAAACAATCTAAAATACATAATTCTCGCACTTACTCACATTCATTATTCTTTCATCCATAAGAGCTGTTAGCAGTAAGACATCACCATCCGCGGAATTGCCAACTGCTGTTTCTTTTATCCGCGTTTGGCCAAATCAGTTTCATGTTCAAAACATAAGCTACTTTGAAAAATATATTTCAAAGGAGTAACACACACACGCACACACACACACACACACACACACACACACACACACACACACACACACACACATATATATACATATATATATATATATATATATATATATAATTACTTATTCGAAAATTATAACATAAATATGTTATAAAATCACTACAAAAATAGCCATTTTGTTTCAACACTTCTGGTGTCTTATCAAGTGATGGTGTTGAATGTAGAATAAAGGGTTATATATATATATATATATATATATATATATATATATATATATATATATATATTATTTCAAAGTTCATTTTTAGTGGATACCTGTATTTCAGTAATGGCTCCGTTTTTCTTTTAACAGTATTTCTTTCGTCTCCCGGCATGCACACTAGAGAAAACTTATTAAAGAAACCACTGTCTGATTCGTGTGCTTTAACCACTCGGCTCCGAAGACATTCATAATCAAGCAAAGTTCTATACACCTTTAATGTATATTCACTCCTTCAGATTTTCTCGAAAAACAAAGCAATCCCTAAAGAATTAAAGACAAACAGACACTTGCTTGATTGAGAAGTTACTCGTAGCTGAGTGGTTAAAGCACGTCGGAATAGATGATGGTTTTTCCTGCAGAGGAGGACTCATTTTCTTTAATAAGTTTTCTCGAGTGTACAGGCCGGTAGACGGAATAAATACTGTTTAAAATAAAATAAAAGTCAGCGTCTACGCACTAAAAAATAACGTTTGAAGTAAATAAAATATGTCGTATTAGAAAATAAAATACAATAATTTTATATATATATATATATATATATATATATATATATATATATAGTTGGATTGATGTGATCCTGGGTTTCACGCTATTTACGATCCTCAGACAAACTGATAAATTTTTTAAATTTTGGATTTATATATGGTTGCGTATATCGGTGTTTTTATCGTAGTGGGAGGATAAATTGTCGTTTTGTTATTATTTTAAAGCCTGTTATTTGCTTGTTTTTGGCGATTGCGCATATGTAAATGATGGAAACGCCAATTTATAATACTTATTAGTATTTATGCGGTCGTATTAATTTTGCTGGGTGGGGGGAAGGAAGTATAATTGTAGACTGATGCGGTAATGAATGATAATTGTGGTGCGATAGTTGACTGTTAGAGATTAATTATGAAATCAAGCTTTAAGCGCCTTTATTATCGCCAACACAGGTAATAAACAATTTTTCAAATACTTATGTTATATTTTCAATAAATTGAAAACTTTCGATGCTTTTGAAATGCTTCATTTATGTGTTTTATTTTCAATATTTTTTCCCAGAAAACGTTTTTTTTTTTTAATTCCTATCTTAGACACTAGGTTTCAGTTATTTCCGCTAGAAACTACGCAAACTCCCGTGGTTGTCGCCTTGATGACAAAACCACAAAACCAAAATAACTCGTGGTCGGCGTCATAATAAAAAAGTGCCAACAACGAATTATCTCGTCGTTAGCAGTCAGTGTATTAAATCATCTCTTCTTTTTCTTTTATGTGCAGCGTCCCTTCAGGACATAGGCGATCATGACTCTCCACTATTTTCTATCATGTGTAACTCTTATCAGTTTTTCTTCCTCCGCTAAGGCTCCTCCGTTCCAGTCTCCATTCACACAATCAATTGGCTCGCTGCCTTACCCGATCTCCGGTTAAGTTTTCCAAGCCCCCCTTCTTCATTATGCATCTAAGAAATTTCAGTTATCTTTTCCTGATTCTGAGTATAAGTGTTCTTTCTTATGCCATTTTATTTAAGACTTCCTTTTTCCTTACTCGCTCCGTCCATGGAATTCTCAGTATCCTCCTGCAGACCCATATTTCTGCTGCTTCTAGTTTTTTTTTCTCATCCTTCGGAAAAATTGTTCAACCTTCATTACTATATGAGAAAGTAGATACCACATAGCAATCCAGTACTCTTTATTTCTAACGCAATGTTTCCGTTTTTAGGCACCTTGCTCAGCATTTGGAATGTCTTTTTCACTAGTCAAATGCGTTTTGGGGTCTCGGTGTTGCATTTTCTGTTGAAACGCTTCCCAGATAATTGAAATAATCTCTAGATTAGGTATAATATCTAATACAATGTAAACTCAACTTAGAAATTCAATATATCGAACCACATTTCCATTGGCTCAAGTCTCTTCTTCATCTGTGAGGATTCTACCAGTTCAGACCTTCCAGCATTCACTACTATGTAGAAGATTGGTATCACATAAAAGTTCAGCACGATTTTTTCCTGTCTCTTAAATCATTGTTTAATTCTGGGGAGTCATTTTCGCTATTTCAATGTGCCTTTGGTCGCAATTCAGCTTTTCGAAACTTTTATAACATTTTCAATCTTTAAATAGTTTCGTTCCGCTGTTAACCGAATCCACAGATGTGAAATCCGGGGGATAGGAACGAACATTTGGGCGAGACAATCTTTCGCAAAATATGAGAAATAAGATAGCACTGACGTATTCTGAGCTTTTGATAGTGATTCAAGTATTCTGAAAAGTAACGTGTTCCACTTTTAAGTGCAACGCCTCGAAGAGAGTGAAGCATAACTACAGAAAATAATGAGACCAATTCTAGATGTTAATGGTTCCACTTCGTTCTGGTTGTTTGGTCATAAGAACTGACTTTTAGCATTTCATGCTACAAAATATCCCCGTCTTTTTCTTTTCTTCTTTTGCATGTTTACACGTTGGTGTAGATACATGTGGTGTGTGTATAGCTCGACGGTTATCGATGCGGAAAATGAAATGGGCAAGCCGAGTTCAAGTTCCGGCCGAATCTGTCGCGTTCCCTTTCGAGCTAATGCACCTGGGAAAGGCATGAATCCATCCCTTCTACCCTAAGCTATTTTAAATAACAGGGCAAACTGAAATTTCTGGCATTGGATTGCAATCTAAGAGGACTACTACTCTGAATTCAAAAACCATGGCCACGGGAAATCTTTCCACTATCTTGGATGGGGATTTTAGTGTAATGGATATCAACTCGGAATGAGACGAGTTCGAATTCCAGTCGGGTTCGTTACATTTACTTATGCGCAAATACCCCTGGGCAAAGTATGAAACCATCTCTTCTCCTCCCAGCTCTAAGGTCGGACAGCAGGGGAGACTGGTTGGCAACCAGCCTGCAACAGAAATAAACAGTAACCTACTGCGGGAAAAAGTTCTGCCTAGTCAGTCATGAATCGAAAAAAACAGCATCGCCCAAGCGTGTTTCATGAATGAAACTTAACTGGCTGATTGATTTTCCCAATATTCCATGGCCATTCACAGATAATAAAGAAGGGAAATCTATAAAGGGCTTTGTTCGTCTATATTTTTTCTACTGTTGTTCGCCTAATAGAAGGTCCAAGAGCCACTCATGGTAGAGGGTTACTAAATGATATTGCTGTAAGGACGTATGGAGGATATATTATGAGGATATGTCGGATGCATAACAGTTGACCATAGACTTGAAGAGGTTAAGTTCGTAGCGATCGCGGAAGAATTCTTGGAAAGAATATGTTTGTGTTAAACTTCTTCCTTACCAGTGGAATATGAAGGGAATGAGGATGAGTCGACTCATATGTATGTGGCATAGCGGATCTTAGCTGTAAAGGTCTGAACTGGTAGAATTAAGGAATGTTGCTCGTCTGAGCATTTAACATGAAAATATTGAGGGGCTGGCAACGTTATGTCTGTGGAGATGGAGTTGAGACTGAAGGAATATAGCATCGAGTCACCTTGGATTTCTGAAAATGGATAGTTCCCCGGCGTCTTCCTCCCACAACAACTGAGCTACAACTGCGCCATACGGCGTGCTACACAACCTCAATGAGTCAGAAAAGTAGTGGGAGGGAACAAAAGAAACATGTTGTCAACTAGGAATTATGAGTACTTTAAAAAAATTTAGAGTCAAAACACTCTGATTAAGACAGAGTTAAAACTCTGTATACTGAGATGAAGCGCGGCAATTGAAAGGGTAACGCTGGTGATATTACAACGACTTTAAAGAAGACTTCATATTCCACATTAATGATAATGGGTAGATCTTTGCATGAAGAGGAAAGTATAGGTCGTTGTCGACTTGCGACTTACGACTATTCGACTTTACGACCACGACCGCGAATTGTTACATCTGGCCGTCTGGCCCGATTGCTTCGACTACCCAATGTTTTCTGTTTTTTAAACCTGTATTTTTTGGATATTTAGCAAATATTAAACCAACTGCACTTTAGTATGGAGTGTCTGACTTAAACTTGACGAACGTTAAAATAAGAAAACGATATGTAGAGAGATTATACAAATCGTATCAAATGTAAATGAACCGTAAAAACTAAAAAAAAAAAATTATTAGAAAAATACAATAATGCCTGAAGAAAGATAAAAAAGATTGCAAAATTACTTACAGACCGACTTACCACCAGATCAATTTACGACCTGTCGGTTCTTTTTACAGTGTTAATCTTGAGAATGTGGTTTTTCCTATTTGTTTTATACGGAGAATTAACTTGGGTTACTTTGAATTGAAACCAGAAGAATAATACGTAATCTCAAAAGGCCGTGCTTTCCAATGACACCGGTTTTTTTAACTACCTTCATTCCTCGGCAATGTTTATTGTCTTCAAAAGCGATCATTAGAATTGTAATAAAACCAAAACACATGATGAAAGTGAATTTAGACTTTTTTTTTGTTTTTGAGAATTTACAACAAAAACATTAAATACTATTTATTTATTAGATTGTTTATTTAGAAGTTTTTATTTAAAATATTCTAAAAACTAATACAATTGGAACTAATTCAATGCAATATTTATCATTTACCAATTTAAAAAGAAATAAATGGGAAAATAATTTTTATTCTCCAAGCCTTCTTTCCTCATTATGTGCTCTAGAAATTTCAACTGTCTCTTTCTGATTCTAAGTAAAGTTTCTTTTTCGTTTCCATTTTCCCTAAAACTTCCTTGTTGATTACATGCTCCGTCTATTTTATTCTCAGAATCTTTCTGTAGAACCATATCTCTGTTGTTTTGTCTCCTCTTAATCTGTGAGGAAATTTTCCCATATTCACTTCCAAATAGGAGAACTGATATTAATTAGTAGTTCGTTTAAGAAAAAATGAAGTGAGAAGATTGTAATTACCCCCCAGAAAGTACCGGACTCCTCTACCGTGCTCTGTTTTAACAAGAGTCAGATCAAACCAAAAGTCGTACGCTGTTACTGATCTTCATCAACGACCTTCCCGGCGTCTTCAGTTCCCAACTATTTACTCCTGTCTCAATAGCAAGTCCGACAGATCCAACAAAATAAAACTAGCAACTGCTCTCAAAAAGTGGTTAACAGGGGCAAAGAATGGCTTGTAAATGTTAACACCTTCAAAACAAAACTGCTTTCATTTAATCACCACAGAGAATCTTTTCTGCCTATCACCAGGAGAGTAATACTTTGCGTCTACTTGGGTACATGTTTTCCACTGACATCAAGTGAAGTGATTATACTGAATCAATTGCTAGGTCTACTGCTAGGAAAGTTGCTTCACTGTGTCGTACCAGACAATTCTTCTTGTCATAATCAATCTTACATATTTATAAATCTACCATGCATTATATATATATATATATATATATATATATATATATATATATGTGTGTGTGTGTGTGTCTGTGTGTGTGTGTGTCTGTGTGTGTGTGTGTCTGTGTGTGTGTGTGTGTGTGTGTAACATATTGCTGACATATCTGATACCTAGATACTGACCAGGTGCAGCGTTGCTTAACTTTGGTGATCGTGCCAGAACCGGTGTTCCAACGTGATATGGCCGTAGGGCTAAAATTTCTTGAACTCCATGATGAAGAAAGAAGGCTTGGAAATCTTAACTCTCACATGGCACATAGAAGGCAAGAGAGATAACGGAAGGCATCAGGAGGCTGTACAAACAGAGAAAGCCTGTTAATGGCCACGAGCGACAGATGTTTGTGGAGAGCCATGGTAGCTCACGTCCCGAAAGAATACGGCACGTAGGAGTGCTAGTGTAAAATTAACACAGCATTATTTAAAATGAAGAAATAAAACTCAGTTGATAAAAACAAATGATTTCCTTTTACTATGAATATGTATTTTATTGCGTCTTATTTCATTTGCTCCGGAGTTCACATGTTTTGCTTCAATAATTCAATCTTTCTTCTACGAGACTGTGCTAAACGCTTCAGTAATAACGAGTACCATAGTTTTCATTATTTATACTCCTTGAGCTTTTTCACTTTAGCATTAAACACACTGCGCCTTCTTGGCCTCACGTTTTCCACTGGGAGCGACTACATCGAATCAGTAGCTGCATCTACTGCAAGGAAAGTTGGTTCACCGTGTCAGTCCAGAAAATTCTCGTCAGAATTAATCTTGCACATTTATAAATGTACCATTCGTTTGTCCGTTGAATATATATATATATATATATAGTCAAATCTAATGAGCCAGACAAACCTACCAAGGTTTCACTTAGGCAGATCGTCAGCCAGCCAACCCTGACGACATGCCTAAGTGAAACCTTGGTAGGTTTGTCTGGCTCATTAGATTTGACTAGGTTTGCTCTACGTTTGTATTGAGCTCTTTAGTTAGTTGTTTACTCGTATCGGGTTTTTTTCTTTGGGACTTGAACCTGTATCTGTGTGATTATTTTCGACAGACTTCCATGTTCCTGGCTCTTTCTTTTTTAAAACCCTTTTTTCCCTTCGTGATTGATTTGGCTATTGTTAAATCAAGAGTTCGAAGGTTTTTCGACACGAGTATAGTTACCTATATATATATATATATATATATATATATATATATATATATATATATATATATATATATATATATATAACATATTGGTGCTATATTTGGCACCTAAATTTTATGAATTTAAGCGTAGAACTAGATTAGCGGTAAGTTTTCATCGTGTTACAATTGAAATGGCTAGATGTAAGTTTTATGCTAATGGTTTCTTCTGTCGCACTTCTCGCTTGTGGAACTCTTTTCCGTTTTCTTGCTTTCCTGTCAACTTAGATCTTCAAAAATTTAAATGCAATGTTAATCCTTATTTTTTTTATCTCCCTTATTCCTTTCTTTTATTGTTCTATCGCAGAAATAACATTTTCTCGGTTTCCTTCAAACTCGCTAACTTTTACTTGCTTGAGAGTGGATTGATTAAAATTTATAAAAAGAAAAATTCTGTTTTATCTCACTTTGATATATATTCACTTCTATCCTGATAGTTTTATACATTCTTCTGCTCTTCATACTAATGCAATAAAACTTTTCATTAACACGAACTCTGTCAGGAAATTTTCCAGCTATTTAGTACCGTGGAGGTTTGAATATTCCACATATTGCCTTTTCTTAATATTTAGGAAGTGGCAAGTCAAGGTTTCATGATGAGTCAAGTAGTTTTCTATGAATACGTTTGTCAAGAAATTTCTGATATAGTCATAATGTTTGTGTGAGTGACAAGAACCCGACTGTAAAGTAAAGACTCATAATTGTGATAAAAACGGATATGAAGATCACGGTGACCTTTTTCATTGATTGTTACGTCAACAAAAATCAGTCGAAGATGGGTCAGACTGAGGCATAAAATGCAAAAACGGATTTCGTTTTATTCTCAGGATAACTTTTTAAGATCATCCTGATAATAAAATGGAACCTATTTTTGATTATTTGAACTTTTGAAACTTATTATAGTACTAACTACAAGAGGGGGTATTTTCCCCTTAAAACTGTGTACAAACTGTAGAAGATGTGAAAAATCTATTTGTTCTGTCATCAGGAATGCAATAGTCACACAGTACACAAACTCAATAGCCAATCACTGCTGATTAAGTAACCGTTTGAGAGAGTGTCTGCACACACACGCACACAGCTGGGTGGTCACCTGGAAATACCAGGTTCTGTAAGCTTGGATGTGTGGGTGGTGTAATGGATAACGGCTCGGCAATGGAAATCAGGGGGGGGGGTCCAGTCGGGTTCGTTATATTTACTTACGCGCAAATACCTTTGGGAAATGCCTGAATCCACCTCATCTCCCCCCAGCTGAGAGCTGACTTGAATGTTCACTCTTATATATATATATACGTTCTATTACTGACACTGAGCATTTTAACCCATAAATATAGCATAACTTAAAACTATATTTTTATTATGTATATGATAAAATATAGGTATGCTATATTTATGGGTTGAAGATTGCTTTTAACATGAAACAGTCGCTAGCCTCTTGGTATTAACTTCAATAAAGATATATATATATATATATATATATATATATATATATATATATATATATAAGATAAGATAAAAAAACAAATAGGAAACGTTTATCAATCTAACATGTTTCACTTATATCAAAGCTTCGTCAGAGATTGAGGAAAAAAAAGTGGAACATGTTAGATCGATAAACGTTTCCCATTTGTTCTTTATCTTACCATCCTGTCGGGTATCGATCCATATATGATCTATATATATATATATCTCGACCTGTGTTTTACCTCCATCCCTGAGTCTTGTAGTGCCACGCAGCTCTGTCCTATCGGTAACTCCGATCATGCTGTAGTGTCTGTTAGCATCTCCTTCAGCCCCACCCCCTGCAAGGAGCCTCCTACCACCAGAACCACATTCTGCTACCAACGGGCTGACTGGGACTCGTTTCGTGACTTCCTCCGCGATGTCCCCTGGGATGCTGTATTTAAGCTCCCCATTCAAGATTGTGCTTCAGAGATCTCTTCCTGGGTTAAAGCTGGAATCGACGCTTTCATCCCCTCCAGGAAATTCAAGATCAAACCGCGCTCCTACCCCTGGTTCACAGCTGCTTGCTCAGCCGCCATTGCCCATAGGAATCACTTCTTCCACCGTTTTCGTAGTGATATGTCCGACTTCAATAGACGCCTATTTACCTCTGCCCGAAACGAGTGTAAGCGTATCCTAGACGATGCCAAGTCACTATTTGCTGCTCGGATGAAGGAACGTATTGCATCCCGCAAATTTGGCTCCAAAGATTATTGGCGCCTCTGCAAGAGCGTTCTGAACAATAACAAACCCTCCATTCATCCCCTGTTCAATCAGTTTGAGGTCCTGACCACCTCTGCCGACAAGGCCGAATGTTTTGCTCGGAAGTTTTCTTCCAATTCAACGCTAGACTCTTCGGGGGTACCCTTGCCCGATTTCCCTTCCAGAACTGAGGCCCTCTTGGACGGATTGCACATAACCCCGTCGTCGGTATTGGGCATTATTTCTAACTTAGATCACCACAAGGCTACTGGTGGTGACGGGATACCAGCCATTGTCCTGAAGAAATGCGCACCTGAACTGGCGCCTGTCCTCTCTAAATTATACAACCGCTGCCTCAAGGAGTCCTGTTTTCCTGACTGCTGGAAGTCCTCAACCATTGTTCCTGTCTTTAAGAACTCTGGTGACCCCTCCGACCCTTCCAATTACCGTCCTATCAGTCTCCTACCCCTCTTCGGCAAAGTCTTCGAGGCTATTATCAACACCGAAGTGATTAATCATCTGATATCCCATGATCTGCTCTCAGACAAGCAGTATGGTTTCCGCTTTGCCCGATCTACTGCCGATGTGCTTACGGCCATCACTGAATTTGTCTACCAAGCTATCCATAATAACGGTGAAGCTCGTGCCGTGGCCCTTTATATCTCCAAAGCGTTTGATAGAGTTTGGCATGCCGGCCTTCTTCGCAAGCTCCAGGGTTATGGTATCACAGGTCGTTTGTTTGACCTAATACAATCATTCCTGTCAAACTGGGAATTGAAGGGCGTTCTCAGTGGATTCATCTCCAGCTCCTATCCCACTAACGCAGGTGTTCCTCAAGGCTCCATCCTAGGCCCTACTCTGTTCCTCATATTTATAAACGACCTTCCTGACGCCATAGACTCCCAAGTCGGCATCTACGCTGACGACACCACAATTTACTCCTGCCTCTAAAACAAAACTGCTCTCTATTAACCACCACAAGGATCCATCCCTGCATCCCATTAGAATGTCTGAAGACCAACTTCTCGAGAGCTCCTCTCTGCGGCTGCTCGGTCTCACGCTGTCCGCTGATCTGAGATGGAACAAATACATCGAGTCAGTTGTATCAGCCACCGCAAGGAAAGTTGGTTCCCTGTGCCGAGCCAGGAAATCTTTCTCCCCGGAATCGATCCTCCAAGTCTATAAATCGACCATTCGCCCTTGCATGGAGTATTGCTGCCATATATGGTCTGGGGCCCCTGCTGTTTGCCTCAGGGTTCTTGATAAGATCCAGAGACGGATATGCAATGTGATTGGCCCTGATCTGTCATCTCGTCTGCAGTCGCTCTCTCACATACGTGATGTTGCCTCGCTCGGTCTTTTTTACAAATACTTTCACGGTAATTGCTCCGAGGAGCTGCTTTCGCTTGTCCCTAGGCCTCGTGAATTTAAACGTCCTTCGAGGCTGGCATCCTGTCCCCACCCCTTCACCGTTGAAACTGTTAGATGTAGACGGCTCTTCTACTCCAATAGCTTCATGTCTCGCACATCTCTCCTATGGAACTCCCTTCCCTATTACTGTTTCCCTGACAAATACAATCTCCAACGGTTTAAGTGTAGCGTCAATCGACATCTCCAGTTGCCTTGATCTATCCACTTCCCTTCTCCACATCCTTTCACCTTTCCTTCCTCTCTGCTCTCGCTCCAAATCTTCTGTAACCCCCTTGCCTTGATCGACCCACTGTCTTTCTCTTTCTCCACATCCTCTCCTTTACCACTCCTATCTGCTCTTCCTCCAACCCTTCTATAACCCCTTGCGTGATAGTGGCCTCCAGCCTTGCTTGGGGTGATACGCTTAAATATATATATATATATATATATATATATATATTATAAATTAATAGATTTAAAATATGGTTTTACCGCTACACAGTGATAACCATGTTTCAGAAATGGAAGCTAAAGCCCCTGGATTTAATTTTGTTATTAAACCAAAGACATTAGTTCCATTTCCTCATCAAGCGAATTTTGGAGTAACTTACTTTTTAAAATTTACGGTTGTTAAAGGCACGGCAAAGATTCATAATTGAGGGTTTCCAAGGTTACCGATAAATCCATTCATCTAGACAAGGGGTGGTAGATGATTCAATTTTTAATTTTCGTTGTCTCAGTTAATAGTTACATTTGAAAGCGGGGTTATGTTTAGGGATGGGTAGGGATGTATCTTTTAACAAATTCTGACATCCGCTAAATTCATGTCATCTGGGTTTTTTTCTAACGGCAAAAATTCTTATGGTATTTTTTCTATTTGTATATTTAAAGATTTTGAGGGACTGTTTAGGCTAGAATATGTTTTAACCACCTTTCTAAAAAAATTATTTTTAATATTTAATATACTATACTTCTTTTTAAAACCAAGTAAATGTATTAGAATTACTTACAGTATTTAAAATTATTTATTCTTATCGAGTATAAGTAAATATGTATATTGCCAGATTATTTTTTTTTATGTAAACTTTATGACAATGACGGCAAAGGTGGCTAAATTATTTCACTAATTCAGTAAACTTTTATTTATAAATTTAGTAATATAAATTTCCCCATCTATGTACAAAGGACATTTAATGTTCAATATTATATTCTAACTTATTAATTTCATTTGACTTTAGGTGTTCACTTGGATTCTTTTCAGTGTTTAAATTGCTTTGAGAGAGGTGTTAGAGTACGTTTTATTTAATTACAATTTTAAAAGATGTTTAGGTTAGAATCCGTTTTATTTAATTTCAATTTTAAAACATTTTAAAAAATTCTACTTTCAAATTTAACTTTTAAATTTAATCGGCTATATTTCTTTATAAACCAAGTAAATGTAATAGAATTACTTACATTATTTAAAATTATTTATTCCCATCAAATATGAGTATGCATATTATCAGGTAACTTTTTTCTTTTTTTTAAAATATTATTTAAAGATTATTTAAAGAAAATTTTTGACAATGACGACATAAAATAGCTATTTCATTTCTCTGATTCAGTAAATTTTTATTTATTATAAACTTAGTAATATATAGTTCCTCATGTATGCATATCTATTTTTATATATATATATATATATATATATATATATATATATATATATCATGCACATTTCATTAAAAACGACTGACAAGGTGCTTTTATTTAGTTTTTATATAATTTCTCGTGTGATCTAATAAAGTTTTTCTTTTCAGAGGATAAATTATATAAAAATGTTCTTTTTATCCGAGCGCTTTCGGCTATACATTTAGCCATTTTCAAGGATTATATTTCAACTGTTAGAATTAGAAATAGATATGGTTTGTTATATGTATGTTTTATAAAGTGATTCAATTTTTTTTTGTTTCAAAACACGGTCAAGATATTATGTCCATGTTCAAAGTTAATATTATTAAGTGTTGGTTTGTTTGTTTTTATTAGTAAGGCTCCCATTATTTTTAGCCTTTTTTTGCAAGTGGATGATGCTATTATATTAGTGTTGTCGACAAGTATATTCCGAATAGTGTCCGGTAGGTCTCCATGAATATTTAAATGAGATCTAATTGCGCTATTTTCAGAAAGGTGTAGAGTTAATCTGCGTGTTAAACAATTTGTAGTGTGGCCTATATAATTATTTACGAAAGTTGATTCTTAAGGAATACAATTCCTTAATGGGCATTTGAATTCGTAAATAATATTTGCTCTATTTAATTTTGTTCTAGGAGGTGAATTATTATTTTTAACTATAAGGTTAGAAGTTTTAAATTTTTTATAATAAATAATTAATCTAATTTTTTTGCTATTATCAACTGGTGCTATACATTTTTTTATAATGTTATTAATTCTGCATTCATCCTGTTTATAATTTTCGTTCATCTGATTTTTATAAAAAATATTAATATTATTGTTTATGTTTCTATTCTTGCCGTTGCTATTAGTTACTTTGGGGTATGATCGAGGAGGCGAGAAAGAGCTTCCCGGCCTCATCTCAAGCCGTCATCACTAAGAACGATGAACTTATCAAACTGAAACAGTACTGTTGTGGGAGGGTCCCTGTTTTGGTTCACCCCTCCCTATACAGGGCATTAAAATTAACTTTTCCTTGGGATGTCGGCGGCTTGTCCCAAGACGGTACCATCAAGAGTGCGATGGGCACTGGGTCGATGGGTGAAGCTGTTGGCATTCTCACCCCGACTATGTTTCAGGGCGACGCCCAACCTTAAGGTAAGTGTCTCGCAATGGCTTTATGGTTAGCAAGTTTGAATGGGTCGGAGTCTCGCAGAGCGAGGCTCGTGCGCGATCTTCAGCATCTCGGTGTGAATGTTTGTTGACTCATCTTACTGCCAGCGACTATGAGAATATTCTGTCGAGGAGGTTTCACCTCTACTCAGCTTATTTTGATAGTCGTTCAAGAGGGGTTTCTTGGCTGATCAGCAGGTCCCTGACGGCGTCGTGTTCCCTTGTGTTCGCGGATCCGGAGGGCAGGCTTTGTGTCCTGGACGTTACCATAAAGGGAAAGTCTCTTCGTCTCATCGGGGTTTATGCGTCCAACGACCATGCGGAGCGGGTGTCCTTTTTTCGGCGGGTCGAGCCGTTTTTAGATACGACTCGGCAGGTAATTTTAGCGGGTGATTGGAACGCCGTCCTTGATCCCGAATTAGATCGTAGCGGGTTAAGATCGGGCTCTTACAACCCGGACGTGAAACCGTTTCGTGATTTTGTCGACGGATCTGATCTGGTCGATAAGTTTCGGAACGAACACTCCGGGCAGTTAGCGTGGACTTGGACAAATAGGGGCGGCCCGGATTCGGTAGTTCGCACGAGCTACACCGACCGGGTTTTAGTTAGGAGAGTCGATGTAGGGCTCTTAGAGTGTTCAAGTTTTCATTCGATAGTTTACTCGGATCATCGGCTCGTCCGGGTGCAGGTAAACTTAGATAAGCCTAAACCCAGAATGACTGGTTACTGGAAATTCAACACGTCGTTGCTCGACGTGAAGGATTTCCGTGACCAGTTACTAGCAACTATACAACGGGAATTGACGGGGAGTGTGCTTGGGAATAGGTGGTGGGGACACCTTAAGTCGGTCATCAGGTCGTTTGCAGCTGATTATAGTCGTCGGCTCAATAGAGATAGATTAACAGCGCAAACGGCAGCAGAGTCTAGATTAGAGGATGTCATCCAGTCGGGAGATAGTGGGCAAGTAGCAGTAGCTAGGGCCGAGCTGGCCTCCTCGCTTATCAAGAAGGACCAGGCTCTGGTAGTTAGGGCTATGTTGAAGAAAATGTCTGCCGAAGCGACTAACATGGCTGCCGAACTGAGGCAAGAGGAGTTGCGCAGCGCGTCAGATCGCTACTTTCCGAGCGTCACATCGCCGGACGGACGACAGATGACTACAAACGAAGGCATCTGCGAGGCGTTTAGGTCTCATTTCCGCGACCTTTTCACCAGGGAGCCCGGACTGATCCCCGCCAATTTCGACGCATATCTAGCCGACTTTCCGCGTCTCGAGACGGGGGAAGCGGATGTGTGCGAAGGGGCCGTCACCGAGGAAGAAATCTGGGAAGCGCTGAAGCAGGCCGGCCGAGACAAGACTCCGGGTATAGACGGTCTTCCCTACGAGGTGTACTTGAGGCTGTCGCTCGTTTTTGTTC
>OZ038506.1:42872110-42974610 GCA_964036315.1 Acanthosepion esculentum
GTAGGTTCTATGCTAACAGTTTCTTTTCATGCATTTCCGCTTGTGGAGCTCTCTTTTGGTTCCAGACTTTCCAGCCAACTTTAATTTGTAAAAGATTAGATGCAATGTCAATCGCTATCTACTGTCCTTATGATTATTCTTTCCTCTTCCCGCTCATTATTAATGTTTCTGTTCTTAATTCTTCTACACGCTGTAAACCCCTGTGTCTTAGTGGCTTTACTGCCTTGCATGTGGTGATACGAATTAAAAAAAAATCTTAGTTTTCACCATCTTTAAATTACTCCATTGCATGCGATTTGTATACAGACATGAAAGCAGTAAATGTCTATACTATCATCAATGTCACCTGAAAAAGTTTTTGGTAGGACTTTGTATTTACAGTACTTTGAATTCTGTACCTAAACTTAGAAGAAACCAGACAAAAAATGAGTCATATAAACAAAGAAAATGTAATCAAATTTCCCAATATAAATAAAATGACAATCCCAGTAAATGTCTCTACGTTTATAATATATATCCAAGTCATTCAGACGTGAAATCGTATCTTGAATAAAACATGCAATAACCTTTTACTCGAGATCTTTGCAGATTTCATTGCATTATTACAGTCTTTGGTTTTTTTTTCATATACAGAAATCTCCACGTTGTTTTTTTTCAACACATTAACTCGCTATATTGACGTGGTAATAAACTTCCAGAAAGTAGATATAATTATGAACTAGTCGGTTATAGATAAATAAATTCTCTTTTATATTTCAAAATTATATTTCATAAGATTACTTTTCATATTTTTTCTTCAACATTATGTATAACCTATATGCAATTCTATAAGAAATATATGCCCAATATCTATGCAGTTGAATATTGCTGTCACATCTGGACTGATGGTTCTAGTATGTATCCATAGTTTCCTGATGAAATACAAAAACTCTGCAATGTTATTGAGTCTGATCTGGTGTCCCGGCTTCAGCCACTTTCCCGCCGCTGTAATATAGTTTCCCTGTGCCTTTTCTATAAATATTTTCAGAGTAATTGTTCTGATGAGCTTTCCTGTTTGGTACTTCATGAACTTAAGAGCCGTAGTAGACTGGCGACTATGTCTCGTCACTTTACAGAACTAATACAGTGATAGTATTGTTTTGTATTGGACACGTGGTTCACTAGGGTAGGAGGCAAATGAGAAACGGCTTGTTACTACGGTATCCTGTTGGTAAAGAGAGAAAGGGTTTGAGTCCTTTCGTTTATGAATTTTAGCGGTCAAACAAGATGAATAATCATCTTGTTTGACTGTCCAAATTCCTTTTTCAGCAAGATAGACACTGGGATGAAAACTTATAAAATCTCGAAATTGAAAATCAAGATTAGGTTTAGAAACAGCCTTAAACGATACAACCTAAATGGATTCTATTGGAGGGAAATGTTCTAGGTTTTATAAATTGTTGCAGTCAAGACAAACTGTTACGGAATAATGCTACAGGGAGTAAGTGACTTATTTGAATGACGCTCTTGGATAATTCTTCTTTTACGCGTCATGTACATCCAGGACGTATGCGATAGTGGCTCTTCACAGTCTCCTGTCTCTTGCTATTTGACATCTGCCTCCGTTAGTTGATTTGTTTAATGGCATATCAACTCCTTATGAGTCATTTAATGCCGAAATTTAATTTTCTTGAGATCTTTGAAGTAATAAAAATATGATATGTTACTCTGCTTTCACAGTTTAATACATGGTAGATGATACTCAGCTTTTGTGCATAATCATGTTTGTGTGAACATAATTACGAGAGGTGGCGATATATGTGTTTTATATATGTGTTTTATGTTGTAGTTTTGTTGAAGTTATATTTTGGAATACAGTTTGACTTAAGAAATTGTAGGATATTATATGCATTAATATCATGAAAGAGTTCGTGTTGGTTGATTTTGTTTATCGGCATATCAACACCTATATGGGTTATTTAATGCCGAAATCTAAATAATCTGAACGCGGTTGTATGTCTTCAACTACAAATAAAATGTATTGCTGGTTATGTATTGTCGGTCTTTTTTTATATAAAAATGTATCGCTGGTATCTTTATCATTAAAATGTATTTTTACTTTCATAGTGTTTTTGTTTGGCGGGCTCACTATTTACCCATAGCTGGGATCCTAACAGTGCAAGCCGTCCGGGTCAGGATTGATCTAGGAACAACAATAATTAAGAGGTGGTTCCAGGCTCCTCAAAACCTCTAGTCTCTCGATCAAAAGTCTTGCTGTCGGATGTAGTTCATCGTCATACCCAGGACTCTCTGTCTCTGTTCTGCCAACCGTTAAAATAAACTATTTCGTAGGTTACTCGCTGTTTTTCCCTACTTCTCTTGCTTTCAGAGTGTTAAATTCTTCAGGTCTTCTTTTCTCGTTGTGTATCCTAGAAATTTCAATTATCACTTGCTCGTTGTAAGTATAGTTTTTTTCTTTTAATCATTTGAACCCATGCAAAGCCACTAAGGCACAAAGGTTACTGAGTGTGAAGGAATTACAAAACTGAAACATTATTAAGGGGTGAGTATAGAAGAATAACAACGAAAACGGATAAGTTGATAATGATAGAAATTGCATTTAAATGTCTGAAGATCAACGTTGGCCGGAAAGCATGGAGCTGGGCGTGTGTTCTACAAGCGAGAAGTGCGAGAATTCTAGTCAATTCAACTGTAAATTGATAAGGCCTTGTTGCTAGTGCTGTGCTTTAAATTCATCAAGTCTAGGTACCATAGCGAAGGACTCATTTGAACTATTACAATGAAAGTATTTATAGAAAAGTTCACAGGGAAGTAAATTTACGGCGGTGGGAAAGTGACTGAAGCCTAGACGCCAGGTCGCGACAAATAATAATAGTTTCCTGGTAGTTTCTAATTTCTTTTAAATTCCTCGTAGCTCGCATACACTGTCTATGGTATTCTCAGCATTCGTCAGGAGAACCACGGCACTGTGACGTCAAATCTTTTAGGCATCTCTGAGGAAATTGCCATTCACAGTCATATAAGAAATTAGATCTTGTATAATTTCTTTGTTTCATGCTGAGAATTTTTGGATTTCTTGAACAGTCAGTTCAGTGTCATGCGTGATACACGGTTGGGGGGGGGCGATGTCTCTTTAGATTCATGATTGACGATGTCTCATTGCATTCATCACTGGCGATGTCTCATTGCATTCATCACTGGCGATGTCTCTTTCGACGCAACAGTGACGATGCCTCATTCTCTTCATCACTGACGATGTCACTTTCGACGCAACAGTGACGATGTCTCATTCAATTCATCACTGACGATGTCTCTTTCGAACCATCACTGACGATGTCTCATTGCATTCATCACTGGTGATGTCTCTTTCGACGCAACAGTGACGATGTCTCATTCCATTCATCACTGACGATGTCTCATTCCATTCATCACTGGCGATGTCTCTTTCGAATCATCACTGACGATGTCTCTTTCGACTCAACAGTGACGATGTCTCATTCCATTCATCACTGACGATGTCTCTTTCGACTCAACAGTGACGGTGTGCCATTCCATTCATCACTGGCGATGTCTCATTCAACTCAACATTGACGATGTCTCTTTCGAATCATCACTGACGATGTCTCTTTCGACTCAACAGTGACGATGTCTCATTCCATTCATCATGACAATGTCTCTTTCGACTCAACAGTGACGATGTCTCATTCCATTCATCACTGGCGATGTCTCTTTCGAATCATCACTGACGATGTCTCTTTCGAATCATCACTGACGATGTCTCTTTCGACTAAACAGTGACGATGTCTCATTCCATTCATCACTGACGATGTCTCTTTCGAATCATCACTGACGATGTCTCTTTCGAATCATCACTGACGATGTCTCTTTCGAATAATCACTGACAATGTCTAATTCCATTCATCACTGACGATGTCTCTTTCGAATCATCACGGACGATGTCTCTTTCGAATCAACAGTGACGATGTCTCATTCCATTCATCACTGACGATGTCTCTTTCGAATCATCACTGACGATGTCTCTTTCGACTCAACAGTGACGATGTCTCATTCCATTTATCACTGACGATGTCTCTTTCGAATCATCACTGACGATGTCTCTTTCGACTCAATAGTGACGATGTCTCATTCCATTCATCACTGACGATGTCTCTTTCGAATCATCACTGACGATGTCTCTTTCGACTCAACAGTGACGATGTCTCATTCCATTCATCACTGACGATGTCTCTTACAAAGCATCACTAACGATGTCTCTTTCGACTCAACAGTGACGATGTCTCATTCCATTCATCACTGGCGATGTCTCTTTCGAATCATCACTGACGATGTCTCTTTCGACTCAACAGTGACGATGTCTCATTCCATTCATCACTGACGATGTCTCTTTCGAATCATCACTGACGATGTCTCTTTCGAATCATCACTGACGATGTCTCTTTCGACTCAACAGTGACGATGTCTCATTCCATTCATCACTGACGATGTCTCTTTCGAATCATCACTGACGATGTCTCTTTCGACTCAATAGTGACGATGTCTCATTCCATTCATCACTGACGATGTCTCTTACAAATCATCACTAACGATGTCTCTTTCGACTCAACAGTGACGATGTCTCATTCCATTCATCACAGGCGATGTCTCATTCGAATCATCACTGACGATCTCTTTCGAATCATCACTGACAATGTCTCATTCCATTCATCACTGACGATGTCTCTTTCGAATCATCACTGATGATTTCTCTTTCGACTCAACAGTGACGATGTCTCATTCCATTCATCACTGGCGATGTCTCTTTCAAATCATCACTGACGATGTCTCTTTCGACTCAACAGTGACGATGTCTCATTCCATTCATCACTGACGATGTCTCTTTCGAATCATCATTGACGATGTCTCTTTCGACTCAACAGTGACGATGTCTCATTCCATTCATCACTGGCGATGTCTCTTTCGAATCATCACTGACGATGTCTCTTTCGAATCATCACTGTCGATGTCTCCTTCGACTCAACAGTGACGATCTCTCATTCCATTCATCACTGACAATGTCTCTTTCGACTCAACAGTGACGATGTCTCATTCCATTCATCACTGGCGATGTCTCTTTCGAATCATCACTGACGATGTCTCTTTCGACTCAACAGTGACGATGTCTCATTCCATTCATCACTGACGATGTCTCTTTGGAATCATCACTGCTGATGTCTCTTTCGACTCAACAGTGACGATGACTCATTCCATTCATCACTGACAATGTCTCTTTCGAATCATCACTGACGATGTCTCTTTCGACTCAACAGTGACGATCTCTCATTCCATTCATCACTGACAATGTCTCTTTCGAATCATCACTGACGATGTCTCTTTAGACTCAACAGTGACGATGTCTCATTCCATTCATCACTGACGATGTCTCTTTCGAATCATCACTGACGATGTCTCTTTCGACTCAACAGTGACGATATCTCATTACATTCATCACTGGCGATGTCTCTTTCGAATCATCACTGACGATGTCTCTTTCGAATCATCACTGACGATGTCTCTTTCGACTCAACAGTGACGATGTCTCATTCCATTCATCACTGGCGATGTCTCTTTCGAATCATCACTGACGATGTCTCTTTCCACTCAATAGTGACGATGTCTCATTCCATTCATCACTGACGATGTCTCTTTCGAATCATCACTGACGATGTCTCTTTCGACTCAACAGTGACGATGTCTCATTCCATTCATCACTGACGATGTCTCTTACAAATCATCACTAACGATGTCTCTTTCGACTCAACAGTGACGATGTCTCATTCCATTCATCACTGGCGATGTCTCTTTCGAATCATCACTGACGATGTCTCTTTCGACTCAACAGTGACGATGTCTCATTCCATTCATCACTGACGATGTCTCTTTCGAATCATCACTGACGATGTCTTTTTCGAATCATCACTGACGATGTCTCATTCCATTCATCACTGACGATGTCTCTTTCGAATCATCACTGACGATGTCTCTTTCGAATCATCACTGACGATGTCTCTTTCGACTCAACAGTGACGACGTCTCATTCCATTCATCACTGGCGATGTCTCTTTCGAATCATCACTGACGATGTCTCTTTCGACTCAATAGTGACGATGTCTCATTCCATTCATCACTGACGATGTCTCTTACAAATCATCACTAACGATGTCTCTTTCGACTCAACAGTGACGATGTCTCATTCCATTCATCACAGGCGATGTCTCATTCGAATCATCACTGACGATCTCTTTCGAATCATCACTGACAATGTCTCATTCCATTCATCACTGACGATGTCTCTTTCGAATCATCACTGATGATGTCTCTTTCGACTCAACAGTGACGATGTCTCATTCCATTCATCACTGGCGATGTCTCTTTCAAATCATCACTGACGATGTCTCTTTCGAATCATCACTGATGATGTCTCTTTCGACTCAACAGTGACGATGTCTCATTCCATTCATCACTGACGATGTCTCTTTCGAATCATCACTGACGATGTTTCTTTCGACTCAACAGTGACGATGTTTCATTCCATTCATCATTGACGATATCTCTTTCGAATCATTTCTGCTGATGTCTCTTTCGACTCAACAGTGACGATGTCTCATTCCATTCATCACTGGCGATGTCTCTTTCGAATCATCACTGACGATGTCTCTTTCGACTCAATAGTGACGATGTCTCATTCCATTCGTCACTGACGATGTCTCTTACAAATCATCACTAACGATGTCTCTTTCGACTCAACAGTGACGATGTCTCATTCCATTCATCACAGGCGATGTCTCATTCGAATCATCACTGACGATCTCTTTCGAATCATCACTGACAATGTCTCATTCCATTCATCACTGACGATGTCTCTTTCGAATCATCACTGATGATGTCTCTTTCGACTCAACAGTGACGATATCTCATTCCATTCATCACTGACGATGTCTCTTTCGAATCATCATTGACGATGTCTCTTTCGACTCAACAGTGACGATGTCTCATTCCAATCATCACTGACGATGTCTCTTTCGAATCATCACTGCCGATGTCTCTTCCGACTCAACAGTGACGATCTCTCATTCCATTCATCACTGACATTGTCTCTTTCGACTCAACAGTGACGATGTCTCATTCCATTCATCACTGACGATGTCTCTTACAAATCATCACTAACGATGTCTCTTTCGACTCAACAGTGACGATGTCTCATTCCATTCATCACTGGCGATGTCTCTTTCGACTCATCACTGACGATGTCTCTTTCGACTCAACAGTGACGATGTCTCATTCCATTCATCACTGACGATGTCTCTTTCGAATCATCACTGACGATGTCTCTTTCGAATCATCACTGACGATGTCTCTTTCGACTCAACAGTGACGATGTCTCATTCCATTCATCACTGACGATGTCTCTTTCGAATCATCACTGACGATGTCTCTTTCGACTCAATAGTGACGATGTCTCATTCCATTCATCACTGACGATGTCTCTTACAAATCATCACTAACGATGTCTCTTTCGACTCAACAGTGACGATGTCTCATTCCATTCATCACAGGCGATGTCTCATTCGAATCATCACTGACGATCTCTTTCGAATCATCACTGACAATGTCTCATTCCATTCATCACTGACGATGTCTCTTTCGAATCATCACTGATGATTTCTCTTTCGACTCAACAGTGACGATGTCTCATTCCATTCATCACTGGCGATGTCTCTTTCAAATCATCACTGACGATGTCTCTTTCGACTCAACAGTGACGATGTCTCATTCCATTCATCACTGACGATGTCTCTTTCGAATCATCATTGACGATGTCTCTTTCGACTCAACAGTGACGATGTCTCATTCCATTCATCACTGGCGATGTCTCTTTCGAATCATCACTGACGATGTCTCTTTCGACTCAACAGTGACGATGTCTCATTCCATTCATCACTGACGATGTCTCTTTCGAATCATCACTGACGATGTCTTTTTCGAATCATCACTGACGATGTCTCATTCCATTCATCACTGACGATGTCTCTTTCGAATCATCACTGACGATGTCTCTTTCGAATCATCACTGACGATGTCTCTTTCGACTCAACAGTGACGACGTCTCATTCCATTCATCACTGGCGATGTCTCTTTCGAATCATCACTGACGATGTCTCTTTCGACTCAATAGTGACGATGTCTCATTCCATTCATCACTGACGATGTCTCTTACAAATCATCACTAACGATGTCTCTTTCGACTCAACAGTGACGATGTCTCATTCCATTCATCACAGGCGATGTCTCATTCGAATCATCACTGACGATCTCTTTCGAATCATCACTGACAATGTCTCATTCCATTCATCACTGACGATGTCTCTTTCGAATCATCACTGATGATGTCTCTTTCGACTCAACAGTGACGATGTCTCATTCCATTCATCACTGGCGATGTCTCTTTCAAATCATCACTGACGATGTCTCTTTCGAATCATCACTGATGATGTCTCTTTCGACTCAACAGTGACGATGTCTCATTCCATTCATCACTGACGATGTCTCTTTCGAATCATCACTGACGATGTTTCTTTCGACTCAACAGTGACGATGTTTCATTCCATTCATCATTGACGATATCTCTTTCGAATCATTTCTGCTGATGTCTCTTTCGACTCAACAGTGACGATGTCTCATTCCATTCATCACTGGCGATGTCTCTTTCGAATCATCACTGACGATGTCTCTTTCGACTCAATAGTGACGATGTCTCATTCCATTCGTCACTGACGATGTCTCTTACAAATCATCACTAACGATGTCTCTTTCGACTCAACAGTGACGATGTCTCATTCCATTCATCACAGGCGATGTCTCATTCGAATCATCACTGACGATCTCTTTCGAATCATCACTGACAATGTCTCATTCCATTCATCACTGACGATGTCTCTTTCGAATCATCACTGATGATGTCTCTTTCGACTCAACAGTGACGATATCTCATTCCATTCATCACTGACGATGTCTCTTTCGAATCATCATTGACGATGTCTCTTTCGACTCAACAGTGACGATGTCTCATTCCAATCATCACTGACGATGTCTCTTTCGAATCATCACTGCCGATGTCTCTTCCGACTCAACAGTGACGATCTCTCATTCCATTCATCACTGACATTGTCTCTTTCGACTCAACAGTGACGATGTCTCATTCCATTCATCACTGACGATGTCTCTTACAAATCATCACTAACGATGTCTCTTTCGACTCAACAGTGACGATGTCTCATTCCATTCATCACTGGCGATGTCTCTTTCGACTCATCACTGACGATGTCTCTTTCGACTCAACAGTGACGATGTCTCATTCCATTCATCACTGACGATGTCTCTTTCGAATCATCACTGACGATGTCTCTTTCGAATCATCACTGACGATGTCTCTTTCGACTCAACAGTGACGATGTCTCATTCCATTCATCACTGACGATGTCTCTTTCGAATCATCACTGACGATGTCTCTTTCGACTCAATAGTGACGATGTCTCATTCCATTCATCACTGACGATGTCTCTTACAAATCATCACTAACGATGTCTCTTTCGACTCAACAGTGACGATGTCTCATTCCATTCATCACAGGCGATGTCTCATTCGAATCATCACTGACGATCTCTTTCGAATCATCACTGACAATGTCTCATTCCATTCATCACTGACGATGTCTCTTTCGAATCATCACTGATGATTTCTCTTTCGACTCAACAGTGACGATGTCTCATTCCATTCATCACTGGCGATGTCTCTTTCAAATCATCACTGACGATGTCTCTTTCGACTCAACAGTGACGATGTCTCATTCCATTCATCACTGACGATGTCTCTTTCGAATCATCATTGACGATGTCTCTTTCGACTCAACAGTGACGATGTCTCATTCCATTCATCACTGGCGATGTCTCTTTCGAATCATCACTGACGATGTCTCTTTCGAATCATCACTGTCGATGTCTCCTTCGACTCAACAGTGACGATCTCTCATTCCATTCATCACTGACAATGTCTCTTTCGACTCAACAGTGACGATGTCTCATTCCATTCATCACTGGCGATGTCTCTTTCGAATCATCACTGACGATGTCTCTTTCGACTCAACAGTGACGATGTCTCATTCCATTCATCACTGACGATGTCTCTTTGGAATCATCACTGCTGATGTCTCTTTCGACTCAACAGTGACGATGACTCATTCCATTCATCACTGACAATGTCTCTTTCGAATCATCACTGACGATGTCTCTTTCGACTCAACAGTGACGATCTCTCATTCCATTCATCACTGACAATGTCTCTTTCGAATCATCACTGACGATGTCTCTTTAGACTCAACAGTGACGATGTCTCATTCCATTCATCACTGACGATGTCTCTTTCGAATCATCACTGACGATGTCTCTTTCGACTCAACAGTGACGATATCTCATTCCATTCATCACTGACGATGTCTCTTTCGAATCATCACTGACGATGTCTCTTTCGAATCATCACTGACGATGTCTCTTTCGACTCAACAGTGACGATGTCTCATTCCATTCATCACTGGCGATGTCTCTTTCGAATCATCACTGACGATGTCTCATTCCATTCATCACTGGCGATGTCTCTTTCGAATCATCACTGACGATGTCTCTTTCGACTCAACAGTGACGATGTCTCATTCCATTCATCACTGACGATGTCTCTTTCGAATCATCACTGACGATGTCTCTTTCGAATCATCACTGACGATGTCTCATTCCATTCATCACTGACGATGTCTCTTTCGAATCATCACTGACGATGTCTCTTTCGAATCATCACTGACGATGTCTCTTTCGACTCAACAGTGACGACGTCTCATTCCATTCATCACTGGCGATGTCTCTTTCGAATCATCACTGACGATGTCTCTTTCGACTCAATAGTGACGATGTCTCATTCCATTCATCACTGACGATGTCTCTTACAAATCATCACTAACGATGTCTCTTTCGACTCAACAGTGACGATGTCTCATTCCATTCATCACAGGCGATGTCTCATTCGAATCATCACTGACGATCTCTTTCGAATCATCACTGACAATGTCTCATTCCATTCATCACTGACGATGTCTCTTTCGAATCATCACTGATGATGTCTCTTTCGACTCAACAGTGACGATGTCTCATTCCATTCATCACTGACAATGTCTCTTTCGAATCATCACTGACGATGTCTCATTCCATTCATCACTGGCGATGTCTCATTTGACTCAACATTGACGATGTCTCTTTCGAATCATCACTGACGATGTCTCTTTCGACTCAACAGTGACGATGTCTCATTCCATTCATCACTGACGATGTCTCTTTCGAATCATCACTGACGATGTCTCTTTCGACTCAACAGTGACGATGTCTCATTCCATTCATCACTGACGATGTCTCTTTCGAATCATCACTGACGATGTCTCTTTCGACTCAACAGTGACGATGTCTCATTCCATTCATCACTGACGATGTCTCTTTCGAATCATCACTGCCGTTGTCTCTTTCAACTCAACAGTGACGATGTCTCATTCCATTCATCACTGGCGATGTCTCTTTCGAATCATCACTGACGATGTCTCTTTCGAATCATCACTGACAATGTCTCTTTCGACTCAACAGTGACGATGTCTCATTCCATTCATCACTGGCGATGTCTCATTCGACTCATCACTGACGATGTCTCTTTCGAATCATCACTGACGATGTCTCGTTCGAATCATCACTGACGATGTTTCTTTAGACTCAACAGTGACGATGTCTCATTCCATTCATCACTGACGATGTCTCTTTCGAATCATCACTGACGATGTCTCTTTCGAATCATCACTGACGATGTCTCTTTCGACTCAACAGTGACGATGTCTCATTCCATTCATAACTGACGATGTCTCTTTCGAATCATCACTGACGATGTCTCTTTCGACTCAACAGTGACGATGTCTCATTCCATTCATCACTGGCGATGTCTCATTTGAATCCTCACTGACGATTTCTTTCGAATCATCACTGACGATGTCTCTTTCGACTCAACAGTGACGATGTCTCAGTCCATTCATCACTGACAATGTCGCTTTCGAATCATCACTGACGATGTCTCTTTCGAATCATCACTGACAATGTCTCATTCCATTCATCACTGACGATGTCTCTTTCGAATCATCACTGATGATGTCTCTTTCGACTCAACAGTGACGATGTTTCATTCCATTCATCACTGACGATGTCTCTTTCGATTCAACAGTGACGATGTCTCATTCCATTCATCACTGGCGATGTCTCATTCGATTCAACATTGACGATGTCTCTTTCGAATCATCACTGACGATGTCTCTTTCGACTCAACAGTGACGATGTCTCATTCCATTCATCACTGACGGTGTCTCTTACAAATCATCACTAACGATGTCTCTTTCGACTCAACAGTGACGATGTCTCATTCCATTCATCACTGACGATGTTTCTTTCGAATCATCACTGACGATGTCTCTTTCGACTCAACAGTGACGATGTCTCATTCCATTCATCACTGACGATGTCTCTTTCGAATCATCACTGACGATGTCTCTTTCGAATCATCACTGACGATGTTTCTTTAGACTCAACAGTGACGATGTCTCATTCCATTCATCACTGACGATGTCTCTTTCGAATCATCACTGACGATGTCTCTTTCGAATCATCACTGACGATGTCTCTTTCGACTCAACAGTGACGATGTCTCATTCCATTCATAACTGACGATGTCTCTTTCGAATCATCACTGACGATGTCTCTTTCGACTCAACAGTGACGATGTCTCATTCCATTCATCACTGGCGATGTCTCATTTGAATCCTCACTGACGATTTCTTTCGAATCATCACTGACGATGTCTCTTTCGACTCAACAGTGACGATGTCTCAGTCCATTCATCACTGACAATGTCGCTTTCGAATCATCACTGACGATGTCTCTTTCGACTCAATAGTGACGATGTCTCATTCCATTCATCACTGACGATGTCTCTTACAAATCATCACTAACGATGTCTCTTTCGACTCAACAGTGACGATGTCTCATTCCATTCATCACAGGCGATGTCTCATTCGAATCATCACTGACGATCTCTTTCGAATCATCACTGACAATGTCTCATTCCATTCATCACTGACGATGTCTCTTTCGAATCATCACTGATGATGTCTCTTTCGACTCAACAGTGACGATGTCTCATTCCATTCATCACTGGCGATGTCTCTTTCAAATCATCACTGACGATGTCTCTTTCGACTCAACAGTGACGATGTCTCATTCCATTCATCACTGACGATGTCTCTTTCGAATCATCATTGACGATGTCTCTTTCGACTCAACAGTGACGATGTCTCATTCCATTCATCACTGGCGATGTCTCTTTCGAATCATCACTGACGATGTCTCTTTCGAATCATCACTGTCGATGTCTCCTTCGACTCAACAGTGACGATCTCTCATTCCATTCATCACTGACAATGTCTCTTTCGACTCAACAGTGACGATGTCTCATTCCATTCATCACTGACGATGTCTCTTTCGAATCATCACTGACGATGTCTCTTTCGACTCAACAGTGACGATGTCTCATTCCATTCATCACTGGCGATGTCTCTTTTGAATCATCACTGACGATGTCTCTTTCGACTCAACAGTGACGATGTCTCATTCCATTAATCACTGACGATGTCTCTTTGGAATCATCACTGCTGATGTCTCTTTCGACTCAACAGTGACGATGACTCATTCCATTCATCACTGACAATGTCTCTTTCGAATCATCACTGACGATGTCTCTTTCGACTCAACAGTGACGATCTCTCATTCCATTCATCACTGACAATGTCTCTTTCGAATCATCACTGACGATGTCTCTTTAGACTCAACAGTGACGATGTCTCATTCCATTCATCACTGACGATGTCTCTTTCGAATCATCACTGACGATGTCTCTTTCGACTCAACAGTGACGATATCTCATTCCATTCATCACTGGCGATGTCTCTTTCGAATCATCACTGACGATGTCTCTTTCGAATCATCACTGACGATGTCTCTTTCGACTCAACAGTGACGATGTCTCATTCCATTCATCACAGGCGATGTCTCATTCGAATCATCACTGACGATCTCTTTCGAATCATCACTGACAATGTCTCATTCCATTCATCACTGACGATGTCTCTTTCGAATCATCACTGATGATGTCTCTTTCGACTCAACAGTGACGATGTCTCATTCCATTCATCACTGACAATGTCTCTTTCGAATCATCACTGACGATGTCTCATTCCATTCATCACTGGCGATGTCTCATTTGACTCAACATTGACGATGTCTCTTTCGAATCATCACTGACGATGTCTCTTTCGACTCAACAGTGACGATGTCTCATTCCATTCATCACTGACGATGTCTCTTTCGAATCATCACTGACGATGTCTCTTTCGACTCAACAGTGACGATGTCTCATTCCATTCATCACTGACGATGTCTCTTTCGAATCATCACTGACGATGTCTCTTTCGACTCAACAGTGACGATGTCTCATTCCATTCATCACTGACGATGTCTCTTTCGAATCATCACTGCCGTTGTCTCTTTCAACTCAACAGTGACGATGTCTCATTCCATTCATCACTGGCGATGTCTCTTTCGAATCATCACTGACGATGTCTCTTTCGAATCATCACTGACAATGTCTCTTTCGACTCAACAGTGACGATGTCTCATTCCATTCATCACTGGCGATGTCTCATTCGACTCATCACTGACGATGTCTCTTTCGAATCATCACTGACGATGTCTCGTTCGAATCATCACTGACGATGTTTCTTTAGACTCAACAGTGACGATGTCTCATTCCATTCATCACTGACGATGTCTCTTTCGAATCATCACTGACGATGTCTCTTTCGAATCATCACTGACGATGTCTCTTTCGACTCAACAGTGACGATGTCTCATTCCATTCATAACTGACGATGTCTCTTTCGAATCATCACTGACGATGTCTCTTTCGACTCAACAGTGACGATGTCTCATTCCATTCATCACTGGCGATGTCTCATTTGAATCCTCACTGACGATTTCTTTCGAATCATCACTGACGATGTCTCTTTCGACTCAACAGTGACGATGTCTCAGTCCATTCATCACTGACAATGTCGCTTTCGAATCATCACTGACGATGTCTCTTTCGAATCATCACTGACAATGTCTCATTCCATTCATCACTGACGATGTCTCTTTCGAATCATCACTGATGATGTCTCTTTCGACTCAACAGTGACGATGTTTCATTCCATTCATCACTGACGATGTCTCTTTCGATTCAACAGTGACGATGTCTCATTCCATTCATCACTGGCGATGTCTCATTCGATTCAACATTGACGATGTCTCTTTCGAATCATCACTGACGATGTCTCTTTCGACTCAACAGTGACGATGTCTCATTCCATTCATCACTGACGGTGTCTCTTACAAATCATCACTAACGATGTCTCTTTCGACTCAACAGTGACGATGTCTCATTCCATTCATCACTGACGATGTTTCTTTCGAATCATCACTGACGATGTCTCTTTCGACTCAACAGTGACGATGTCTCATTCCATTCATCACTGACGATGTCTCTTTCGAATCATCACTGACGATGTCTCTTTCGAATCATCACTGACGATGTTTCTTTAGACTCAACAGTGACGATGTCTCATTCCATTCATCACTGACGATGTCTCTTTCGAATCATCACTGACGATGTCTCTTTCGAATCATCACTGACGATGTCTCTTTCGACTCAACAGTGACGATGTCTCATTCCATTCATAACTGACGATGTCTCTTTCGAATCATCACTGACGATGTCTCTTTCGACTCAACAGTGACGATGTCTCATTCCATTCATCACTGGCGATGTCTCATTTGAATCCTCACTGACGATTTCTTTCGAATCATCACTGACGATGTCTCTTTCGACTCAACAGTGACGATGTCTCAGTCCATTCATCACTGACAATGTCGCTTTCGAATCATCACTGACGATGTCTCTTTCGACTCAATAGTGACGATGTCTCATTCCATTCATCACTGACGATGTCTCTTACAAATCATCACTAACGATGTCTCTTTCGACTCAACAGTGACGATGTCTCATTCCATTCATCACAGGCGATGTCTCATTCGAATCATCACTGACGATCTCTTTCGAATCATCACTGACAATGTCTCATTCCATTCATCACTGACGATGTCTCTTTCGAATCATCACTGATGATGTCTCTTTCGACTCAACAGTGACGATGTCTCATTCCATTCATCACTGGCGATGTCTCTTTCAAATCATCACTGACGATTTCTCTTTCGACTCAACAGTGACGATGTCTCATTCCATTCATCACTGACGATGTCTCTTTCGAATCATCATTGACGATGTCTCTTTCGACTCAACAGTGACGATGTCTCATTCCATTCATCACTGGCGATGTCTCTTTCGAATCATCACTGACGATGTCTCTTTCGAATCATCACTGTCGATGTCTCCTTCGACTCAACAGTGACGATCTCTCATTCCATTCATCACTGACAATGTCTCTTTCGACTCAACAGTGACGATGTCTCATTCCATTCATCACTGACGATGTCTCTTTCGAATCATCACTGACGATGTCTCTTTCGACTCAACAGTGACGATGTCTCATTCCATTCATCACTGGCGATGTCTCTTTTGAATCATCACTGACGATGTCTCTTTCGACTCAACAGTGACGATGTCTCATTCCATTAATCACTGACGATGTCTCTTTGGAATCATCACTGCTGATGTCTCTTTCGACTCAACAGTGACGATGACTCATTCCATTCATCACTGACAATGTCTCTTTCGAATCATCACTGACGATGTCTCTTTCGACTCAACAGTGACGATCTCTCATTCCATTCATCACTGACAATGTCTCTTTCGAATCATCACTGACGATGTCTCTTTAGACTCAACAGTGACGATGTCTCATTCCATTCATCACTGACGATGTCTCTTTCGAATCATCACTGACGATGTCTCTTTCGACTCAACAGTGACGATATCTCATTCCATTCATCACTGGCGATGTCTCTTTCGAATCATCACTGACGATGTCTCTTTCGAATCATCACTGACGATGTCTCTTTCGACTCAACAGTGACGATGTCTCATTCCATTCATCACTGGCGATGTCTCTTTCGAATCATCACTGACGATGTCTCTTTCCACTCAATAGTGACGATGTCTCATTCCATTCATCACTGACGATGTCTCTTTCGAATCATCACTGACGATGTCTCTTTCGACTCAACAGTGACGATGTCTCATTCCATTCATCACTGACGATGTCTCTTACAAATCATCACTAACGATGTCTCTTTCGACTCAACAGTGACGATGTCTCATTCCATTCATCACTGGCGATGTCTCTTTCGAATCATCACTGACGATGTCTCTTTCGACTCAATAGTGACGATGTCTCATTCCATTCATCACTGACGATGTCTCTTACAAATCATCACTAACGATGTCTCTTTCGACTCAACAGTGACGATGTCTCATTCCATTCATCACAGGCGATGTCTCATTCGAATCATCACTGACGATCTCTTTCGAATCATCTCTGACAATGTCTCATTCCATTCATCACTGACGATTTCTCTTTCGAATCATCACTGATGATGTCTCTTTCGACTCAACAGTGACGATGTCTCATTCCATTCATCACTGGCGATGTCTCTTTCAAATCATCACTGACGATGTCTCTTTCGAATCATCACTGATGATGTCTCTTTCGACTCAACAGTGACGATGTCTCATTCCATTCATCACTGACGATGTCTCTTTCGAATCATCACTGACGATGTCTCTTTCGAATCATCACTGACGATGTTTCATTCCATTCATCATTGACGATATCTCTTTCGAATCATCTCTGACGATGTCTCTTTCGAATCATCACTGACGATGTCTCTTTCGACTCAACAGTGACGATGTCTCATTCCATTCATCACTGGCGATGTCTCTTTCGAATCATCACTGACGATGTCTCTTTCGACTCAATAGTGACGATGTCTCATTCCATTCATCACTGACGATGTCTCTTACAAATCATCACTAACGATGTCTCTTTCGACTCAACAGTGACGATGTCTCATTCCATTCATCACAGGCGATGTCTCATTCGAATCATCACTGACGATCTCTTTCGAATCATCTCTGACAATGTCTCATTCCATTCATCACTGGCGATGTCTCATTCGACTCAACATTGACGATGTCTCTTTCGAATCATCACTGACGATGTCTCTTTCGACTCAACAGTGACGATGTCTCATTCCATTCATCACTGACGATGTCTCTTTCGAATCATCACTGACGATGTCTCGTTCGAATCATCACTGACGATGTTTCTTTAGACTCAACAGTCTCATTCCATTCATCACTGACGATGTCTCTTTCGAATCATCACTGCCGTTGTCTCTTTCAACTCAACAGTGACGATGTCTCATTCCATTCATCACTGACGATGTCTCTTTCGAATCATCACTGCCGTTGTCTCTTTCAACTCAACAGTGACGATGTCTCATTCCATTCATCACTGGCGATGTCTCTTTCGAATCATCACTGACGATGTCTCTTTCGAATCATCACTGACAATGTCTCTTTCGACTCAACAGTGACGATGTCTCATTCCATTCATCACTGGCGATGTCTCATTCGACTCAACATTGACGATGTCTCTTTCGAATCATCACTGACGATGTCTCTTTCGACTCAACAGTGACGATGTCTCATTCCATTCATCACTGACGATGTCTCTTTCGAATCATCACTGACGATGTCTCGTTCGAATCATCACTGACGATGTTTCTTTAGACTCAACAGTGACGATGTCTCATTCCATTCATCACTGACGATGTCTCTTTCGAATCATCACTGACGATGTCTCTTTCGAATCATCACTGACGATGTCTCTTTCGACTCAACAGTGACGATGTCTCATTCCATTCATAACTGACGATGTCTCTTTCGAATCATCACTGACGATGTCTCTTTCGACTCAACAGTGACGATGTCTCATTCCATTCATCACTGGCGATGTCTCATTTGAATCCTCACTGACGATTTCTTTCGAATCATCACTGACGATGTCTCTTTCGACTCAACAGTGACGATGTCTCAGTCCATTCATCACTGACAATGTCGCTTTCGAATCATCACTGACGATGTCTCTTTCGAATCATCACTGACAATGTCTCATTCCATTCATCACTGACGATGTCTCTTTCGAATCATCACTGATGATGTCTCTTTCGACTCAACAGTGACGATGTTTCATTCCATTCATCACTGACGATGTCTCTTTCGATTCAACAGTGACGATGTCTCATTCCATTCATCACTGGCGATGTCTCATTCGATTCAACATTGACGATGTCTCTTTCGAATCATCACTGACGATGTCTCTTTCGACTCAACAGTGACGATGTCTCATTCCATTCATCACTGACGGTGTCTCTTACAAATCATCACTAACGATGTCTCTTTCGACTCAACAGTGACGATGTCTCATTCCATTCATCACTGACGATGTTTCTTTCGAATCATCACTGACGATGTCTCTTTCGACTCAACAGTGACGATGTCTCATTCCATTCATCACTGACGATGTCTCTTTCGAATCATCACTGACGATGTCTCTTTCGAATCATCACTGACGATGTTTCTTTAGACTCAACAGTGACGATGTCTCATTCCATTCATCACTGACGATGTCTCTTTCGAATCATCACTGACGATGTCTCTTTCGAATCATCACTGACGATGTCTCTTTCGAATCATCACTGACGATGTCTCATTCCATTCATAACTGACGATGTCTCTTTCGAATCATCACTGACGATGTCTCTTTCGACTCAACAGTGACGATGTCTCATTCCATTCATCACTGGCGATGTCTCATTTGAATCCTCACTGACGATTTCTTTCGAATCATCACTGACGATGTCTCTTTCGACTCAACAGTGACGATGTCTCAGTCCATTCATCACTGACAATGTCGCTTTCGAATCATCACTGACGATGTCTCTTTCGAATCATCACTGACAATGTCTCATTCCATTCATCACTGACGATGTCTCTTTCGAATCATCACTGATGATGTCTCTTTCGACTCAACAGTGACGATGTTTCATTCCATTCATCACTGACGATGTCTCTTTCGATTCAACAGTGACGATGTCTCATTCCATTCATCACTGGCGATGTCTCATTCGACTCAACATTGACGATGTCTCTTTCGAATCATCACTGACGATGTCTCTTTCGACTCAACAGTGACGATGTCTCATTCCATTCATCACTGACGGTGTCTCTTACAAATCATCACTAACGATGTCTCTTTCGACTCAACAGTGACGATGTCTCATTCCATTCATCACTGGCGATGTCACTTTCGAATCATCACTGACGATGTTTCTTTCGAATCATCACTGACGATGTCTCTTCCGACTCAACAGTGACGATGTCTCATTCTATTCATCACTGACGATGTCTCTTTCGAATCATCACTGCTGATGTCTCTTTCGACTCAACAGTGACGATGTCTCATTCCATTCATCACTGACGATGTCTCTTACAAATCATCACTAACGATGTCTCTTTCGACTCAACAGTGACGATGTCTCATTCCATTCATCACTGGCGATGTCTCTTTCGAATCATCACTGACGATGTCTCTTTCGACTTAACAGTGACGATGTCTCATTCCATTCATCACTGACGATGTCTCTTTCGAATCATCACTGACGATGCCTCTTTCGACTTAACAGTGACGATGTCTCATTCCATTCATCACTGACGATGTCTCTTTCGAATCATCACTGACGATGTCTCTTTCGACTCAACAGTGACGATGTCTCATTCCATTCATCACTGACGATGTCTCTTTCGAATCATCACTGACGATGTCTCTTTCGACTCAACAGTGACGATGTCTCATTCCATCCATCACTGACAATGTCTCTTTCGAATCATCACTGACGATGTCTCTTTCGAATCATCACTGACAATGTCTCATTCCATTCATCACTGACGATGTCTCTTTCGAAACATCACTGACGATGTCTCTTTCGACTCAACAGTGACGATGTCTCATTCCATTCATCACTGACGATCTCTTTCGAATCATCACTGACGATGTCTCTTTCGACTCAACAGTGACGATGTCTCATTCCATTCATCACTGACAATGTCTCTTTCGAATCATCACTGACGATCTCTCTTTCGAATCATCACTGACGATGTCTCTTTCGAATCATCACTGACGATGTCTCTTTCGACTCAACAGTGACGATGTCTCTTTCGAATCATCACTGACGATGTCTCTTTCGTCTCAACAGTGACGATGTCTCTTTCGTCTCAACAGTGACGATGTCTCATTCCAGTCATCACTGACGATGTCTCTTTCGAATCATCACTGACGATGTCTCTTTCGACTCAACATTGACGATGTCTCATTCCATTCATCACTGACGATGTCTCTTTCGACTCAACATTGTCGATGTCTCTTTCGAATCATCACTGACGATGTCTCTTTCGACTCAACAGTGACGATGTCTCATTCCATTCATCACTGACAATGTCTCTTTCGAATCATCACTGACGATGTCTCTTTCGAATCATCACTGACAATCTCATTCCATTCATCACTGACGATGTCTCTTTCGACTCAACAGTGACGATGTCTCATTCCATTCATCACTGACGATGTCTCTTTCGAATCATCACTGACGATGTCTCTTTCGAATCATCACTGACGATGTCTCTTTCGACTCAACAGTGACGATGTCTCATTCCATTCATCACTGACGATGTCTCTTTCGAATCATCACTGACGATGTCTCTTTCGACTCAACAGTGACGATGTCTCATTCCATTCATCACTGGCGATGTCTCATTCGACTCAACATTGACGATGTCTCTTTCGAATCATCACTGACGATGTCTCTTTCGACTCAACAGTGACGATGTCTCATTCCATTCATCACTGACGATGTCTCTTTCGAAACATCACTGACGATGTCTCTTTCGACTCAACCGTGACGATGTCTCATTCCATTCATCACTGGCGATGTCTCATTCGACTCGACATTGACGATGTCTCTTTCGAATCATCACTGACGATGTCTCTTTCGCCTCAACAGTGACGATGTCTCATTCCATTCATCACTGACAATGTCTCTTTCGAATCATCACTGACGATGTCTCTTTCGAATCATCACTGACAATGTCTCATTCCATTCATCACTGACGATGTCTCTTTCGACTCAACAGTGACGATGTCTCATTCCATTCATCACTGGCGATGTTTCTTTCGAATCATCACTGACGATGTCTCTTTCGAATCAACAGTGACGATGTCTCATTCCATTCATCACTGACGATGTCTCTTTCGAATCATCACTGACGATGTCTCTTTCGACTCAACAGTGACGATGTCTCATTCCATTCATCACTGACGATGTCTCTTTCGAATCATCACTGACGATGTCTCTTTCGACTCAACAGTCACGATGTCTCATTCCATTCATCACTGACGATGTCTCTTTCGAATCATCACTGACGATGTCTCTTTCGAATCATCACTGACAATGTCTCATTCCATTCATCACTGGCGATGTCTCATTCGACTCAACATTGACGTTGTCTCATTCTATTCATCACTGACAATGACTCTTTCGAATAATCACTGACGATGTCTCTTTCCATTCATCATTGGCGATGTCTTTTTCTATTCATGACTGCCTTGGCAGTAGGCTGACATTTCTTTCTCTTGTAGACTGATTGTCAAGGCTATAGGATCCAGTCTGCTTTGCAATTGAACCCGTAGCTAGAGGGATAAGAGATCGATATATACCTTTTCCAAGGGTATTTTCTCATAATATAACGGACCCGACTGGTATTCAAGATTGGCTCTCGTGATTTCTCATGCCGAACAGTTATCCATTGCACCACACCACACATCCCCAATTCTTCTATTCGTATGCCCTTCAGATTTCTGTGTCACATTTTTGTTCGTCTCTTACTGCACCACTGAATTCTGTACCTTTTCATTTTCATATCTTCAATATGTAGATCATGACTTGGATTGTCTCTTGAAGATATCACCTATTTTTTGGTTCACATTCCTTCCTCGTGATTTGATAAGGAGTAGATGTTTATTGCGTGTTTTCTGTTTAGGGTTAGGTTTCTGGTTTCTACTAAAGTTTTCTCATTCTTTTTCACTCTAAGTAGACCCTTGCATCTGTCAAAAATAGAATAGAGGTTTTTTCTTTGTTTCCTGTTTAGGATTGGGTTTATGGTTTCATCTAAAGTTTTCTCATTCTTTTTTTCACCCCCAGTATCCCCTTGCATCTTAGTGGGATTATCACCTTGCTTGGGGGTGAAAAAAATGCATTCCATCTCTTCTTCTCTCTTTTATTTATTACTTTCAGTTTTTTTTTCTGAATCTGCCATTCATACAGTCTCATTTGCTTATCTTACGTTGTTAACGTTATTTCTGCCAATAATAAATCCTGACAATGTCTTCTAGTTCGCTTAACAGTGTCTTGATGTATAGGCTGAATAAATCCAATGAGAAAACGCATCCTCATCTTTTTTTATTTTTGTGTACTGAATGACCACGTTCTCTATCCATATAGATTTGTCACCAGTAGACATTACTGATTACTCAAATATCTTTCACATGTTGGGCACATCGAGGCGGTGTAATGGTTAGCAAGCTTGTCTCGCTAGAACAATTACGACTGAGTAGTGAGTTCGATCCTCACTGGGTACCCCATACTTTCGGCCTTGTGCCACATCTAAGTTACGCTTAGAAAATTAGGGCACCTTGACGTGATGTAATGGTTAGAAAGCTTGTCTTTCTAGATCAATTACGACTGAGTAGTGAGTTCGATCCTCACTGGGTACCCCATACTTTCGGCCTTGTGCCACATCTAAGTTACGCTTAGAAAATTAGGGCACCTCGACGTGGTGTAATGGTTAGAAAGCTTGTCTTTCTAGATCAATTACGACTGAGTAGTGAGTTCGATCCTCACTGGGTACCCCATACTTTCGGCCTTGTGCCACATCTAAGTTACGCTTAGAAAATTAGGGCACCTCGACGTGGTGTAATGGTTAGAAAGCTTGTCTTTCTAGATCAATTACGACTGAGTAGTGAGTTCGATCCTCACTGGGTACCCCATACTTTCGGCCTTGTGCCACATCTAAGTTACGCTTAGAAAATTAGGGCACCTCGACGTGATGTAATGGTTAGAAAGCTTGTCTTTCTAGATCAATTACGACTGAGTAGTGAGTTCGATCCTCACTGGGTACCCCATACTTTCGGCCTTGTGCCACATCTAAGTTACGCTTAGAAAATTAGGGCACCTTGACGTGGTGTAATGGTTAGAAAGCTTGTCTTTCTAGATTAATTACGACTGGGTAGTGAGTTCGATCCTTACTGGGTGCTCCATACTTTCGGCCTTGTGCCACATCTAAGCCGGGCTTAGAAAATCACTATCTTTTACATGTAAACTAAGCTTTTGGAACAGAAGCTCGTTTTTTCTCATTCAGGAAGTTGACCATTTTGATTGTTTTGGGCTGCAAAGGTATGTAGCTAAGCCACAGTATTTTTCTACATGCCCTTCTTCAGACTTGTCATCTTCAGGCAGTTATTTATTTTGCACCATGGAACACACCTTGCTTGCTCAATGAACTGAAAATATCTTTGAAGAATTCAATAATTCCCCCCTTAAACAGCTAAAAACATTTGTACCAACATAATAATTTGAATTCCACTTTATTTTTCAGATTTATAGTCAATATGGTTCTGAACTGAACAATTCGTTATTCAAAGCAAAAACAGACTTGAAGATTATCAATTACTGTTTCATCTCGGCCAGTTTTCAAACAATACAGACGTTATATTCATCTAAAGATGTGATTGGATCAACACTGGAAAGGATAATTGAACAAGACTTTGACAATGAAGAAACATACGGTAATTAAAGATATTATTAATGTTGTGACCAAGTAAATGGTTAAAGAAATAACAAAACAAGTGTTGCAGATATATCATATATTAACAGTAAGTACAACAGAAGTGTGTGTCGGTTGACCCAGCGTTCAATCTATTTGACTGTTCCCCCAAGGCCTTCTCTTCTACTAATCTTATAGTAGGCGGAAGAGTCCAACATAGACTCTTTAGAGGGAGGACACCACAACAATTAACAATTAATTAATTATAATAAACCTAGGTGCTGAAAACATTAGATACAGCTACCGAATAATGTAAATTCACCCTACACCTGAGTAATGGCGGTGTTGGTTTAACTTCCTTTCCTTTTCCCCAGTATAGGTTTCCTGGTAGTTCATAATTTCTTATAATTCCTCCTTGCCCATATGCTCTGTCCATAATATTCTTTGTTGGTCATGTGACTGTTAAGAGCCAGTCCACAGAGCCCAGTCTGTTTCGGAACAAAATCCTGTAGTAGACAACGCTCAGGCAATACATTCCCAAGGACTCCTGCATAGACACAGTCTCTGGCAACAGGACATGAAAGACTTCCAAGTAAAGACAGCTTTTGTGAACATCTACTAGTTTTCCTTTTTCAGGTTCGAAGAGAATTCATTGCTATACTTTGTTAGCATGCTTGTCTTCTAGAAGACAAAGGCTTCATTTACTTTCTCCTGACTTCTCCTTCACTGTATTTATCTAATAATTATGTCTGGATAAATCTGTATCGACAGCAACTCAGTATATATTTGATAACCCAACAGCATATATGCAGTATAGTAGGAAGTTTATGAGATTTTGGAGTCATTTCATAGATATATATTTCCAGGCATATTCCAGGGCTTTCCATAACTGATTTGGTTGGTTGGCGTGACTGCATGCAATTTAGTGAGCTTTGCTAAGTGTCTTATACATGCTCAGCAAAATTTAAAACTGGTAAATGTAGGAACTAGTGAAGTACCTGCAGGGCCAGTGCAAGGGTCTTGTGCCCCACCATTGAATCTATAATATGATCTCCCTCACACCACTCAACTATATCTCAATTTTCATGTCTGTCTTTTTTACAAATACTTTCACGGTAATTGCTCCGAGGAGCTGCTTTCACTGGTTCCTAGGCCTCATGAATTTAAACGTCCTACGAGGCTGGCATCCCGTTCCCACCTCTTCACCGTTGAAACTGTTAGATGTAGACATCTCTTCTACCCCAATAGCTTCATGTCTCGCACATCTCGCCTGTGGAACTCCCTTCCCTATTACTGTTTCCCTGACAAATACAATCTCCAACGGTTTAAGTGTAGTGTCAATCGACATCTCCAGTTGCCTTAATCTATCCACTTCCCTTCTCCACATCCTTTCACCTTTCATTCCTATCTGCTCTCGCTCCAAATCTTCTGTAACCCCCTTGCCTTGATCGACCCACTGTCTTTCTCTTTCTCCACATCCTCTCCTTTACCACTCCTATCTGCTCTTCCTCCAACCCTTCTATAACCCCTTGCGTGATAGTGGCCTCCAGCCTTGCTTGGGGTGATACACTTAAAAAAAAATATATATATATATAAAATACAAATTTTATTGTAACCAAAATCTGTACAATAATGGATAACATGCAATATAGGTAAACAAGTAGAAAAACTGAAAATAAATACAATGTCTCTAAATACAAATTAGAGACATGTCATAATAAATCATTCTTTCTTAAATAAATCAATGTTTTGCAGCAATTTTTAAAATCAACTTGAGATTTTTCTCATTAAAAAGTTGAATAATTTTAACACATTTAACATTATAGGTAAAAAATAGTGAATTTTATATAGTGTTTTTTTTTTGTTAGATTTAGCGTGAGCAAAACAAATTCACGGTTAGGACTGAGAGAAAACCCCAGAATGATGTCAAAATCCACAAAAATCTTTTGACCTTTAATAGTTGTGTTTAGTTTAATTTGTCACGTATATAAATCTAGATAGAAAAAAGCAAATGTTGATAAGATAGTGACACTCACAAAACACTAGATATAGCTGCCATATCCAGTCTGGTGCTGCTCTGAGGGAAGTTGGTTCATTGTGTCATGCTACACAAATTTTCTCATCCGAATCCATTGTGCACATTTATAAATATATCATTCATCTGTGCATTGAATATAGCTGCCATATCCAGTCTGGTGCTGCTCTGAGGGAAGTTGGTTCATTGTGTCATGCTAGACAAATTTTCTCATCCGAATCCATTGTGCACATTTATAAATATATCATTCATCTGTGCATTGATTATAGCTGCCATATCCAGTCTGGTGCTGCTACTATATATCTCGAGGTTCTTGACAAAATCCAAACGTCCTGGGTATGACGATAAACTACATCCGAGTACATGGGTATGGTGGTAAACTACATCAGTGTCCATGGGTATGACGGTAAACTACATCCGCGTCCATGGGTATGACGGTAAACTACATCCGAGTCCAAGGGTATGACGATAAACTATATCCGTGTTCATGGGTATGACGATAAACTACATCCGTGTTCATGGGTATGATGATAAACTACATCCGAGTCAATGGGTATGACGATAAACTACATCTGCGTCCTGGGTACGGCGATAAACTACATCCGCATACTGGTATGGTGATAAACTGCATCCAACAGAAAGGCCGTTTTTGAAAAAATAAGGTTGCAGGCTATATGTTTTTGGAAAAAATAGTATTACTAGCTATACATTTTTGAAAGAATAATGTTGCCAGCAGTGCTTTTTTGAAAAATGATATTACTAGCTATACGTTTTTGGAAAAATAATACCAGCTATACATTTTGGAAAAATAATATTACCAGCTATACGTTTTTGAAAAATAATATTTCCAGCTGTACATTTTTGAAAAATAATATTACCAGCTATACGTTTTTGAAAAATAATATTGCCAGCTATACGTTTAAAAAAAGTAAAATATTACCAGCTATACGTTTTTTAACAAAACGTTATTCAATGGAATTGTAACTGGGGTCAAAACACTATGAAAGTGTAAAAATAGGTTTTAATACCAGAAATTCTTTGTAAAAAAATTATTACCATCAATACATTTTTGAAAACCAAATGTTGCCAGCAATGCATTTTTGACAAACAAATATTACCCGCAATATATTTTTGGAAAAAAGAAAAATATTACCAGCAATACATATTTGAAAAAGAAAATTATTACCAGAAATGGAATTTTTGAAGGAAAAATATTACCAGAAATAGATTTTAAAAAAATAAAATATCACCAACAATAAAAATTTTGTCGGCATTAAATAACCCATTGAGGTTGATATGCCGTAAAACCAAAACAAACAAACAAAAAACAAAATCCAAGCATCAGTTAGTGAATGTAATCAATCCTGACCTGGTATCTCAAATTCAGTCACTTTCTCACCAACATGACATGATTTTCCTCCTGTCTTTTCTACAAATGTTTTCATGTCAATTGTTCTGATGAGCTTTCCTCCTTGGAGCCTTGACTGCATGAATTTAAGTATACTACTAGATTGGCAACTAGGTCTCACTGTTTTACTGTTGAACTAGCTAGATGCAACTGTATGTTCTATTCTATATTTACTCTTTGGGTTCATGTCTTAAACTGATATGAAATGGAGTGACTATTGTGAATCAATTTCTAAGTTTACTCTTAGTAAAGTTAGCTTTCTGTGTTTTGCTAGAAAATTTTTTCTCATCAGAATCCATCTTGCACTTTTATTTTCAAAAATTTAATTACTCTCAATTCCTTTTCTTTTGTTGCTTCTCTCTCCTTGATAATGTCTTTTTCTCAGATTCTTTCCTTCAGTAACCACTTGCATCTTAGTGGTTTTATTGCATTGTTCAGTGGGTGTGGGATGATTAAAAAAAAAAACAAACATGCAAAAGACAAGGAGGGTTACAATGAAGTACCTCAGTAATCTAGAACAGAAAGGTTTAATGATTAACAAATAAGGTTTGGTGGTCCATGACAGGCTCTGCAAAATTTCTCATAACTTAAATATAGTGTTAATTTTATCATGCTTGTGTGTCTTATATACTGAAAAATAAATTGAAAACTAAATATTGAATTCTAAATATTTTCTTTATCGTATTTAGATGAGAAAGCCAAGAAAGAAATTTGGCTGGACTTACTGAGAAATGAAACTGTTTATCAACAATCACTGAAGAATCTCCATAATATATATGCAGAACCAATCAGGTAAATATATATGTGTGTGTGTAACTTACACCTGTTCATTTTGCTTACAATCTATCTTCTTACAAATGATATTTAATCCATTCTTTTTCTTATATCTTGTCAAATATTTCAGTTTTCTTTCTGAAACTGCATAATATATAGTGTTGTTGGTATATATAATTTTATTTGTAGTTTTTTCAGTTCATAGCCTAATAAATATATTACATTTATATTATAAATATGTAGGCTGTTTCATAGCCTAATAAATATTTCTTTTAAATTTTCCTTCTGAATCTACATAGTATATAATGATGTTGACATATATGATTTTATTTGTAGTTTACTGGGTTCATAGCCTGTTTTTATTTTATCACTAAGCAATAATCATGCAGGGTGTGTGTATAGTGCAGCAGTTATCATTCCAGAAAGTGCAAGAGGTGTGCCAAGTTCAAATTCCATTTACATTTCAAACAAATACCTTTAGGAAATGTATGACTCCATCTATTCTCTCTTCAGTTAGTGGGTAAATAATAGGGCAGATTGGTCTCTTTAGCCTTGGTTGGCAATCAGTCTAAGAGTGTAACTCTGAATTCAAAACCAGTTGGGTATAGGTCTAGCAACTCCAGCAGTAAGTGGGAAGATATTATATTTATATTCATGAAACTTGAAACACTATATACCCTTTGGCATCTCAATCAAACCATAGACATCAGGAAAGAACTTTCAGTGCAATGGGGAGATTCTGTTTGGAAGAACAATCTTCTAGTGCCAAATCAAATTACACTTTGTGACTCATATATGAGAGTGAGAGACAAATTTCTGAAGAATTTTGATAAGTCTTTTTATGAAGAGTTTTTCTTTCTTCAAATATTTCCTCACTTGATAATATTTCATTATTTCTCTTCATTTTTCTAGAAAATTTTCATATTTGGGGCCTGAAGAACACCAAAAAATATTTTTTGGAATTGAGACTCTCATTTCTCTCAGTTCAGCACTCATCTCTCAGGTAAAATGGCAAAAACTTCCTTTTTATTTTAATCTTTTCATTCTTGCGTATTTGTAAGATTTCATAAACTTTTCTTCATCAATATTTGTTATTCTGCTAGAGGCCAAATCTTTCAACCAATTTAGATGATCAACATCATATCACTGTATTTGGTTAAATTGTATAATTGTTAATCTTGGTGAACACACTGCCAAACTAGAAGCTATAATAATTTTCTTATTTTACTTTGGAACAGATCTCTGATCAAATCTGATCTCAGATTATCTAATATTTTGGGGATGTTTCTTAGCTTCTGTATATTTACAATGACAAATGGAAATCCCTGAATGCTATTCTCACAGATAATGGTAAATGCTTTTTGGTATTTGTTATATAAAAATATTAGGATAAAATGTTGATATTTGTTATATACAATATCAGGATAAAATGTTGATATTTTTCATACAGAAATATTAGAATAAAATGTTGATATTTGTTACATACAATATTAGGATAAATTGTTTGCTTTGACACTAAAATTATTATAATGCCTTGAGAATTTTTTAATAAATATTTTGACAGTTCTTGTCTAAAATTTGTTACATAAAATGTTTTATCATTCTATGCTGTTTGGTTCAGACTAATTTCCACATCTAACTTCAGAAATAATTCTTGCTTAAGTCCTGGGTATGATAATAAACTATATCTGGCAGCAAGGCCGCTGATCAGACAAGTGAAGGTTTTTGAACCACCTCTTAATTGTTCCTGGGTCCACACTGAACCGGAGTGGTAGCACCTGTTAGGCTCCCAGCTATGGGCAAATAGTGAATGCCCAAACTAAACATTATGAAAGTATAAAAATATATTTTTATCATAAAAATACAAGCAAGGCATTTTTCTGTATATAAAATTTTGTGACTTCTGTTAGTCTGTCCATCACACCCTTGAAAAATAGCCATACATTGACTGATCAAAACCAACTTTTGGGGAGAAGTGCAAAAAGGTAAGAGGGTACACGGTAGTTTTTAAGGGTGCATAGCTTAGTATTTAGTGTTCTACTTTAATTTAATATTTCATTTGCGATCTAACTAATTCCATTGGTTAAAAAAGATTCCAATACATTTCCTATGTAACAGTACTGCGATTGATAATATCTGTAAAAAAAATGGATCACAGAGCCCTGATATTTCTCTGACTCCTGATTAGTCAATTAATGCCAATATCATGTTTTCCACTACATCCACACAGTTAAAATTAATTTACTGCCAAAAATCTATGTGTTTTGAGCCTATCACGTGACATACATTATAAATACCAAGCAACATTTTCAACTCTTTCTCTTTTGCCTTCTCTCATACATACAAACTGTAGCTGTGGAGAAATTGTGTTTTTTGTCCCTTTAATGGAAAATGCTATGAAGATGCTATGACACACACGTGCACACATGTATATACGAACATTGCATATCTCTTAACTCATCTCATTCACTCGTTCAACTACAAGCAATAGAAACTTATCAACTTCTAACAGTGAGATTTTCTTCAGCAACAAACATGTTGTTCAAAAGAATACAACTTTCGCCTCTTGTCGATATTCACCAGTGAGCTTTGCAGCATCAAACAATTCGCCAAACAAATTCACGCTGTTCAAATAAGTTTCTAAGTTAGATTTCCTATCATAATCCCAAACTTCAAATTCACTCACTCACCAACAGACTACACTTCAATTTTAACATCTATGATTTTTATCGAGACAACAAGAAATCTACTCAAAGAACATAGTTTGCCAAACAAACATTTTATTCAAAAAAGCAACTTTGAACATTTCTTTCATTGAGACCGAACTTTATTTCCTGAACTGAAATCTTTTCTGTGAGTTCAGATAAAAATATTTTCTCTTAAAAGGCTTTAAGAATTTCAAGTTAAAGGTATATAACTCTTGCTATTAATTACAACTCTTACGATATAAAAAAAATCACACACTTGATTGTTTTTATACAGTAAAAAATGAAGATTGTTTGTTATTATAAAAAACAGATTTTGTGTTGCTTCTCTTGTTTGCTTTTTGTTTGTTGACATATTTGTAAAGTAAATAATGTACAGATTGAATTGAGGCTGTTCAAACTGCTACAAGTACAATAAATTGTCAGTAATATTTTTGAAAAACTAAAAGTTTTATTATAATTTAACATAGAAAATACTCCCACTATTTTATAAAAATAATTTAATGATTTATTTCCTGTTAAAAAATAAAAAATCAGAAATTTTCTTAAAAAATATTGTTTACTAATTCCTAAAATTAAATTAAAGGAATTAAAGAAACCGTAGGGATTTTGCCAAAGAATTTTTCCAAACAGATCAACTTATTTAAATTTCATCGATTTGTTTTCAAAATTGAACGACACGTAGAGTTTGTAAATCTCGACAAAAATATTATTAGCAATAAATAACTTCAACAATATTAAATAAATGTGAGGATTTCTAAAAAAAATATAAAAAAAAAGGGCCAACAATACATTTTTAAAGCAAAATAACCATCAATACATGTTATTTTTTTATTTTAAATAGTTCTTTTTAAAAATTTTCATTACAGTTAGGATCTACTCTTTCCAACTGGGAGCCATGCAATTCAAATACAGGTAAGTTTATTCAAAACTTTTTCAACTTACCGCTGAAGTTTCCAAGGGAAATAACTCTGCTTGACTCGTAGTGAAATAATGTCTCTCTTCTCGCTTCCATGGTATTTTTCGCAGGAACAGACTTTTTTCGTTTCCGTGAATATAGGTCCTCATCCTTACACTTCTAGTTAAGAAAAAAGAAAATAACTTATAATTAAATTAATCTTCTTTTTTTTTTTTTTACTTTATATGTTTATCTCTGAAAATTTAATCAGAGTTGTCTCCCTTACGTAGTGTTTATTCCCCCCTCCTCCACATATACTTAGCGCTTAAATGAACAACATAAAAACGCTTCGGCTTCACCATGATAGAATGGTAAGAAATTTCGCTGAGCACATCATTAACTTCTGTTGATGTTTTCACTGGGAGACTCACGCTAGAATAAGCCAAACTTATATACATAAGGAGTACAATGTAAAGTTTTTTCTCCATTTTCATTTAGTTCTTAATGCTAATTTTTTTTACCACATTTTTTTTATTTAAATTTTAAAGAGTATGGTTAAAAAAACAAACTTGAATTCAGCCGTTTGAGATTTGATTTTTTTAAAAAATTGCTTTATAAAAAGAACGATTAAGTAACAAAAAAATATATACAAAAATATTTTTAAAAATATTAAAAAAAGATAGACTATTTAAAAATTGAAGTTTCTTTGTTCAATTTTTATTTAATGAGTAAAAAATTATAAATTTTAAAAACCAGCATGACAATTTTAAGAATCTTTCAAATTCATGTATTGTATGAATTCAAATAGGAACATTTCAGATTTTATTATACAACTTAATAATTAAAAAAAAAAAAAATCCAAACCTGTTTGCATTTGAAAATTTAGTTTTTATTGCAGCATTTCCTTTTCAGACATTTTTAAAGTGTAGTATTCTTCGTAAGGTAACAGTTTTTAAAATCATCATATCCAAGACTTGAATTTTGTCCCGTATTTTTTTATCTCCTGAAGAAAAGATCTAAGCGTTGACCTCAATTGATTAACTATTTATTTTGACATGTTATTTCAATTTAGGCCAGAAGATGTTTGCAAACGATTTGTTTGTACATAAATAAATAATTTCTTTTAAGAAAATGTTTTCTCCGGTATGACATAATTCTAGATAGTAGTCTCCCCTTATCTACAAATTGGTATCAGCAGATGTTTGAAACCGCGGATAGTACCGAAAAGTTTTTTTTTTATCTGAGTACTTTTAAACGTCATTACAATGGTTATCAAGGATTGTGTGTTTTGTCTGTTTACGAAACTGTATTTCCCCTGTCTGCTGGAATCAAGTCAGTTATATAAAATAAATTAGTTGAAAATTGGAAAAACTTAATAAAAAAATTGACAAATTTGTTTGCATGCATGCGTGTATATATATCTATATATCTATATATATATATATATATATATATATATATATTTATATATAAATTCATACTTAATAATTTATCTAGACTTAATGTAATATTTGTCATATTTGTGTCTAAAACAATGAAAGACTTAATTAATACAAAACAAAATAATAAGCTAAAACTTGAAGGTGAAATTTAGTCTATAACCTGTAATAATTGTCACAAGAAATACATAGGAGAAACCTCAAGGAATTTAAACAGAAGATTATTAGAACACAAAAAAGATCTTTTACAATGCATTAATTGCTTCCAGTAATGGGTTTGACCATAATTTTATTAAAAACAAATGTATAGAAAGTGCTTTAATCACTATATCATTCACAGTAAATTTACATCCAGGGTCTTACAATATTCAACCTTGGCAGATCGATAATCTCAATGTATGATATTTAACAACAAAAGGGATGCAAACATAAACAATAAGAAACTAAATTAAATCAGTTGGACTATATACAGAAAAAATATTAAAAAATAAATTTTAATTTTAAATTCTCAGCATCCCTGCTCCTTTGTGCTCATGTTTAGCCACATCAAGGTAGATATCACTTTAGTCTGTCCTAAAGTCCTAAAGGATGAAACACATCACACGAAAGCATTTTCTACTTTTGTTCCTAAAATATGTATATTTATGAATTTCTTTGATTGGGGAAAACATAAGATCCATTTAAAAAAAAAAAATACTGAACAACAATTACTGATTTCTAAATACCCCAAACAAATGAGGAAGACAAAAAAACATTAGTTGAAACATTGTGATTAAAACAATAAAGATGCAAATAGTAATCTTGTCAGAGTTAGCTTCTCCTCAGTTCCTTAATCCTTCAACAGGGATCTCTCTCTCCTGGCTATAAATACTGGCTGACCCTTCGCCTCGATCTCTTTTTTCCACTTAGGCCTTGGGCTGCCACCTCGCATGGAGGTGAGGTAAATCTCTCTTTTCAACTAACACCAATATGTGACCTCTCACAGATACAGCCTTTCCCAAATTCTGGGAACACGCTAAGAACAATAGACATTCACAACCATAGAGCAGCTTGATAGCCAGCGACTTTGGTGGTAAGTCGAGGTTACTATTAGTGATGACCCGGAGGCGGTGACGTCCGAAGGAAGTGGAGGCGAGGTTTATCTGCCAGAGAATGTGTTCATCAATGTGTCCATTATCAGATATGACGCTGCCGAGGTAGATGAATGAGTTAACATTAGACAACAAAATGTTGTCAATCTGCAACCGAGCTGCTGGATGACGTTGTTTAAACACTGTTTGAATAACCTGTCGTATTGCAGTTCATAGACAGAAATGGTAGACCTCTACTGTAACCAGGTATTGTACTCACAACTCATTGGGTCGAGTCACTGGATTCAACCAATGCTTTTATCTACTGGGCCATGTGTTCTTGAGTTCGAAATTCCAATCACATGAAGAAGGTTGGAGTGTGCAAGTTCTGAAATGTCTTGAATATAGCAATGAAGATGGGGACAACAGTCCGAACAATGTAAATAGTGTAAATAATTACAATACCCCATCTCAGAAATATAGATATTGAAGTAAAACATATTCAAGACAGATGTAGGCAAGTTAGAGTGTGGCCCCATCTGAGGTAACTCTGTAATTTCATTAGCCTAGGGATCCCAATTATAATCTAGCTCTGGTGATAGTTGTATGTTTCAAAGACCAGCAGTACTAAATTTTGAACTGACTTTGTTCTCATTAGTTGGCTTAGTTAGTCTTTCTTTTTTAAAGTTGCCCCCACCCAGCACCAAAAACAAAAAGACACAAATAATGAAATTCAAAATTCAGTAGCACTGTTTTTTTCAAAACTAACTCCCAAAAGTCAGTCTCATGAACAAAGTAAAACATTTAGTGTCCCCGGGTTTTGCAAAGTAACACAATCCAGCAATCCTGATTTACAGAATAATGTCAATTCTTCATTTAAAAATTTAACTTTTTTTTATAAAACCCGAGAGCCACTCTAGGTAGAGGGACACAATTTATGGGAATATGTGAAGAAGATAACTGTCAATCCTAGACCAGGTTAAGATTGTAGTGATTGGGGAAACATTCTCTTGGGAGTCAGTTCCACAATATAATGGTTTGTGGGAAGAAACTGTGCAATTGGAACGTAGATCTCACCAATAGAATACAAAAAGAATGAGGGTGGTTCGCTACAACGTGTGTGGCATAGCAGGGCTTTGCCATGAAGGTTAGATTGGTTTGGTTTGGTTTGTTTTGTTTTAAGGTATATCAACCTCAATAGGTTATTTAATGCCAACAAGATTTTTATTGCTTGTAAACTTTTTTTTTCAAAAATGTATTGCTGGTAATCATTATTTTCTTCAAAAATTTATTGCTGGTAATTTTTTTTAAAAAACATATTGCTGGTATTAAAACCTATTTTTACACTTTCATAGTGCTTTTACCTCAGTTTGCGGGTTAACTATTTACCCATAGCCAGGACCCTAACGGGCACTACCACCCTGGGTCAATTAAGAGGTAGTCCCACACTACTCAAAACCTCCTGATCAGAGGCCTTGCTGTTGGACGTAGTTTATCGTCATACCCAGGATAGCATGAAGGTTAGAACTGGTGGAACTAAGGAATGTATTTTGTCTGAGCACTTTCCATGGAAACAGTGATCGAGCAACGAGAGGCTTGCAACGATTCGTCTGTGAGAAAGGGGTTGTAATATGTTTAGCTTGACAAAAGGTAACGAGTAAAACCCTCAGTGAGGATCGACTTCACTATTCACTTGCAATTGTCAAGCAAACTAGCTCGCTAACGATTACATCACGCCCATTGGTGGTTTTCTAAGCTTAGCTTAGATGTGGCACAAGGCCAAAAGTATAGAGCACCCAGTGAGGATCGACTAGCTCACTAACCATTACATTACCCCAGTGATGGTTTTCTAAGCTTAGCTTAGATGTGGGACAAGGCCGAACTATCTACTTGCAATAGCCAAGCAGACTAGCTCACTAACCATTACATTACCCCAGTGGTGGTTTTCTAAGCTTAGCTTAGATGTGGCACAAGGCCAAAAGTATAGAGCACCCAGTGAGGATCGACTAGCTCACTAACATTTACATCACTACAATGGTGCTGGTAAAAAAATTGAAATGCGTAACGATTATCTTTGAAGTAGAGAAAATATGCCTGCCTAGAAAATCTGTATTCTAAAATATGTGGGTAAGGTAATTGTTAACTCTAGACTTGAACAGGTTATGATTGTAGTGATCAAAGAAGCATCCTCTTGGGAGTTGGTTCCACAAAGCAGCAGTTCATGGGAAGAAGCTGCTTTAGTGGAACTTACATCTCATCAATTGAACTGGTGGAACTAAGGAATGTAGTTTGAACACTTTCCACGGAAATAGCGATAGAGCAATGAGAGGTTTGCGAGATTTCGTCTGTGAGAAAAGGGTTGTAGAGTAGAAAATAATTCAACACTCACAAGGCTGCATAGATGCTTTTGGATTCTATTGAAACTAGAAAGTGAATACTGGGCAGCTTCTTCCCATATATGGTAACAGTGGTACATTTTCAGCCTGATCTGGCTCTTGTACAAGTGGAGGATAGCAGGAATTACTTACTGGGACAGTACAGGGAACCAACCATTTTTCCAGCATCTTTCATGATGGATTCTATGTATGCGTTCCACTTGAGGTTTGGGTTGAGTTTAAGTACCAGTAGTTGCTCAAAGCACTGGGCCACGCTGAGAGAACACACATTCATCATGATGGGTAAAGAGTCAGTGTCTACTTGGTGATGATGATTACTAGTTTGGTTTTCAAGGCATGAAGGAATTTATCAAGCGAGTAAGGTACATGTTATTAACATGGAATATAGAATTGATAAATCAAGTTCAAATCTTCACTGAAACTGTTCATTCAGTACTAATAATCTTGACAAAAATATGGATCCATATTTGTATGTTTTGTCACATTGCTAGATATCATAACAGAAATATTTTATCACTGGTACGAGGGTCATTCAATAAATAAGGTGAATTTTTCGGTATAAGGTCTTCTAATACAGATAGAAGCTTACTTTTTTTTAATTTTTCAACGTAGTCTCCCAGCACTGTCAAACACTTTTCCCATCTGTGCACAAGCTTCTGTATTCCCTCAGTGTAAAAATCTTTGGACTGATGTCTCAGCCAGTCGCTCACAACACTTTTGACTTCATCGTCACTTTTAAACTTCGTGCCTCTTGTGAACAGGACCAAACAAGTGAAAGTCTGAAGGTGCAAGGTCTGGGCTGTAAGGGGGATGAGGGAGCAGTTCCCAGATTTGCTCTTTGATGGTCTGCACCGTTTGGGCTGCTGTGTGAGGCCTTGCATTGTCATGATGCAAGATGACTCCTTCTGACTGATGACCCCTGCATTTGTCCCAACAGATAAGCTCAAAGTCCTTGCAATGTCATCCACTGTCACCCTTCTGTCAGACTGAATGAGGTCATTGACTGATTCGATCACCTCAGGAGACCTCACTTCTGTAGGCCTCCCAGGCCTGTCTTCATCCTCAACACTGCTCCGTCCTTCTTTAAACAATTTAGCCCACTTGTAGACATTCTTTTGGCTGAAACATGTGGCACCATACACAGTTGACATTCTCCTATGAATTTCAACTGGTTTGCACCCTTCAGCAACCAAAAACTTGATAACTGACGGCTGTTCAATCCTGGAGCATGCTTCTTGGTCGGCCATCTTTGTTAATCGCCAAAACTCTCAAAGTTTTTTTTTTAATCTGCAAAAGAAATTAAATCCATGTGAAAAAGAAGTAAAACAAAAAAAAAAAATAAAAAAGAGTAAGCTTCTATCTGTATTAGAAGTCCTTATACCGAAAAATTCAACTTATTTATTGAATGACCCTCGTACATCACTGTATGGTTGATGGTGAAAAGAAGACCTGAAAGAAAACATAAATAGACCACTCTTGCATAACTATGATAAAGGCCAAGCAGAAGAAACACTAGAAAAAACAAACATTGTATTGCTCATATATTTTACATATTAGCTAAATACCCAACCTATGAACAGAGAAAAATAAGTAATCATAGAAATTTTCTTATGCCTTTAACATTTCTTGATAAGCAACATTTTCAGCCATATATATCTATTTTCTAAAGTTCCTTTGTCATTATAATAAGTCCATTTGAATTCCCTACTCTAGACATAGCTACATTAAGCTGACCATGAGAGAAGCATTTAAATAATTTTCTAATGTTTATATTATTAATAATAATAATAATAAAAAGGAGTTTATCAGCATTTGCTTTTTTTCTATCTGCATATATATACCTTATTTACATTATTCGGACTATTGTCCTCATCTTTGTTGCCATATTTATTACAACATTTCGGCCGCTTTAGTACACTCCGGCCTTCTTCAGGTGGTTGGAATTTCGAACTGAACCTTTTATTTTGCTCACTGGGGTAGACTGTTCTAGTTCCACGTGCCATGTTTAATGGATGTCAGTTATCTCCTGTTAATTTCCCTCTGAAAGTTCTCCACTGCCTTAACCGGTTATTGAACTCACACTTTTTGGGTCCTGTAATAAATATGGTGACAAAGATGAAGACAAAATTTTCGAATAATGTAAATAATGTACATAATACCTCATCTCAGAAATATAGACAGATACATTTATATACATTACAAATTGAATTAAACACAACTGACTATTAAAAAAATGAAAACTCTTTGCTGATTTTGATGTCATTCTGGGTTTTCTTTTGTCCAAATCAGTGAATTTGTTTTGCTCAGGCGAAGTCTTGAAAAAAAAACACTAGTATATAAAATTCACTATTTTTTATCCATAATGTTGAATGTGTTAAAACTATTCAAATTTTTAACATCAACTTGAGATTTTTCTTATTAAAAAAATAAGAAAAATCTCAAGTTGATGTTAAAAATTTCTGCAAAACATTGTAGATGTATTTAAGATGGAATGATGTATTATGACATGTCTCTAATTTGTATTTAGCTACATTATATTTATTTTCAATTTTTCTAGTTGTTCAGATTGTATATGATACATTATAGTACATAATTAGGTTACAATAAAATTTGTATTTTATATGAATACTACCTTATGACAATTGAAATGTAGTAGAGTGGTGGGAGGTCTTATCATAGATTCAGGGTGGGGCACAAAACCTTTGCATCAGCCCTGTCTCTAGAAATGTACAGCAGAACGAGGACGATCTACCCCGATAGATGTCGATGTCTTTATAATATTTTTTAAACATTTAGGACCAGGATGTTTTTTTGTGCAACATCATATCAGTTGTGCCAAGACAATGATTTCTTTCATGGCTTTCTCCATTATCCCTACATTCTTGACAAGATTCAAAGAAGGGTCTGCAATGTAATCAATCTTGACCTGGCATCTCAGCTCCAGTCACTTTCTCACTGATTTGACATGTCTTCCCTCTGTCCTTTCTACAAATATTTTCATGGCAATTGTTCTGATGAGCTTTCCTCCTTGGTGACTTGACTGCAGGAATTTAAGCATACTATTAGATTGGCAACTAGGTTTCAACATTTTATTTGCTAGGTATGACTGTATGTTCTATTCTAATAATTTCTTTTCTTACCTGTGGAACTCTATAGCAAAGAAAACGGTGACTTACATCGTCAAACCAAGCGACAGTGCATCACGTGTATCCTACGATGGAAAATGTGGCAAAAAAGAAAATTACTTACCAAAAAGAAGGGCACGTATTCCGCATGACATGCTGAAGACGGAACATTTAAATTAAAAACAAGTCCGTCGCAGGATACACACGATGCGCTGTCGCTTGGTTTGACGAGGTAAGTCGCCGTTTTCTGCATTGTGATTTGTGAGATAGTACCTGCGAATCGAGTTTTCGGCATTTCTTTCCGCCCCCGATGTCCAATTCTGAACTTAATGACTTATTCTCTGCGTTGTGGAAGTAATCTGGGACAAATATTTCCTTTGCAATCCCAGATCACTTACAAACTCCTTTCCGATTTCTTGCTTCCCTGCCACCTACAATTTTTATAAATTTAAATGCAACATCAATCGTCATCTTCTCTCTTCTTGAACCCTAATCCTTTATTGTACTTTCTCCTGTCTTTCAGTCCCAGTAACCCCTTGTGTCCTATTGGTATTATTGCCTTGCTTGGGATAAAATCATTAAAATAATATACTTTATATTTGTTCTCTTTATAGTCTGCATTTATTTTGGGCAACATAGCAAAGAGACTCAACATCCTGGTTGATAAAATTTTGTGAAAAGAGGATGAAATGTGTGACACTTAAATCCAAAGGTGCATTGAGATAGTGAAAGATGCCTTTCAAAAGCTAGGCAAAACATTAAGAAACAGGAAAATTACATTAGAAACAAAGAAAAGTGTACTGAACTGTTAAATAGTATTAGTCCTCCTATATGGCAGTCAATGCTGGACAATCTCCTCAAAGATGAAGAAGAGACTTGAAACAATATAAACGTGGTTCTACAGAAATGATACTGAGGATACCATGAATATGTGAGCAACAACAAACTTTTAGAGAAAATGGAAACAAAAATGAAACTTATACTTGAAATCAGAAAGTGATAGTTGAAATTTCTAGGGTATATAATGAGGAAAGAGGGCTTGGAAAATCTAATACTCACAGGACATGTGGAAGGCAAGAGGAACAGAGGAAAACGACATATAACATATTTAGTGACCTTGAATAAATGGCTGATGAAACAAGGTTTAGGAGAAATAACAAAAAGACAAAATTTATTAAGAGCCATAAAGAAATTGTGAAGAGCCATGATTGCTTGGAAAATTTAGCACTCAGAGAAAGTATTGAGTGAAGATGGATAGTGGGAAATGGTGGGCAACTTATCTAATGAACTTGTGTGAATGGATGACAGTAGAGACATTGAGGGTGGGTAATGAGTCAAATGTTGCTTGTGGAGAGCCATGATTGCTTGGAAAATTTAGCACTCAGAGAAAGTATTGAGTGAAGATGGATAGTGGGAAATGGTGGGCAACTTATCTAATGAACTTGTGTGAATGGATGACAGCAGAGACATTGAGGGTGGGTAATGAGTCAAATGTTGCTTGTGGAGAGCCATGATTGCCACTATCGTGAAGGGATATGGCATATAAATGATGACTGAACCGAAGGAAAAATATAATGAGTCTCAGTCTCTTTCATAGTTTGGAGACTTAACTCATAAATGAATACAAAAATATACATATATTCTGAAAAGGACTGTCTCCCCCCCCCTTTAACAATAATGTTCACTCTGTACAAGGCCAAAGAGTGTGTGAACCATGTGATAGGTGAACCTATCTAGCCCACATATCCCAATAAACTGTGCCTCTTACTTCTTACTCTGAAATCTTCTACCTTGAGTGGCTCTTTGGCCTTGTACAGAGTGAACAGGGGGGGGCAGACAGTCCTATTCAGAATATATGTATATTTTTTTAAGGAAAAATATAATGATTTCTTTTTTTTTTTTACTTACAGTCTTTTTTCACTTATTTATTTATATTTCACCCTATTTTTTCAATAATGATTCGTTTCTGATTTGAGATGGTTGGCCCTGAGTGAAGAACAAAATAACTTTGTTAACTCAAGTGGAAAAGGTATTTTTCATTCTTTTTTATCTGGACGCACTTAATGTGGCAATCATTCAGAATAATGATTTTGAACTTAATTTACAAAGAAGCTTGCTCCTGATGGGGTCTACTTAATAATGTGTGGCATTCATTCACAGCAACAGAAGTTCAATACAGAAAGAAAAATATATAAAATGACAAAGAAACATTATACGAGCTTAATCTCAGTCTCTTTCATAGTTTGGAGACTTAACTCATAAATGAATACAAAAATATACATATATTCTGAATAGGATTGTCTGCCCCCCCCCCTTAACAATAATGTTCACTCTGTACAAGGCCAAAGAGCCACTCAAGGTAGAAGATTTCAGAGTAAGAAGTAAGAGTCACAGCTTATTGGGATATGTGGGCTAGATAGGTTCACCTATCACATGGTTCACACACCTCCCCAGTCTTTTGAACGGGTGTAGAGGTTTATCTCCTGTTTAGGATTGGGTTTCCAGTTCTTTCTAATGTCTACTTCAACTCTATACCTTTGAATGTTTCCTTCTTAACACTGATATTTTATTTACTAAATATTTTTTTTTTCTCCTCAACAGGAGTAGATAGTTTACCTATTGCCCAGTTTATACTCCTCCCCGGTCTTTTGAACAGGAGTAGAAGTTTATCCCCATGCTTAGGATTGTGTTTTCAGTTCATTCTAAACTCTTTTCATTCTCTTTCACTCCAAGTAACCCCTTGCAACTTAGTAGCATTATCACCTTGTTTGGTGTGAATTGATAAAAAAATATATATGGAGAAAATCACAATTAACTCTAGATGTGAACAGGTTAAGATTGGGGAAGCATCCTCTTGGGAATCGGTTCTATAAAGTAGCAGCATGTGAGAAGCGCTGCTTGAGTGGAATTTACATCTCACTAATGAAATACAAAGGGAATGAGGAGGGTTTACTACAATGGGCGTGGCATGGAGGTGCTTAACTGTGATGGCTAGAACTGGTGCAACTAATGAATGTAGTTCGTCTGAACAATTTCTATGGAAATAGTGATAGTAGTGAGAGGCTTGCAATGTTTCATCTGTTAAGCTTAGCAAAAAGTTTAATAGGCTCTTGTGCAAATTCTGAATTTTAACTCTATTTTTATTGTTTAATCAGCAACATTTCACCAATACAGCTTGGAGTAGGGTAACTGTTAGTGAAGCTTGTCTGGTTGATTAATGCAGACAGACCTTTCATCTACAGAACCCCCCCCACCACCACCACCATCAACGGATTTCAGATGTAACGGAGAAAATCTGCAGGAAAATAAACTTCCAAATTGTCAGCGATGTATTTCAAAATTTACGGGCTTAGTGGAATGAGTCGTATTAGTTCACAAAGTAACCACTTGGCAGCAGTGGCAGGCCTTTCACTTGTAAACAAAGATGGATAGTGCGATACATTAGTGCATACATGAGAAAGTAGCTGTGAGAAATCTACTATTTTGGTTATTTTGGTTAATATATTAATTGTTCTGCCCTCATCATGGCATTGAAGCAGAAAGGAAGTGTAAAAAGGAAGTGTAAAAAACGAAGTATCAGTGATAAATTAGAGCTTCTTCCATCTACGAACAATCAGTTTTAATGGAGCACCCCTCCCGACTATTAGACCATTGATGAGAGGTTTGTGTGTACTAGTAAGTAGTGAGTTTGATCTTCATTGGTTGTTCAGCTAACAACAGTTGACGTGTCATAAAACCAACCAACTTAACATTTCCCAACTGGAACAATTAAGATGAAGGCAGATCAATAAATCTGTAACCTGACATTTTCACTTTAGTTCACCCAGTACAAGGCCCAAAAAAACTCTCAAGGTAGGTATCTTAGTGAGATTGTTGTCAAAGAGAGGAGGAGGAAGTAAAAAGTGTATATTATGAAGATATGTATATCAGTTGACTCTGTTAAGATTGTAGATGTTAGAGAAACATTCCACAAAATAGTTCTGGGGAAGAAGCTGTTTGAGTGGAACTTACTCCTTACATGAAAGGAATGGGATGATTTGCCATCATGTACAGGGGGTGGCGGGTCCTAGGTCTGAACTAGTGGGACAAAGGAATGTAACATGTTAGAACATTTGCCATAGTGATAGAGTAGTGAGAGGTTAGCATTATTTTATCTGTGGGATAATGGTTGCAGGGTGGAGATTAATTCATCACCCACAAGACCATGTAAATGCTTTTGATCTCTTTAAGGCTGGAGACGGGGGACTGGGCAACACCAGCTCATATGTGGCAGCAATACTCCATTCTTGGTTTGATCTGACTCTTGAAATGACAGAGCATGGCAGTCAGGTATTTTCTGGTGCAATACAACCTATCATTCTTCCAGAACTTTTAACAAGGGCATGGACATAGAAGTTCCATTTGAGGTCTGGAGTGAGCTTTAGACCCAATAGGCATTCAAAGCTAGGAACCATATGCCTTATGACCCCTCATTTGGATTGGAGCAAATTTAGGATCTGCTTGGTGGTGATGAAACATTACAAGCTTGGTTTTGGAGATCTTGCATGATACAAGGCAGTCTTTCTCCCATTGAGCTGTGAGAGTTAGGTCAGAGGAGAGATCAGCTACCAGGTTATTGGAGTTGCACCCATATACTAGGGTCTGATCTGTATATATATTTACTATGAATCTGAGAAGGTTCTTAAGCAGGTTATTAATATAAAGTAGAAAGAGGATAGAACCAAAGAGAGAGCCTTGGGGGATGTCAACATTGATCTCATGTGCTTCACAGGCCTGGCCATTAACGATGACCTTATTAGACCTATCTGACAGGAAAGACTTGATAATTGAAAGGACTGTCCCAGAGATTTCATAGCTGGTGAGTTTGTGTAGCCGCCCCCAAAGACTTTTGCAATAGCTAAGGAGATTGCTCACAAGATTTGTTTATTATCAAACACTTCACTGATTCTATGTATGATCATAGTTAAGATATCAGCAGTGGACCTAAAGGAGTGAAAACCATACTGTTTGTCTGTCAGGAGGTTGCTTATGTTGAAGTCAGCAAGTGATGTATTGAGTGTATTTCTTTGCAAAAATCTCTTTAGTACTAAAATAATCTTTTATTTAAATTCTTCAAGGATTCTCTTATGTATTCCTTGTGACAATCATTATTGGTACATAGGGTGTTGAATTTATGTTGTAATTTGTTGATTTGATTGTTGCCTATATATTCGATCAGGTGTTAGAAATGAGCCTTGATCTAATGTTCTTTTTGAGAAGTTTTAGCTTTAGCTTGTTTTTTCTTAGATTTAATTTCTCCACTTCTTCCAATTCTTCAATAAATCACATACATAGTTTGGAATAATGTGGTGGGATGTTCCTAGAATCCCATGTATGCACTCCATGACTGAAAGGAAAGACCAATACTGGTAAAACACTAAACTAGCAAACGGTACAATCATCACTACATTACAAAACATTGTAATGTACTAATGATTGTACAGTTTTTCTGAAAAATAGGCTTCTCAATTTCACTGGCTGTTATTGATGTTTCTAGTAGTGATGAGAGTTTCCTTCCTAACCTTTTTATAATGCAGTGTGGAAAGTCAAAATCTTTATTATATCATTATATTCCCTACTACTTACATGTACTATCCATTTGATATGGTTTTTGTTATTTGGTAAAATTCTTTGTGATTCTGTAGCATCAGTCTAAAATCTGTTTAAGGATTGTCTTTTTCAAGACGTAGAGAATTCATTAGCTTAAAGCCATTTTTAATTATTGATCTAATCCATTAATCTAATTGGACAATTTTCCTCCTCATGGCTGTGACAAACCTTCAAAATGCCAGTACCTGATTCTCTAATGATGATGAAGAGACTGAATTAGATACAAATTATTCTTGAAGATAATTACAAGAAAAAACATTAGTCAACATCATTTCAGTTTGGATCAAATCCAGATCAGAATCTGACAGAATAAAAAAGAATGTTTATCAATTTAACATGTTTATTTTTATTAAAGTTTCATCAGAGAATGAGATATGGAGAAAAAGAAGAAAGGACTTCTTGTATTTTTACTTTTGTGTTTTTGGAATTTCATTGGTTAATAAGGTTTCATGTGCATTCAACAATATTTATATAAATTTATTATTGTATCAGTTTACTATTGTTTTTAATGCCATGTCCCTTAAGAATGTAGTTAGTTATGCCTCTCTACAGCTTCCTTTCCTTTATTATCTTTGAATTGCCATTACTTGTTTTTAGTGATTTCCCATTGCCTTCTTTGTAGTTTTGAGTTCAAAGTTGTCTTTCTCTTTGACTGGGTGACATTAAGTTTAGACATCCCAGTCTATCTTGCTATTTAATGCAGAGGTAGTGGTGGAGAAGAGATGGGTTCATGCCTTTTTCAAGGCTATTAGTGCAAAGTAAATGCAACAGACCAGGCTGGAATTTGAACTCGGCTCATTGATTTTACTTTCTGTGCTGATAACCATCATGCTACCTACACATTCTGTCAAAAATTATGGCATATATAAAACATTTCCCTGTTAACATTGTTGTACCCTCCACTTTCACAGAGTTAGTCTTTTTATTTCCTGGTTTTATAAATATTTTGCAACAGTTGCTAGTTGATTGACTTTCTAGACATTAAAGTAAAAACTCTTGTAGAGTAAGATATAATAGTGTTTGTTTTAGTTTTGTGAGGTATACACAAACTGACTTACTTGCTTTCTCCAATAAAGTAGAGAAACTTTAAATAAAAAGGATTAAATCTGTTTTCTTCAGCATGTTAGCTACCAGTCTCTGATGGTATGTAAAGGATGGTATGCATGGGAACAATCTTATTACTGACCCAGAAAAAAAAAACTGCTTACCAAATGTTTTTTTCTTAAATGAAGTTGTAATGAGACCCGAAATCACAAAAGGTAGGAGTGTTTCTTTTGACAGACAGCATTTCAACTAATAACACTGAAAAATAATACTTCCAAGGTTTTGGTCAATGCAGAATAACAAAAACACCTGAAATAATGTAAAAAATTTGATAAAATGTGCAACACTATTTGTTAACAGTGACTAAATTGTATAAACCAACAAGAAAAAAAAAACCTTTTGAGGACAGTTGAAAGAGCGAATATCTGTTTAAGGAAAGCCATTACACAAAACAACATATTCAGTTACTAGGAAGAAAAAACTTTTTATAAATCATGGGAAATTAGATCTGGACTATCAAATGAGTAGAACTTTGATGAATTTGAAAGAAATCAAATAAAAGTCAATAATTATGATTAATCTGTTGGCAGGGCTTTGAGTACACTGTTTGAATGCTTTCAGAGAGGTTAAACTCTTCTCCCCAAAAGGAACTAGTTTCTAGGTGGTCCCTTACAGACTTTATAGCATAAACCTAACCAGTTTTTATCTTTTTGATTTGAGTATAAATTAGATCTATGTCTACATTTCTTACTCTGATGTAAACGAGACCTATGTCTACATTTTGGATTTAAGTGTAAACACATCTACATTGTATGACGGTTTAGACTCGACTCCCTGAAAAACCTTCCTCTGTCTGTCATTCCCACGCTAGTTCAGCCAATCAAAATTGATTTCTTTTATTTTGTTTTGTATCTGACCCCTAAGGTCAAACTGAGGAAGTCAGAGCGGAAATACACTTCTCTAAAAAATAATGGTTTACTAAACTATTATTTAATATTTTGACTCAAGTGTAAACATAACCTATGTCTACCTTTTTGAGTCTGATGTAAACATGACCTATGTCTACCTTTTTGACTCAGGTGTAAACATGACCTAGGTCTACCTTTTTGACTCGGGTGTAAACACGACCTATATCTACCTTTTTGACTCGGGTGTAAACACGACCTATGTCTACCTTTTTGACTTGGGTGTAAACACGACCTATGTCTACCTTTTTGACTCGGGTGTAAACACGACCTATGTCTACCTTTTTGACTCGGGTGTAAACACGACCTATGTCTACCTTTTTGACTCGGGTGTAAACACGACCTATGTCTACCTTTTTGACTCGGGTGTAAACACGACCTATGTCTACCTTTTTGACTCGGGTGTAAACATGACCTATGTCTACCTTTTTGACTCTAGTATTAACCAGCTCTTTGTTTTTTTTCTGATTCTCTCTAGAATTTTTTTATTCTCATGTGAAGTTGTCTTATTCTCATATTTTTTTGAACTATTGTTCTCATTTTTCTTGATATAGATGTTATTATAGACACAACATTTCTACCAAGTACCCTCTGGTTGTCATTAGGTGTCTGTTGATTGGCTGCTGTGGGATATCTGTTAATTATTGTGATATTTTGTCTCTGTGATATCAGTTATTGTTTGTAACTGATCCAAGGATTGAATTTCTGGCCACTAGATCACAATAACACATGTATAACCAACTCTTATATCCACTATGCCACTGAAGCACATTAGTGATATGTTTTAGAACCTTTTATACTCAATGTCAGATGGTTTTTGATATTTGGTTATTGACAATCTATATCAATCAAGAAGAGTAGATTTTTCAGTGCACCCAAATCGCTACCAAATATGACACAACGTTTAAAGTGGGTTTAATGGCAATACTGTGAAAAAATTGCTCAAGCTCCCACAGCACTTCTCCTTTTAGGGATGGCCTCAGGCATCAGGTAGTAAACCCAAAGGAGAGAGACAGCATGGGTTTGAGTTTAATATTATTTTGAAACTACCCTAGTCAAAGTCAGGGGAGCATAAATATCAACCAAGATGAGAACAATAGTTCGAAATAATGCAAGAATATTGACAATTACTCACTTCAAAAAGGAAATACTAAGTGGTATGAATCCACCATCATAATCAAATTTTTAAAAAAATACTGGTCTGAATTATGCATTTATTGGCAGGCCTAATATCTAAAAAAAACCAAAAAAAAACCCAGAAAACCAGTATTTTATAGCTATTTCCCCAGCATATATTTCTAGGATCAAAGCTAAGAACGATGGAAATGGTATATTTAAATAAAAAAAAAATTAATTAAACATTCATTATATGATCTTTGATATTCTAACAAGTAACTATTATTTTTTTTTTTGACCAAGCATAGCAGGCTGCTTGAATGGGAGTATGTCCATTTGCTTATGATGGCTAACTAATCCCTGTCATTCAGGTACATTTTGTGCTTGTTCAACACCTATGGAGTTTGCCTGTGGTTTATACTGTGACTATGCTGAATGGATCTTAGTTACATTTTATGGGTGAGAGCTTATAATTTGGTGCTATCACCCATTTGAACAAACTCAAATCTTCAGTCATGATGATTTGTAACTTCATGCTAGTACAACAATTGACTGCTTCTGAACAGTTTCACCAACCAACCCAATTTCTTTCACAGAGCTAGAGTCAAACTGTGGTATGATTTTCTGATGCTTCCCAATGGTGTTGCCTGCTGGAATTGTTTCTCCAGTCTGATTATTATCAAGAAGTTGCCTTTCTAACAATTGGTTAAATGTTATGGTTTATCAACCCTTTGTGGATTATTTAAAACCAAAATATATTTCAGATTGTAGGAGGTTGCTAACAGTACCCAGTATTCTCAAGCAGTGCCCCATCTAAGTACTGACTGGACTTGACACTGCTTAACTTTGGTGATTGAATGAGAACTGGTCATTCAGTGTGATTTTACTGTACATCTTCCCTAACAAATTGACCCAGTGAGATTCAAACCCAGGTCTTATGGTTGGAATACTAATGTTCTAACCCCTTGGCTATATATCTACTTTGAATAAAATCATGAAAAGGCACTTGACATTGATTTCTCATCTAATTTACATGGTTGGCCCTGTTGTTGCTGCTGATGTTTTAGTTTTGTGTGCTGTTTTCTTATTGTTTTTCATGTTTACAAGAACAAGAGTCAGATTAGACCAAAGACTACATCAAAATGTGGGCTGGAGCTTCTCAATTCTCACTTTTCAGCTTTGATAGAGTTCAAAATCATTTACATGCTCTTTTTGAAAACACTATCACTATTTTAAATGGCAAATGTTCAGATGAGCTCAATTCTTTAGTTCTACCAGTTCAGACATTTAACTGCTTGAATATGCTATGTTACTCCCATGGAGTTGAATCAGCCACATTTCCTCTGTATTTTAAATGTGAGGTCAGTATTCCACTCAGACAACTTTTTTTCTCAAGAACTTCTACTTTGTGGTGCAGACTCCCATATGGACACTTCCCTGAATATTACAATATTAACCTCTTCAAGTCAAGAGTCAATGGTTATCTCTACTCTTTGTTGTCATATTCATTTCCAGCCACCTCTTCTTTCATTCATAATCTCATCTTCTTACCTCCTCCTTTTACAGTAAGGTCATTCAGTAACCACTGACCTTGAGTGGATATCAGGCCTTGTATTAAGTGATCAATTCAATAACAAAAAATTGTGCTTACCATTTTCCATATTTATTTTTAAAAAAAAAAGCAAATTTAATGAAATGAAAGATTTTATTTCCAAAATATAATAATTTGTAATGACTGAATTTCTTTTCTTTTAACAACATCACCAGTCATGTGCTTCAGTTGTGGGGGATGGAATTGAGGGCAGAAGAAACAAACTTTGATTCTTCTCCCTCATAATCTTTTCAGTGGGTCTTCCAGTAGTTTGGCAGCGCCCATCTCCTCTTCAAGCTCTTGACTGACAGCTGAAGACCATGGAATATGATGTGGGTCAGCCTCAGGATTTGAATTCATAAATATTCTTTTAGGCCAGTTGCCACCTAAGGCTATAGGATCCAGTCTGTCCTGCTATTTACCCATAGCTGGTGGGGAGGGATAAGAGATGGATTCATACTTTTTCCAAGATCATTTGCACATAAGTAAATGTAATGAACCTGACTGGAATTTGAACACTGCTCTTCAATTCTTCTATCTGAGCTGTTATCCATTACTCCACTGTGCCTTTCTTTTGTATTAAATTACTTATCTCCTGTGTAGTAACTATGACAATTATTAGTATTGAAAGAGGGAAAGGCAAGTCAAGTTACAAGTCTGAATGAGTCTCTTTCCTTCACTTTTGTGCTAATGCCCTTGGGGAAGGTATAAATTTGTCTCTTCTTTCCTTCCCCCAGGTATAGGTTAAATAGCAGCATAGACTGGGTTCTCTACTTTTGGGTGACAGCCAAAAGAGAACAACTGTGGAGAAGGCAATGAGAAGGCATCCCACTGTCTTTCCTAAGGGACCCTGGAAATTCACAGATAAAAAAAAAAAGATGTGGAGTGCCATGATCGCCTGCATCCTGAAGGGACATGGCATAACAAAAAAACTCATCTATTGTCATGAAATCAAAATCAGAAACAAGACTTGATATAAATCAACATTGAAAGATTTAAACAAATTTAAATATCAAAATCTCATTTGAATATTGTTAACCATTAGTTCAGAACCCATCGCTTTGCTGATAGCAAGATGATTAAATTTCAAATCTTTGTCCATATAAAATACTATATTTATAAGAAAATATATCCAGTTTAAATACAGGAGTCATAAAAGGGGTTGTTGCCAGATAAAAGGTCTTGTGACACAGATGCCCATTTCAATTTCATTCAAACTGTGCATGTATGTACATTTCTATGTGCACTTGTAGATTTTAATTAAAAAAAAATTAAAATTATTTCCTCAAAATTAAAAAAATAAAATAAAAATAATTCTAGTTATTATTGAATAATTTCCCAAAAGTTCTCAAAAATCTTATAAGTTATGGTTAAAAAAAATTAACGAATTAACATTTTTTGTTTTGTTTCCAACTTTATGATCTTACTTGGATAGGGGTTGACCAGACTGAGCAGAAGGGGGAATATATTAGTCCAATATCTTGTAGATTTTAATTAAAAAAGAATTAAAATTATTTCCTCAAAATTAAAAAAATAAAATAAAAATAATTCTAGTTATTATTGAATAATTTCCCAAAAGTTCTCAAAAATCTTATAAGTTATGGTTAAAAAAAATTAACGAATTAACATTTTTTGTTTTGTTTCCAACTTTATGATCTTACTTGGATAGGGGTTGACCAGACTGAGCAGAAGGGGGAATATATTAGTCCAATATCTTGTAGATTTTAATTAAAAAAGAATTAAAATTATTTCCTCAAAATTAAAAAAATAAAATAAAAATAATTCTAGTTATTATTGAATAATTTCCCAAAAGTTCTCAAAAATCTTATAAGTTATGGTTAAAAAAAATTAACGAATTAACATTTTTTGTTTTGTTTCCAACTTTATGATCTTACTTGGATAGGGGTTGACCAGACTGAGCAGAAGGGGGAATATATTAGTCCAATATCTTGTAGATTTTAATTAAAAAAGAATTAAAATTATTTCCTCAAAATTAAAAAAATAAAATAAAAATAATTCTAGTTATTATTGAATAATTTCCCAAAAGTTCTTAAAAATCTTATAAGTTATGGTTAAAAAAAAATTAACATTTTTTGTTTTGTTTCCAACTTTATGATCTTACTTGGATAGGGGTTGACCAGACTGAGCAGAAGGGGGAATATATTAGTCCAATGTCTTATTTCAAAATCAGTTGTTTCATTGATCAATTTGTTTTCTACAGCTTATCAAGCCTTTGCAGGTTATTTAAAGCCAGAAAATATTTTTTTAGGTTTTAAGAATTTTTTAAAAATAAATAAGTTATATAAGATAGCTTTAATGATACAAGTCTTACTTATTTGTGATACAAGTCTTACTAATTAATCTATAAGTTATATAAGATAAGTTTAGTGATACTATTAATCAACCTATACTTTGAAGAGGTAGATTCATACAGATCCCAAGGGTATTTGCATGTAAATGAACATGATAAACCCAACGGGAATTGAAAATTGACTCTCTGATTAATAATTCTGAGCCATTATTCATCTCTCCACCCAAGTTTATAGCACATGGTATTCCCACGTGATCACCCATCTAAGTACTGATCAGGCTCAATGTTGCTTAACTTTGGTGATCGTATGGGAACTGATGCTTCAACATGATGTGGCACGTAAGCACAGTCCAGTTGTGTCCCTATGTGTACAGTAAATGTCACAAGCATATGCGAGTCAGTCACCCACAACACAGTCATATGCATATACATTGCATACATGCATGCAAAGTCATACGCAGAGTATTTGCTCTTTTTTCATAATAATGGCTATTAAGTTTTAACTAGTACTTCTTTCCTAATTTAATTTTACTTGCTTTTTATTACACCTACTTAGGCGATCATTTTGTAGTCATCTTTTAAATCCTCTCGCCACCAAATTTTTTTTCTCTCAAGTCTACTGTATATTTTTGTCTGTTGCAGGTGGCATCTTTTCGACTGAGATTTGGAGGCATTACAATGAGTATTATAAGAAATATCCTGAGATCAAAAAGTAAGTAGCATTTCTCGTAAGCATTTTACCAAAGATAATTCTTTCAGTAATCTGTCACATAAGTGGCATAAAATAATGTGTCAAAGTTGTGCTTCACTTCAACAGCGTAAAATAAACTGTCATTTTATATTTTTAAATGTTTTATTTTTATAAATGTCTTTTGCTTAATATGACTTAATGTCACATGGTAGGCCAAGCATTCTACAGTCAATCAGTTGAATGTATTATTATTATGAGAGGATATTTTGCAAGAAAATTGGTGTTGATTGAAGTTCTGCAATCATCTTAGGGAGCCTAGAACTATGCTGTGTTGGTTAACACAGTGATGGCTCATTTGAAACAGCCTACATTGCAAACAGTACAAGCGGTCATTTGCGCTAAATGCCTATCAAGATGTGACAGATGGTTATTGCTGGTATTGCAAATCAGGTAAACATTGAAAATATTTTGATGCATTTCAAACATAAACTGCATCAACTGTTTGGAACTTCTGAGACATTGTTCATGATATGTCTTCATGAATTCATATAACGTCAGTGGTACAAGAACAGTGCTGAGTTTTCATCATTTATTTGCTGCGTAGTACACCCTTACCTGTTGTAATAATGTTTAATTGTAATAAACATATATACCTTGGTCTTAAGTGAAGGATTATCATTATTTCTATATCTGAAAAAAATATTTGGAGGCATTACAATGACTCATGGCAACAGTTCCAATGAGCTACTTTCACTGGTTCCCAGACTGCATGATTTTAAGCGAGCTAACAGGCTGGCATCTCAGTCCCACCCTTTCACTATCAAAACGGTTAAATGCAACTGTCTCTTCTACTCAAATAGCTTCTTCTCCTGTACTTCCTATCTGTGAAACTCCCTTCCCCTTACTTGATTCCCCGATGACTATAATCTTCAAATATTCAAGTGTAATGTCAATCGGCATCTGACACCCTGAGTTTGTTCCCTGTCCTTCTCTGTATCCTTTCCCCAAATATGCCTCTTTACTCTTGTTCTCAATCCTCTGTAACCCCTTGCGTGATAGTGGCACTCCCACCTTGCTTGGGGTGAATTGCTTTAAAAAAAAAAAATCCTGAAATCAAAAAGTAGCATTTCTTGTAAGCATTTTATCAAATGATATGAAGATAATTCTTTCTATGAGAAAAAAGAATCAGTATAGACTGATATGAATATCAAATAAAAGCATGCAATGAAATAATATATAAGTAATTAATATATAAGTAATGTTTATTATTGTAACAATATTTGTTTCTGTCTTTTAACAATCTGTTCTCAGCTATGGATGATTTCTGTCAGAATTTCTGGGATTTATATTGTTTACTCTGTGACTAATGTCCTTATCTTTGTTGTTGTTATCACAACATTCTTGACAGTTGTGCCTGTTGACCTTCTTCAGCTGTCTGGGCAAATTTCAGGTAATTTTGAACGAAACCTTTATTCAATTTATGGGGTTACATTGCTCTCATTTCACTGCTCACTTCTAGGGATATCTCATCTTGGTTAATTGTTCAGTTATTGCTCATCTTGACTCTCGATAATTTCCTGTCCTTTGTAGCTCTTAATAACTTTCATCTTTTTGCTATCTCTCTGCTGTCCATTTGCTGAAACTTACCAGGTAGGTAGTGCATTGCTTTCATCTGACCCTCTTCCCTTCAATCTGTCCTGTGGGTATCAACTTTTCTATGGTCTTTTCCCTCATTATGTTCCCCAGAAATTTTGACTGCCTATTTCTGATTTTAAGCATAAGTGACCTTTTTGTTATTGTCTCTAGAACTGTGTTGTTGCCTACATGTTCGACCCATGGTATCCTCAGTATCCTTCTGTAGAACCATATTTCTGCTGTTTCACATTTCTTCTTCATCTGTGAGGAGATTGTCGAGCATTCACTGTCATATAAGATGACGAATACTACATAACAGTTCAATACACTTTTCTTTGTTTCCAACATAATTTTCCTGTTTCTTAATATTTTGCTTATTTTTTGGAAGGTATCTTTCACTGTTCCAATGCACCTTTGGATTTCAGTGTCATACTTTCTATCCTTTGTTATTATGCTTCCCAGATATCTAACTTGTTGCACCTGTTCGATTTCAGTATCTCTAATCTGTAATTTCAGTGTTAGGCTGTTCCTTTTGCTAATAGCCATGCATTGTCTTCTTGCAATTACTGTTTAGTTTTTTTCTTCTTCCTTTCCTTTACCACCTTCTGTAGGAGTTCCTGTAGTTTCGTTTCTGTGTCTGTTATTGGCACTGTATCATCTGCAATTCTTATGCCATTAAGATTGTCACCACCAATAATTAATTCTGGTAAGGACTTCTAATTCTCTCAGAATTGCCTCGCTGTATAGGTTGAAAAGGTCTGGTGAGAAGACACATCCTGGTCTTACACCCCATTCTGTTTTTGTATTACTTATTATTTACTGAACTCATTTTATTGTCACCAAATTCACTAACCAGTGCTATAATCCTCTAGGCCAGATCAACAGATGTCTGAAGCCAAATAAATCATTGTGATTGTGACAGCAAAAACAGAGACGTTAGTCAAATGGGAAATAATGTTAGTAATGCTATGGATGAGTTAATTCAGAGCAAATTTTCAGTTTAGTCAGAAAACTTTTGTTAGAAACAAAGAAAAGAGGACTGAACATTTATGTAATATCAATAGTGAATGTTGGACAATCTCCTCACAGATGAAGAAGAAACTTGAAGCCACAGAAATGTGGTTCTGTGGTTCTACAGAAGGATGCTGAGAATACAATGGACAAAAACATGTAAGCAACAACAAAGTATTAGATAAAATGGAAACAAAAAGGACATTTATACTTAACATCAAGAAGATATAGTTGAAATTTCTAGGACATATAGCAATGAAAGAGGGCTTGGAAAATTTGATACTCACAGGACAAATTGAAAGAAGAAAGACAGAAAAACAATGCATAAACTACCTAGTGAGCTTGGATGGCAGAGCAAGGTATAGCAGAGATAACAAAAAGACAAAATTTATTAAGAGCTATAAAGGACAGGAAATTGTGAACAGCCATGTTTGACAATGTCCTAAAAGGACACGGCACATAGAATAAGAAAGACCATGGATGAGATCTCGTAACTCTTTTGAAGTGTGCCCAAAAAGGAAAGTGCGAGAGGGCTTGAACATTTTTTGTACAGCGTTTGTGGGAATTCCACTTTAGACTCCAACTTTTTGTCACATTCTGTTGTGACATGGATAAATACCTACTTTTAGTGTGAAAACGATGTTAAGACTTCACTTGAAGCTATAAATCAACTCATAAAAATGTTTTATCGGTGTTTGAAGTCAGATTTTGTAATTGACCTTTGACAGTCGTTGTGTTAATATAAGATAAAAATAAGTCAAATTCTTGAATTAAATGAAAAAAAAAAGCATAATAAAAAGAGAAAGATAGTTTTGTCATAAAGAAAAGATTATCTATATTATTCAAAGTTAGTTTTATTCTTTGTTTTAAATCTGTTTGCTACAATGAACACAGTGACTCATCTTAATATAGTGTACTATTCTTTTACAAGTTAGGAATATCTCTGTGTAAACAAGGTGGTTTTACATATTTGGTTGTATAGCAACAAGTGATTTTTTGCTTAACTTTGTGCCTTCTCTGTGTGGATCCATATTTTTAAGTGCTTTAGTTTAATTTGGCAGCAACTGTTCTTTTAAAAATGTTTTAATGAAGCGTATAAGCATTCTATGTCTATTAAATTTAACCATATTTTCTAAATTGTAAATAGTCTTCAGCAAACATGGCTGCTGCAGATGTATGAGATACCTAAACTCAAGGCCATGTCCAAAATTTCGAATCATGTGAGTTATCATCAGGGGTTTGTACAAGTACAGTGAAGAAAACTAAAAGTGTTTTAAGTGGTACATTTTAAAGTGTCATTATATTTTTAAATTGAATTGCATTAATCCAAATGCCAAAAGTATTTTCAATTACAGTAATATGTACCAATAACATGTGATGTTGATTTTTTTTTTAAAATGAATTGTTAGAGTGTGGGGTTGGAGACTATAGTTGTTTTTATTGATGTATGACTGTTTTTGTTGGATGTAAATGGCTTCAATAATTTTTAGTCTATTTTTGTTATTAGAATTATGTATTATTTTTGTGTTTGCCAGGAGTTACTATAGTTTTTATGGTGCTTGTTAATTTGCTGTCAAGTAGCACTTGGGATAAAGATATTTCAAACTTATTTAAATTAGTAAAGTATGTTAACATATTTATGCTAATATTTATTAAATATTCTGTTATGTGTAAGAATTGTGTTTTATGAAAAGAAAAACATTTTAAACTAGTAATGAAGACTTTCTATTTTTGTCAAATTTCCTTGAGAAAAGATTTATAACATTAAAACTTATACGTCAGAGTGAACAAGTTAAAATCATATTATACATATATTATCAAACAAAGTTGAAAACCATTTTATTGACAAGACATTTTCACCTTCAGGACAGAATGAAAGACATTCAAGTTCAGCAGAGATTTGTGGCTTTAATATAAAGAAAAAAAAAACATTCTGACTGGAAGATGCTGACATAGCAAGCTGACATTAATGGTTTTAATATAAAAACACACATACAGATTCATCTTTCATTCAAACCTAAAGACACCTACCTGAAGAAGGTGAAATGCATTGTCAATAAAAGTTATTCTACTTTGTCTGATTTCTTCACTTTTGTCAAGATTCTATATCCTACTAATACGCATATTATCATTTCATTCTTACTGCAAAGAAATGAACATACAAAGTCCCAAAAAGTAGACTCCAGTGACACCAAAACTATAAAATTCATAATCCTGCATGCAAACACCCTATCAACAAAATTTGAGAACAAACTAGTTATCTCCAACACTAATATCATTACCATCAACTCCAAGAAAATCAGAGATATTGTTGGCAAGAAAACTTGGTCCAACACTATACTTTGGGATTTATGATGTAAAAAGCCTACAGAATCAGAAAAGCTACATAGGTGAAACATCTAGAAAACAAATCCACACATTTATGAACATGAGAGAGGGACCCACATTAGAACAACCCTTTGAACTTGCTCATAACTTACAGAAACAAAACATGCCATAATTTTGATTTATTAAATGCCACCCTAATTAGAAAAGAACATAATTTATTACATAGAAAATACTTATGAATCCTGATAAATATTTTACAATCAATAAACACTCATAAAACACACTTTTTTACATCACCAACTTTTATAAAATCCACACTTAAAGAATCTGTCTACTTAAGAATCTGTAATTTAAATTCTTTCATTCTCATACAAAAAAATCTCCCAATCAACCTCAGACACTACCAGATGTAGGATTTAGTTTCTCTAGTTACTGATTAGATCATGACTTTGGTGTGGATACTGTGATCAATAAATAGACTTCTTTCTGTGCTTGAGCACTGGAGTCTGTATTAAGTTACAGCCTGCTTTCTTTTTATCTGCCAACTGGATGCTAGTTGTGACCCTGTTCATAGTTGATGTTATTGAGTGTTGGATTTTTCTTTATCAATGCTTCCAATATTTTTAGCCTTAAGGAACTGTATTCCTGATCAAACCAAATTCATGAATAATTATATTGGACATACCACTACATGCCTATCAAGAAGACTCACATTACACCACTGTGACCATAGCTCATTTAGGACTCATTTAAATACACACAGAAAACTATCAAACTCCATCCACAGCATACTCATAGAAAATACAACTATAATAGCCTCATCCACATGTAAAAAAAAAAGGTTAAAAGTAATGGAAGCATTGATAATAAAAAGAAAAAGCTAGCACTCAATAAATTCAGCTATGAACAGGGTCACAATGTGCTGACCGTGTTTGGAAAAATAAAAAAAACATTGCCAAGACTCTAGATACACACATACAAATCTACACATTAAGTTAAAAGTAAAAATAAAAAAAAAGCCTTGATAATAGCTAAACAATAACCAAAAGTGCTAAGATATACAGAACATTTGGGCAATTTACACACTTTATGCCCAGAAAAAAAAAAAACCTATATGAACACAAGAAAAATTAAATAAAGAGCTTAACTTCAGTACCTTGTCAGTTGTCTTTAATGGAACATGCACACACACACACACACATTACACATATATATATATATATATAAAATATATTTGGAACACTTCTATTTTGACATCAGCAAAATATGTCAATTTTCCAAATCGTCTTCTGTAATTTTCCGGATTGCTAATAATTTTTCTACAAGCAATTTCATGGTAACTGCTCTGAGGAGCTACTTTTGCTGGTTCCCAAATTGCATGAATTTAAACGTGCTACTAGGTTGGCATCTCATTCCCACCCTTTCACTGTCGAAATGGTTAAATGTAGCTGTCTCTTCTACTCCAATAGTTTCATGTCTTGCACTTCCTGTCTGTGGAACTCCCTTCCTCTTACTTGCTTTCCTGATAGCTATAATCTCAAAATATTCAAATGCAATGACAACTGACATCTTCAGATGCCTTGATCTATTTCCCATCCTTGTCTTCATCCTTTCCTCTTTCATGCCTCTTTACTCTTGCTCCCAATCTCTGTAACCCCTTGCGTGTTAGCGCCACCTCCGCTTGGGGTGAAAAGCTTAAAAAAAATATATTTTAATGTTTATTTGAGGGCAAATAAATAAATTCATATCCATTCTGTTATTAGCAGAATTTTGATCTGAAACTTTCATTTTGTAATGTTTGAACTTGGTGATGAATATCCACCAGTGAAATAAGTGCATTGACACTAATAGTAATGATTATATTGAAGTATGTTTGTTGCATAAAATAAATATTCATACATCATCATTTAGGTAGTGGACTTACCAACATATATGTATGGATACACATACATACATACATACATACACATATATATGTGTGTGTGTGTACAACTATGTATGTATATAAACATATGTAAAGGAGTGCTGAATAGTTATAGGCCTAACCCACTTCCTAAAAGCTGACTAAATAACAAAACATTAGAAATTTGGGGGAATGGCTTCTTGGTCAGATTAGGAACTTTTCAGCATTTCCTCATAGATAACAAGAAGAATTAGAAGAATTTCTAACTTAATTTTTTTAAAAAGTGATTAAAGATACATCTTAAAACCAAATAATCAAAGTCACTTCCGACAAATCATTGTATTACTGCTATAAACATATTTAATGGGTACATATGTTTGCTTAGATATTCCTGTTTTTTTTTTTTAATCGTAAATTTAATATCTTCTGGCTGAGAGATCAAAAGTCATTTAAAAGAAAATGCACTTCCTGAATTGAACCTGTATTCACTTTAACTTTAATGACTTTGATGGTTATTTATATTTTTTACAGATCACAAAGTTAGAAATAATTAATATTATAAATAATCAGGAATTTAAAATAATGGTTAGGTATTTTATTCTTGTTCTTAGACTTCCATTCTCTCATTTCTAGTTTAGGGATGAGTCATTATTTTTAGAAGAGTTATTCAAATTACTGATCCCATGTTTCAGGTATAAACAATCCATTTTTAAATGTTCTGTAATTTAGGGATAACTTATTATTCTTGCAACAACAATCATCAGACTATCGATTTCATTTTTTGTGTTATTGTTAGGATGTATCAAGGGTATTTTCCTTTTTAATCAACTCTCTATTGTACAATGAAGTCCTTTGAATTGCTGATAATTTTAGTCTGTAGTGGACCATGCGGTGTATGAATGTGTGAAGAGATGGGTTATCTCTAGGTTATGGCTTCCGCTGGCCGGTCCAGCTACATAAGAATGTTGGACTTTAATGGAGTCCAAAGAAAGCAAAAGAAAACAAACAAGACCGATATATATGTACAAAACAATTATATATTCATGACAAATAGATTAAAATACGAATTACAAATACATTGAAGACATGAATAAAATGTTACAGTGTCTGTATGGAAAGTTGTGTGTGTTGAATTGAATGTCCGTACGGGTGTGTATTTTGTTTTAGTGTGTTCCCAGAATATGGGAAACGCTGGTTGTGTATAAGAGTTCACATATTGGAAATTTTTATACCTTGCCTCACGCGCGAGGTTGCGGCCCGCGGCCTAAGTCGAGATAGTTGCTCGCACGTGCGCGTAAGCAGAGAAAAGAGGAAGAGGTGAAAGGTTAGCCAGTATTTATACTCCCAGGAGAGAGAGACCCCTGTTGAAGGGTTAAGGAAATGAAGGGGAGCTAACTGCGACAAGTCATTATCATTTCAAGCATTTTCATAGATTACTGATATTATTCATTTGTTGTTTCCACAATTTGGTCAATCAATTCTATAGCCTTCTTCCTGTAACAGAGAATCAGATCATCCCGATAAGAGACTCCGAGTTGGTTGTAGGTGTTGCTGTAAGCACCAGGAGTTATGCCCTCTTCCAAAATGGGCTGTTGAGAGAAGACATTCTACTTAATGTAGGTGGTTCTGACTATTTGCATATGAATGATACCAGGCAAGTATTAGCCAATAGTCAACATGGGTCTGGGACTGGGAGAGCTATATAACACCAGTGTTTTTCTCAGTCAAGAGAGGTGCTCTTAATGTGTAAACGTGTGAAAATCAAACAAGACGAACACAAGCTATTTCAGAGATTGATGGACGATGGCAGATCCAAAATTTGATTTAAAGTTAATGATGGATCATGTCCAGTCTTCCAGTGGTTGAATGGATAGAGAAGCTGGAACTCATTTGCAGTCTTTGGAGTATATGATTCCTTTGAGACTTAAGGGCAGAGCATTTGCAATTTACAACAGCTGGATAACAAAAGCAAAATCCAATGTTGAGCAGATAAAGATTGCCTTAGTTACAGCTTTTTCTACGGATTTGTTCATGGCATACAAACAACTCATTGAGCAGCACCTGCAATATGGTGAATCTGTGGATGTATATTTGGCTAAATTCAAGAAACTCGTGGTCTTGTTGTGCAGGATGAGTGACAGTATGCTGGCTTACACATTTGTGTAAGTCGACTCTTTGTGTGTTGTCTAGAATAGATTTGCTGTCTATTGGCCAGCTGCTTGCCTTAGCTAGGGCAATTATGCGAGATGAGGAGATGGAGGAAGTTGTGGTGGTGACAGCGACCCAGTCAATGCAAAGTATTGGAAGCAAGGACAACATAGTACCATATACTGTTACTGTTACCATACCGCAAGCCATATGTCTCGAAACTGTCTGAGACAATGTGAGAAGAGATATGTCAGTGCCAGTATCTTCTCCAGCCCGGCACTACCTGTGATCGAGGTCCAGGTTGATGGCAGAACTGTCACCATGCTGGTCAATACTGGTTGTTCACTGTCTATAGCCAGCAGGGAGATATGCCAGTCATGGACGAAAGGGCCTGTATGCATAACAATGATAGACAGGGAAACCAGAGCCTGTTGTGGGACTGGAGTCATTGCTTTCTGATTCTGATTGCAATGTGGAAGTCCTGTCAAGATAGATGTACTGGTGGCTCAAGAAAAGCCGTTTGGTTTCAACCTCCTGATTGGGATGAATACAATCAAAGAACTAGGGGGAGTAGGAATCACTTCTTCAGGTGAAGTGGAGTTCTTCGACAGAAAACCATCCCTGTGTGCTGTTCTCATCATAGAGGAACCAGACTTTAGTGTCGAGTTTGATCAGGAAAAGAAAGCATGGATGGTGTCATGGAAGTGTTGGGCATCAACAAACCTACAAAATGATAGCAGAGTATCCTGTGTCCGAGCTACTATGTAAGGAATATAACCGGGAGTTAAAAACATAGTTGGATAATGGCTGGCTCATACCATATCCTGAGGAGGAACTTGGGCCTTCCAAGAGTCTAATTTAACTGATGACTGTTATCCAAGAGAGCAAGAAAAAGGTGCACTCTATAATGGATCATGGAGAGTTAAACGAGTATGTAGACACATTCACAGCAAGTGCAGATGTCTGTGCAGACAATCTAAGGGTGCAATCTATAGCTGTTGGACCTTCAGACAGCTTACCTACAGGTCCATGTACAGCAGTCATTGTGGCCTTTCCAAATTATCAAGACAGTACTGTAATAGTAGGATGAAGTAATCCAAGATGCCACTTCTGCATACACAGATGACATGTTCGTTGACAAAAGTGTCGTTTCCATGGCATGCATCAGAAAGCATATATCTGACTTTGGACTGATCTGCAAGGACCCCGTGAGACTCGGCGATGGTGCAAAAGTACTTTGTTTGCAAGTCTGGGAGGAGTGCAGCATGCTTCAATGGAAACAAGTGAGTATGTTCCCAGATACTCCAACTGTTATCATGCATCATAATACGTTCTCCCTCTGTGGAAAACTCGTGGGCCACCTTCCTGTATGTGGTTGGCTTAGAGCAACTGCAGCATTCTTAGAGCAATGGGACGACAAAACATATGACGCCCCCACTCCCTCCCAAAGTGCATGATCCATGGGATGGCAATGAGAGTGCATCAAGAAGACCCTACAAGAGGATGCTGGTCTGTGAGCAGCCACGAAATGACAGTGTGGGTGGATGCAAGTTCCCTGGCCACTGGGGTGGCATTGGAAGTGAATGGAAATATTGTAGAGGACACATGCTGGCTTCATCGCAACAGTGACACTCAACATATTAACTTAGCTGAACTCATTGCAACATTAAAGGGCATAAACTTGGCCCTGCAGTGGAATGTGAAAGTTGCATCTGGTCACTGATTTGACACATATATATATATATATATATATATATATATATATATATATATATATATATATATATATACACACACACACCATAGGATCAACAACACCTTAACTGAAAAAGTTTGCCTGAAAATGAAGGCAGCATGTTAGATGCGCGTGTAGAGATGACTGGAGGCTCTTTGGATGCTAATTGCAGAGTATGGCCTCAGCTTGGATGTAAGGCAGGCAAAATCCAACCAAAATAAAGCTGATGAACTTACCAGATTTCCATAGAAGTGGTTAGATTTGTTGAAGAAGGATACCAAATCTCTCCTCTCAGCATGTGATGCAACCATAGGAGAGTTGGGACCATGCAAATTAATGAAAATACATCAGTGTAGCTAGTGTTAAGCACACTACTTACTTTGTCAGAGTTGATACCTCTGCACCTAGCACAATTGACAAGACGGTGATTCAGAAGTGTCCTGAATGCCAGTCCATAGACCCAGTACTAGTGCACTGGCAGAATGGAAGACTAGGGGTTTGCAGTATGTGGTCAAGGCTGTGGTTCTCTGTTTGGTGACCCCTAGCACAACAAGATTCTGAGAGTATGTTGGAGTCGATATTTTGTGAGAGAGGTCCACCATACAAAATCCTTACTGCCAACAATACTGCATTCACCAGCAGGTTATTCAAGGCTTTCATGGAGGAGTGGGATGTTCAGCTGCACTTTTGGTGTGTGCATGTGCTGTCCAGAAACGGGATAATAGAAAGGTGCCATCGGACCATAAAATGGATTGCAGCAAGAAGCAGTGCCCTGTACAAGATGCTGTTTACTGGTATAATGTGACACCAAAGGATGACACGTCGAGCCCAACTGCACCAGCTAATGCAATTCATTCTTATGAGGTTAGGCTCAAGGGCATTGATGTTGTACCTGCACTAATACCATAGACAGTGCACAAAACATAAAGTTGAAGACATGGTGTAGGTGAGACCACCTCAGAACTGACGTACCTCCAAATTTACAACTGGGAAGGTTACTGAGATCATCAGGCCACAATCTGTCCTGATTGATGGTGTGTCACACCATGTTGACTTGCATGGGACAAATGCTCTGCTGCAAGCAATGACTATGATTCATCCACAAGTGATGGAGTTGGAAGCAGATTCCTGGATTTTTAATGCGCCTCCTGATGCAGTGGAGACAGATAGCAGCAACACTGAGGATGAAGTACCTCCCCTGTGAAGGAGCACCAGAAAGAAATGCCCACCCCCTGCATGTTGGTGCTGTGATCATGAGATTGGGGGAAGTGTAACAGAGAATCAGGTCAGCCTGATAAGAGACTCTGAGTTGGTTGCAGGTGTTGCTGTAAGCACCAGGAGTTATGCCCCCTTCCACAATCACAATGGGCTGTTGAGAGAAGACCTTCTACTTAGAGTAGGTGGTGCTGCATATGAATGATACTAAGCAGGTATTAGCCAATAGTCAGTGTGGGTCTGGGACTGGGAGAGCTATATAACACCAGTTTTTCTCTCAGTTCAGAACGGCACTTTTAATGTGCGGACATACAAAAACCAGACAAGACAAACACATTTCCAATGTATAATTCTTTTCATTTTTAATCTTTTCACCCTAAGCAAAGTAATAAAATACACTAAGATGCAAGGAGTTACTGAGAATGAAAAAACATAGAGGACAATAAAAGAACAGGATGCAAGTAAATAGATGATGAGGATTGACATTGCATTTACATTTTTGACGATTGTAGTTGACAGGAAAGCAAGAAGCCAGAAGAGTGATCTATAAGCAAAACGTTCAGGAGAAGAAACTATCAGCATAGAACCTATGGTTACAATTAACAATTTCAACAATGCAATCATGAAACCTAGCTGCTAATATAGTATTATGCTTAAATCCATGAAGCCAAGCTAACAATGAGTAAAGCTCATCAGAACAATTACCATGAAAATATTTATAGAAGAGGCAAAGGGAAGCTATGATACAGCTGTGGGAATGTGACTAAAGGTGTGATACCAGAGAGGAGAAGCTGTGTTTTTAAACAATGTCTACAAAAACTATAAAAGAGAAAATGTTGGCCACACAAAAAATTTTAAAAAAATGAAATGTAAATATCTGACCCATTCAACTTTGTTTAATTTATTTGATTGATTCATTCTCAACAGCTTATCAACCCTTTGCAGATTATTTAAACCAGAAAATATTTTTAGATTGTAAGAATTTTTTTTTTTATATAATAATGATTTAGTTATACAGGGTGTCCATAAAGTTTGTGTGCACTTTAAAAAATTTATAACTTTATTTGTATTTGCAATAGAAATAATTTGTAAAAAAGGATTAGAAAGAAGTAAATCTATATTTTTTAAGGTTTTATTGAAATTTTATTTAAGTTTCCACATGTCCTCCATCATTAGCAATACAAAGGGTAATATGATTTTGCAGTTCATGGAAAAAATTTGCCAACTGATTTACAGTAATGCCTGAAATCACATTAGTTATTTTAGCTATACTTAAAACTAGGTACATTAAACTTTATAACATTTTTTACAGATTATTTCTATCGCAAATACAAATAAAGTTATAAATTTTTTAAAGTGCACACAAACTTTATGGACACCATGTACAACTCTTACTATTCAATCTATAGCAGGGGAGAGAAGAGGTGAATTTATACATTCCCCAAGGATATTTGTACATAAGTGAATATAAAGAACCCAACTGTAATTGGAACTCAGCTCTCCAATTAAGAATTCCAAGCCATTATCCATTACACCACCCATGCATCTAACCTTACAGTAGCTGGTATTCACAAGCTGTCATCCATCTAGGTACTGACCAGGCTCTGTATTGCTTAACTGTGGTGATTGTATGGGAACTGGTGTTTCAATATGATATGGCTGTAAGCTGGCAGGAATTTGTGTAACCTTGGTGATGACATATTTTGAAGTTATACACATTATAGAGAGTCAATCAGTGATTCTGTCCTTGCTCTGCGCTGTCAGAAAAGCCCACATTATCCTGGGTCATTTTATGTTGAATATTCATTTTTAGTTTTATATTATATTATCTTTTATTTTTTAATCCAGTACTAAATATGTCAGTCTTATCTGAATACACAGATGTAATGCTAGCCTTTTTTCCTTAATTACCGTTAAGAAAATTTCAATAAAGTTTTTCTTAATATTGTACACATAAATCCTTAGTCTTAATAATTCTCAATCAACAAATATATAGTCATCATATTTGGGAGTATAGACTCACTTACTTTATGAAGGATAGAAAGTCATTCATATTTTAAATAGGTTCCTCATGATGCTTCCTAGATTTGAATAGGTTCAGGTTATGAAACCACTTTCTAGTTAAGTTTTCATATGTATAAACTTTATAGGAATGAAGAGTTTTAGTGTTGGTTTTTATGCATTACTTACCACCAAGAATATTGCCATAATTTCTTAAAAGTTTTATATGTATATATCTAAATTTAAAGGATAAGACATAAACAATTATATTTACCTGTAGTTCATCTATTCTGGGTGCTAAAATGCAAAATGGGATTGTAACCTTCTCCTATGGGATTGAGAAAGCCAGTCACTTGGATTCTTCCTTTTTATGGAGTGGAGGGAGTCTAGAAACATATTTGATTGGGGGATCCACTGGCTGTGTATATAAGAAAGCCTCAAAGTTGGTCATATTGAATTTAGTTCATACATAGCATTGGATAGCTTATTACCTGGTCATAGGCTGGTATTTGATTGATACCAACTGAGTCAACTGGGTGAAGAGGTATGATGTTGAGAGATCTGGACCCCATAGTGATCTCAGGTTTACATCACTGATGATATGGCCAGGCACATCATCCCTATGTATTTCTAGATAATAATAATTGTTCTCAACCAACAAATGTCTATTCAGATCCTTGTATTTTGGGGTCAAGTATCACTTCCTTAACAATGGAATAAGAATGGAAGTTGGATGAGTTCACTCAATGTATGTGATATAGAGCTTTTTTGCTAGGAAGGTCTGAACTGACAAGTCTAAGGAATGATTATTGTCTAAACCTTTGTCATATAAAATATGCAATAGAGTAGCAATGTTTTATTTATTGGAAAAGGGTTATGGGATTGAAATTAATTCATCACCCACTGGGCTTCATAAATTATTTTGACCTCTGTCAGGGCTGGAAAATGAGGGTTTGGCAGCTTCAGCCCAGATATAGCAGTAATATTCCATTTTTGATTTGATCTGACTCATGTAAGTCATCAACATCAACATTTTCAAATAGATTGGTCATGCAGCTAAATGGTTGTCTCGTGAGAGACATGAACTCTGGTAATAAAACTTCACTGGTGAACAAGTTCACAAAGTCTTTGACAACATTGAATTTCAAGGTTTATCACTGATGTGTGTGTGTGTGTGTGTATGTATGTATGTGTGTGTGTATGTGTGTGTGTGTGTATGTGTGTGTGTGTGTATATATATATATATATATATATATATATATATATATATATATATATATATATATTTGTTTTTTATTGTCACTCTGCAATTATATAATATTATATGAAATTATATAATATGAAAAGAAAACCATTTCAAGCTTGACTTATTTTAACACCGACAAACACAACTCTTTTGTTTGCCTTATTTGGTTTATTTAGTGAAGTTTTTAAACTAAGGGCTTACTTAAGATATAATACATTAATATCCATATGATTTGATAATTACAAGCTGTAATTTACAAACTCAATGCTCTGAAATGACATTAAGTTAAAGACTGACTAAATTTAAGCTCAAATGCAGAAAAGTGAAAAAAATGTAAACACATTTCTGCTTCTCCAATATCATATTTAACTATAGTTGTAATGAAATTGACACTTAATTATCTTATTTACTGAAATGGATGACAACTACAAATGAGAAGACAATATTGAATATGCTATAAAACTAATAACAATATTTTAGGCATCAGATAATTTTAAAACTTAAAATATGAAGGGAACAATGAAAAAAGATGGGCAATGTTTAATCTTTCTGCCTGCAAAAAAAGATGGTGTCGAAAGGATGGTTATTCCCTTGAACTGCTATATATACATATATACACACTTTAATCCCCACCAGCAATGTTTATTTATAAGATTATAAAAATATGTTCAACTACAATTTGATACTTATTGACTTTTATTTTATTATAAAGATTTATTATTTAACATTTTATAAAAAAAAAAATTTATAAAGACATCTTTTTATTAAAAAAATGTATAATAAATTATCAAATTATCAAAATATGGAAACCAACTAAAATGATTTATTATTTACCATTTTATAAATAATTATGAAAACAAGTATTTTTTAAGGTAAGACCAGATAGAAATTACAGACATTCTGTAATTATGCACAAAGAAAACTTTGTCCACCTAATGAATAGCATGATACACACTCAAAATATTGAGTGTTTGAGGTCTTTCTTAAAATCTAAAATTAAGAGAATTTTTGGTTCAGAGGAAGAGATGCTCTCAACCTATTTAGGGAATTTATGAGGTGAGATCCAATGAAAGAAATGCTTTGTAAAAGTATTTTTACAAAATTTATAATTACAGTCACTCTTCATTATGTGTTTATTCAAATTTTTTTCTTCAGATATTTTTATAAATTTATGAATAAAAAAAAAAGTTTTTTTTTCATCTTTATTTCTTTATAAAGTGGTAAATCTATACAATAAATGTGAATATCAGTGTATCACACTTTTTTAATTTCACTCCTAGAGGCTGTGAGCCAACATATACCGTTTTTGAATCAGGCTGACTATGTGAGCAAATTAAAAATATTACTGACTTTTAGAGAAAATAAAAACAAAAGGGATACTTAACATCTGGAGAGAAGCAGTTGAAATTTCTGAACCACATAATGAGGAAAGAGTTTGGAAAATCTGATACTCACAGGATAGATAGAAGTCTAGAGTATCTTAGAAAAACAATGCATAACTGATTGAGTGAACTTGAGTAAATGGATGGTGGAAGAAAGTTCAGGAGAAATAATAAAAAGTCAATTTATTAAGATCTACAAAGGATAGGAAATTGTGGAATGCCATGATCACTTACATCCTAAATGAACATAGAGTAGTTGTGAGTTCAATCCCTAGGCCAGGCATTGTGTATTTAGACTCTGTGGAAACAAGGTGTGCAATAACTGAACAGTACTAAAAATAAGAACTAGACAAGATATTCCTAGATATGGAGAGTGGGATGAGAACAAGCTACTGTTGTAGATTAAATAAAGGATTTAGTTCAGAATTCCGTGTAGGTTACCCAGATCGATATACACCTGATGAAAACCAGAGTGCATAAGGGCCGAAACACTGTGATAATAACAAAAAAGATGAGGAACATTGTCCAAATACAAATAGTGTAAGTAGCATATATAGTATATTATAATAATTTCTTGTTGAATTTCATAAATGAGGAATTATTATTATTATTATTTACATACCAAAACCCTTATGACTATAACAATCAAAATGAAATATATTAGTGTATAATAAGAAACAATAGTTTGTTTCAATGAATTCAGTTGTAAACATCATAATAAAAGGAAAATGTTTGCAGTTGTTATTAAAATTAATATAATAATTATTCAACAGTTAATAGAAGAGCACGATTTAAGAAAAGATATAGAGAAGAAAAAAAAACAATGCTTCACAATGTTAATATTACAGCAGAATGTCTGTCTTCAAGTTATAGTTAAACAATTTTTCCAAGTATAAAAATATATAAATCTACAAAAAATTATAACTTGCTTGTAATAAAAAACAAACTTGTAACAAACATGTCAAAATGAATGAAATGCCGCCCGCGTGAAGGCATGCAACTGAAACGTGCTTAATATGATACTCATCTTGATATTTTCCATTAGTTGATTAATTACTAAGAGGAATTAATCAAACAGCTTATTTTAAATCTTATGGAACTCTCCTGTTATTCTGTTTATTCCTCTTGGGCTGGGAAGCTAATAATTTGCTTACATAACCATCCTTATGCATTTTAACTGATGACAGGTCGGTAGATTCTGAATATTTTTCAGAATGTGCACCTTTAAGATGTTACAGTCATTAGTAATAAAACGTTCTGCAAGCTCAGATCATTAATGCCTAACAAAAATATCAACCTGTGAATTACTGGAATTTAACATGTTTTAAGGCAAGCAGATTTTTCCAAACAAAAGTGCTTAATAGGTAATTCTGAAAGAATTAAAAGTTGTACAAGGATTCATTATTGGCAGCCACAACTGAAACAACATAACATATGCAGGTGACACATTGTTGATAGCTGACATAGAAAGAAAACTACAAGAAATCCTATAGAAAGTAATGAAGAAAAGTGAGAAAAGAACTAAACATGACTTGCAAGAAGACAGAATGCATGTTTGTCAGCAAAAGGAACAGCTAACATGCAAATGTTTTAGTAAAAGACAGAAAGTGAGACACTGAAATCTGAAAGCACATTGCGATAGTGAAAGATACCTTCCAAAAGTCAAACTAAATATTAAAAAACAGGAAAATTTTGTTAAAAACAAAGAAAAAAGAGTACTTAACTGTTACTTATTATCAGTCCTCCTATATGGCAATGAATGCTGGACAATCTTCTCACAGATGGAGAAGAGACTTGAAGCAACAGAAACATGCTTCTACAGAAGGATGCTTAGAATACCATGGACCAAACATTTGATCAACAACGAAGTGTCCTTTGGTTTATAGCTGTATCACATTGAAACACAGATTCTTGTACGATCACTTAAGTTAAGCAATGTTGAGCTTAGTCAGTACCTAGATGGATGATCGCTTGAAAATACCAGATGCTGTAAGCTTGGATGTGCAACTGGTGTAATGAATAATGTTTCAGAATTGGAGATCAGAGATCTGAGTTTCAATTCCAGTTGGATTCATTATATTCATTTACATGCAAATATTCTTGAGAAAAATATAAATCAACCCCTTCTCCCCATCCCCCCGTCAGCTATGAGTTAATTAGTAGGACTTTTCAGTAAATCATTATTATCTCCAAAATGTTCTTATAATCTCAAAATATTTCTGGCTTTAAATAACTTGTGAAAGTTTGATATGCTGTAAAACACAAATTGATGTTTCCTTGTACTTTTCAGTATGCCCTGTGAGTGCCGAATTCTCCAAACTCTCTTTTCTCATTAAGTGTCATAAGTGTCTTTTTCTCATTCAAAGTATAAGTATTCTTTTTGTTTCAGTTTTTTTTTAAACTTCCATGTTATTCTCATATTTAGTCCATAGTATTCTTAGCATCCTTCTGTAGAACCCTATTTCACTTTCTTCAATCTGGGAGCAGATTGCTCAGCATTCACTGTCAAGAGAAGGGCCAATATTACATAAGAATTTATCACTTTTCTTTGTTTTGAATGGAAACTTTCTGTTTCTTCGTACTTTTCTGAGCCTTTGGAAAGCAGTTTTCACTTGGAGTCAAATGCAATCAATGCTAAAGGTACAATTATATTTTGTTTTACTCCCTGACCAGAATTTTTTTCTTTTACTATAAATGCAACCATGAAAGGGAATGCAAGTTTTTATTCATATATATTTAATAAACCCTACCTTTGATATCATAGGTTATAAAAAGTTAGTATTAAAATAATTTACAGTGAATTTCTATAGTAAATGAATTTATGTATAGAATTTAGGATTTGTTTTGCTGCTATAAATGTAATCATGAAATTAGATATGCTTTGATGTATTTGGTAATTGATCATACCTATGACATCATAAGTTACATAAACAACTAGTGTGTGTATATATATATATATATATACATACATATATATATATATATATACACACACACACACACACACAGTAAAAAGAGTGTGGACATTGAAATTAATACTGCATGGTGAATGAGTTTCATGCCTCACGTAACCAGACCATGTGAAACACTCACTGACCATATCAATGTTGATTTTTATGTCCACATTTATATTTACAGTCAATCCCTGTTATTGAGCATACCCCCCACTATATATATATATATATAATTATTCATTTTAGGATATTAAAACAAAAACATTTTAAAAATCACTACACAATTACAATTATGTTTCATTACTACAAATGTGTCTCCTTGGGTGATGGTAAACTAGTGTGTATGCGTATATATATATATAGAAATATAGTTTTAAGGTGTGCTATATTTATGTGATAAAATGCTCAATATCATAGATAGAGCATATGTAAATATAGACATAAAAGTGAACCTAGCTAGTTCACTAGTAAAATGATAAAACCTAGTTGCTAGTACTGCACTTATATTCATGCTGTTGAGGTACCAAGGAGGAAAGTTCATTTGAACTTGAAAACATTACTAAAACATAGAAGTCAACACTCAGAGGCGACAGGCAGTTTTCATACTAGACGGAATCATCAAGCAATGAGTGTTGGATTTTTTCTCGACTATTTATATATATGGGTCAGTGGTGCATTGAGGGTAATCTATTCTGGTGGTTATTTTGGCGGGAGTGGCTTGTTTATTCATTTATTTATTTGGGTTAAATTAATTTACTTGATTTTTATTTTCATTTTTTATTCTATATATTTATTTATTCTTTTCAGTTTTCTATGTTTTATTAATGTAGAAAAAAAATTGGGGCGATTTGTTTAGGTTGCTTATTTAATAGTTTGTTTTGGAAGATAAAGATATTAATTTGTCCAATTTTTGGATTGATTGCCATAGTCTATTCTGCTATTTTGGCGGGGAACAGTTTTTAATTTGTTTATTATTTTCTTTATTTATTTGGATTGATTATTTTACTTGTTTTTGCTTATTTATGTTTATTTTTATTTAAGGACAAATAAAAATTAACAAAATAATATAATCTTAAAAACAAATAAAAATAATATAAAAAACAAGTAAAATAAATTAACCCAAGCAAATAATAAACAAATTAACAAACCACTCCCATAGACGAAATATAATAAATTAAAATAGAAAATAAATACCCAAAATAAAAATAACCAATCCAAATAAATAAAGTAAACAATAAACAAATCAAGAAACCAACCCTGCTAAAATAACCGTTAGAATAGACTACAACAATCAATCCAAAAATTGGACGAGAAAATAGCTATAACTGCTATACAATGATATATATATATATATATATATATATATATATATATATATATATATATATATATATATATTAAAATAATAAATATTAATAATAATGAGTGAAATACTTCTGAATAAATGTTGTCATGTTCTTAATGGGCTCTAGCTTTTGGGGTATCTGTGATTAGTGTTCTTTATGCAGAGTATAAATATGATATCTGGTAATAATTGGATAGGTTTATCAGACCTGACTCTGAGGAGTAATATACAAAACTTATAGTTGGACAAAAGATAAGTCATTTGAATATTTATTAATTTATTGAGTATTGTCACTATAGTTATCTACTGAGTACGTTTTTGTAAAAATTCATGCCATATGGGTACACACACATATGTATGTAAATTATTTTCAGATAGTGTATCTGTAAAGGCATGAAATGAATGAAAAGATGAGGGAAAACTATTCTTAGTTGTGATGCTTCGTCCTCTGAAGAACTTTATCAACGCAATGTGGTATTTAATTTGTTTCACGTGTTTATATATACAAGCAAGTATGTGATTGGTTTATCAAGGCTTTTAAATTTGAGAATGTTCATATATATATATATATATATATATATATATATATATATATAGGTGACAGTCTGTTTCATGCTAGTGCAATCGTCAGACTAGTCGCCTGACGATTGCACTAGCATGAAACAGACTGTCACCTCTAAGTGCTGACTTCCATGTCCACTTTTATATTTACACACGCTCTATCTCTGATATTGAGCATTTTATCCCATAAATATAGCACACTTTAAGACTATATTTCTTCATATATATATATATATACTAACATGCCATACAATACACTAGGTTAGTGGTTATCTGTGTCTATTTAAATGAGTCTCAATGCAACAACAATCCACACAAAGACCTACCAAGATAATCTCAAAGAAATAACATAATAAAACAGAGTGAATGAAAGGAATTTACTCTACCCATCACTAAATATCATATATATATATATATATATATATATATATATATATATATATCAATTATGTTGTGCGGGTTCAATTTATATTATGTGAATCATTCATACGAAAAGCAGATAATGAAGTTAATGATATGTCAAGAATCACTCTCGCAAACAATTTTTAATAATAAAATACATTAACCTCGAATCCGTTAATGAATGGTATGGTCCTTGTTTATAAATTCCGGTTTTATCAGGTCTTTTTTTACTACTAGCTTTCAATCGTTTCATACGATCATCCTCAGGTAGGGAAATAGGTAAGTTTTTTACATCCAGGTAATAAGAGGACATTGAAAGATAAAGTGTAATCCAAAAGAAGTGTTTTTAGAAATGTGATATTGTTAACTGTAAGAATACTTTTGGAGCATGCAGTCACGATGCTGAGGTTGAATTTTTTTAAATTTTAAAATTGTGCATTCTTGTACTAATATAGTAATATGAGAATTCTTTTGTAGAAGTAGTTTTTTTTAGTAAAGGTGGCATGAACTAAATTGTTCAATAAATAGAGTAATGTCACAGTTATTATCAGGAATTCGCACGTCGGATCGGTTATTTTAATATCAATTATGTGGTGCGGGTTCAATTTATATTACGTGAATCATTCATACGAAAAGCAGATAATGAAGTTAATGATATGGCAAGAATCACTCTCGCAAACAATTAAAATTTAAATTTTAAAGTTGTGCGTTAAAAAAATTCAAAATTTAAAAATTGTTTGCGAGAGTGATTCTTGCCATATCATTAACTTGACAATTACGTAATATGAATCAAATAAAGCTTCAAGTGTGATTTGAACTCCTGTCCTATATCATTGGTGCCAACTTAATGTCTCTAACAACTTGTTGATTTTATATTTCACAACCGTTAATTAGAATGATTTCAAAATAAAGAAATGTTTCTGACATGATTTAAACTGATATCTTATTGTCTTGGGAGCCTAGGTCTTTGTTTTTGGTCAAAGCTGCTTACTTAACAGTTACAGGATATATTAACACCAAAGCAATAAAAAGCAATAAAAATAAAATGAAAGATAAACTATCCTGAAATTAATAATGATCTTGCTTCAACACAGACAGTCAATTGAATAATTTGACCACTCAGGTGTCTATTGCCAACATTTTATTAATCATAGTAAAAGACTACCTCAGACTATTTTCTCACTGTAATAAAAAAGATATTCATGAATACCTGAATTACTCATGTACTATAAAGTATTTTTGGGAGATCTTATAAAAATTCCTTTATGCATGATTTTACTTCAATATCAGGTAGGAGTATGCTGAGGATACCATTGACTGAACATGTGATCAATGATGAAGTTTTAGAGAAAATAGAAACAAGATGGAAACTTATACTTACATCAGGAAGAGAAAGTTGAAATTTCTAGGGCACATAATGAGGAAAGAGGGATTGGAAAATCTGCTACTCACAGGACAGATAGAAGGCAAGAGTGATGGAGGAAAATGACCTACTGAGTGAGCTTGAGTAAATGAATGATAGAGCAGGATTTAGGAGAAATAACAAAAAGACAAAATTTATTAAGAGCTACAAAGGGCAGGAAATTTGGCTGGGGGGAGCTAGGATTGCCTACATCCTGAAGGGACATGGCATATAGAAGAAAATGACCAGGTATCAAAAGTACTTTGATTTTATTTCTAGATCTTTTCTCCAAAGCATATATCCAAATTAAATACTATCTCTGACTCCATTATATGTTTTTTGGGAAACAAATGCCATTGTGATGCATCCCTGAATACTTTAATCTTGACCTTTTTGAGTCAAGGGTCAACAACTACTTATCCTCCTTATAATCTTTACTTCCTACCACCTTCTCTTCCATTCATTTTACAACTTATTCATCATTACCATTTTGATTATAAACCACCATCTTGACTGGCTCTTGAACCTTGGATGAAATTTAGTGAAGAAAAAAAAAAAACCATCTAAGCATTATAATAAAAAGTAGCAGATTAAGATAAAAAAAAAAGGTGAAAGCAAAAAAAATAAGAAACCATTCAGAATTTAATAACGAGATCTGAACAAATTAAAACTATTCACATTTATTTAAAGATTTATCATAAATAAGATTTTATAGACTTATAAGAAATAAAAGCACTTCTATAGATGAATCTAAAATGTTGTCTTTTATCAGACTGTGATTAAAACTTTCTGGTATAATGACCAGTTCCTACCAAATACTACTTAATTTCAAATCTGAGGAACTTTCTAGCTTGGCTAATTTGTGCATTTATCAAAATAGAATACATATGGTAAAAGTTGATTAAATGTCATCGCAACAATAACAATTTGTTTGAGAGTTTATCAAGGTCATGGTTGACAGGTAAGCAGTGAGGCAAGGAATGACTTATCAGAGTAGGAAATATTTACCACACGTTGGTAGATGATGGACTGACAAAGACTATAAAGGAAACAAAATACTTGGCCTAGTTTTACTGAATAGCTAGTAGGATTTTGTTGACTTAGAGCTGGAAACAAAATCTCAGTCTGATATATTTGTCCATCATATTCACTCCATGTTGAATATTTGTTAAGCAATGTCAGAGTTAGCATAATGCAACATTTCTGTAAGCAAAAAATTGATACGTCATGCCTTTGATAAAGTTATATTCATTACTCCATCAAGAGATGTAATGGCTCTCTCACTATATATACATACTGGGCGATTGAAAAGTAACTCCCTATTTTATGTATGAGTGGCCATCCATGAGTTCTGACTTAACACCCAGTGCCTTTTTTCTTTGGGGTTGGTTAAAGGAGCAAGTCTACTATACCAAACCAAGACTTTGGAAGAACTTGAAGGGTAAATACAAGAAGTTATGTCTTCTGGGCAGCTCAAGAAGCTGATAGTGAAATCTGGTGCCCATATCAAATTTTAAATAAGACCTCATGCTAAACACTTTCCTCTCATATCCATTTCTTGTAAAAATTATAGTTAAATAGTTAATAAATAAATTTTCATTCACCCTGTATATAGAGTCTAAATGAATGTATATATTTATGAATCTAAATGAAATCAGCTAGATTATATACCCAAAATATATCTTAAATTAAAATAAGATAAAAAATTCAATTTAAAATTATCAGCATCCCCCAACATTCCATATGTAGTGACATCAATGTAAATATAATTTAGTCTGATGAAATCCTAAAAGATGAAACATGTCACATGAAAACCTTTTACATTTTGTCATACTTCTTTTCCCTAAAATTGATCTAAAAATATATATATATATATATATAAATTTAGATATTGTTTTCATATATATATATATATATATATATATATATATATATATATATATATGTGTGTGTGTGTGTGTAATTTGGCAACAACTTTTCTTTTAAACATGTTGTGTTGAATGTTAAAGACAACATTGTCCTGCATATGACAAATATGAGAAAATTCAAAAGAAAATATGCAGGACGATGTTGTCTTTAACATTCAACACATGTTTAATATATATATATATATATATATATATATATATATATATATATATATATATATATACAAAATTAGAACAAATTATATTAAAAACAAAACAACCTAGAAATTAAAAATGAAATTTTACTTTGAATCATTCCACTACAAAAATTTCTGATGAAGCTAAGCAAATAGTGAAACATGTCAAATTTATCATGATTCCCTCTTTGTTCTTTATTCATTTGCACACTCATGCATACATACATGAAAATTGTAATATTAGTCATTTCCTTACAAGGAAACATTTGGCATTCATTGACCAAACAGCCAGTACTGCATTGAAGAGTTTAGTATTTACACATCCTGAATTTTTATGATGGATTCAGAGTAAGTGCCATCACTGCTTTCATAAGTATTCAATAAACTTAATTCATTGACTGTCTCCATAATATCTGGCCTTGATGAGCAATTTGACAGTCAATAAGATAAGCCCATTGAATATTTATTGATTTATATATATATATATATTTGTGTGTGTGATTTCTTTTTATGGCTTAGCAAACTTTGACAGGTTATTTAAAGCTAGAAAATATTTTTAGATTATTAGAATTTTGTGGAGATGATCATTTGCACATGAGTGAATATAACAAACCTGACTAGAATGGGAACTTGACTGTCTAATTTCCAATTCCGGACAGTTATCCATTACACCACCTGCACATCCAAATTAAATTAAAAAATATGAGGTACCAAAGAGCTCATCAGAATGTGTTGCCATGAAAATATTTATAGAAAAGCACAGGGAAGCTTCGTTATTGTGGTAGGAATCTGACTGAAGCCAAGATGCCAGGTCAGGACTGATAACATTGTAGATTCTCCTTTGGATTTCATCAAGAATCTCTAAATACATAACAGATGCATCAGACTATAGTAACAATATTCAAGGCATGGACAAATAGTACACTTATAAATATAAAAAGTAGATGTTGGTGAGAAAAATTATCAAGCACAACACAGTAAACTAACTTTTCTCGCAGCAGACCAAGCAATTGATTCAATATAATCTTTCCACTTCCACAGTGGAAAAATATTAGCCTGGGAAAGCACAATGACTCACTCTCCTGGAGGTTAGCATCAGTTCATTGGGAAAAAAGATTCATTCAGATGATTAAAGAAGAGCAGTTTTATTTCGGCGGTGTTAAAATCAAGCAATTCCTTGCCCCAGTTAACAGCAGATTGTAGGTCATTTTTGGGATCAGCTGCCAATTTGGTCTTATTGAACATATTCACCATTAAGACAAGAGTAAATAATTGTGACATCAACATAGATAAAGAGTTAAGAATTGATGACATCAGGAAGGTCATTGATGAAAATTAGCAACAACATAGGTTCAGGGATAAAGCCCTGGGGGACACTTGCATTAATGCAAAAAATTGCTAGATGTAGTCCTAAGTTATAGTTTCTTCCCTCACAGTTCTCACTTGTTGAACTGTTCTGGGTTTTCTGTCAAATACAAACTTGAAAAATTTAAATTCATTGAATCCAGTTCTGTTTTTTTTTTTTTTGTCCTCTCGTTTCAATAACGTTATCTTGGCTTTGTGAATTTTCCTTGAGAGTACCACCATCAAATATTATAAAAATATAAATCTATGTCCCATCTTTTCCCCAATATCACCTTTCCTGACAGAATTACTACTCTCCCAAGCCAACATACACAACAACAAATATGTTGAAAAATCTAATGAAAACCATTAAATCCATTATCTCATGCATTTGAAGATGTACAGCACATCCATCCATCTTATTCCATAACAATCTAATCACAATCCAAACAATATTCATTTTAAAAAAATAAAATTATTGAATATTAGTCACTCACTTTACTTTTTACCAGACTTTGAATTATGACACATTGTGCCCTCCACATGCTTTGAATGACTTTTCAATTACCTGATGAACATTTCTGAAAATTCTCAAATTTACAACCAGCAGCATCCTTGCCTCTGTGTATATAAACACGTGTAGCATAATAAATCTTACATTGCCTTGTTAAAGTCCCTCAGTAGATTAAACATGTCAGCTAAGTATAGTTTTTCCTCTTGTTTCGTTTTACTCATTTTTTCTATTCTACAGATACACTCTAAGAATATTTATACATGTGTTTGTGTGCGTATGTGTGTGTGTGTGTATATATATATATATATATATATATATATATATATATATATATATATATACATGTATGTATGGGATAACGATATCTAAATTTTTATATATCAAGATCAGTTTTGAAAAAAAATGTATGATAAATTGGAAAAAAATTTTGTGATATGTTTTGTTTGATGAAGCCCTAACAGTTGAAACAAGTCACAAGAATTTTTTCCAGTTTGTCATATATTTTTTCTTTCATATATATATATATATATATATATATATATATATATATATATATATATATATATATATATATATAAACTTTTGTTTATATATTTACTAACCTTATACCTGTAACTATATTTCTTTACAGAAAATCTTTCTATCTCAATTATCTTTGGAATTTTTTGAAGTAAATTTTTAAAAAATTCAGACTCTTGCAATTAATTTCAGCCAGCAGTTTAATGGATACTCATTATATATTCAATGTCAGTCACTTTAATGAAACATGTACTAGATAGGGTCTGTTGCCCAAATACACACACATATATATATATATATATATATATATATATATATATATAGAGAGAGAGAGAGAGAGAGAGAGAGAGAGAGAGAGAAAATGGACTCTCCAAACGACTTAGGAGAATCCAGCAATTTAATTCTTAGTTTAATGGATACTCATTATATATTCAATGTCAGTCACTTTTAATGAAACATGTATTAGATAGGGTCTGTTGCCCAAATACACACATGATATATATATATATATATATATATATATAGAGAGAGAGAGAGAGAGAGAGAGAGAAAATGGACTCTCCAAACGACTTAGGAGAATCCAGCAACTTAATTCTTAGAACCGGACAGTCAAACTACCTGTACGTATGATTTGATTTTCATGGTAAAGGATTGTTCAGAAACAACCACACTTGTCAGAAGAACTGAATACAGAGAACTAGTGTACATACTGTGACACAAGGTCTTCAAACAACCCTCCTCAGTCTCTGAATTTAGAGTTTACATGCAATTATACTGGTTGACAACCAAGGCTAAAAAGCAAAGTAATAGCTATTAATTTCCTAGTATCATTAATTTTGATCATATAATTTTTTTTTTACTTGTTTGTATCTATCTCGACTTGTTAATCCGTATCTGTTTCATATATTTGCAAATTAGATTTCTTATGACATTACAAATAATATATGTGGAAATTGTCTGTTTCAAGTCAGAAATGGGTTCATAATGAAATGATATTTTATTCTAATTATGTGTGAATTGACCCCCGCCCATTTAGACCCAAGAATCATTAACCTCTCTTCCTACAACATTGCCATCATTGACCTTTCCACTCCCTCTTTGCCACACTTTTTTGTGTATTTTTCTAGTAAAGGCTAACATATTTATTTTTAAAACAAAGTAGCAAAACATTCTTTTAAAAAATTTAACTGATTTGAGCACTGAATATGGAATAAGAATGTATATGACTATGTAGTTAGTTGTAGTGGAATTAGGTTACCAGTTTTTGTAGCAGTAGCTAAAATGAAATATTTTTTATTGATGCATATTTATACAAATTACATATGTACTATTTAGTGTGTAGTGATCTGCTGTGGTCTGGGGGAGGAAGCAGAGGGAAGGAAGTTGTTGAGAGCTGCAAGGGATAGAGGGAGGTGGAGAGCCATGATTGCCTACACCCTGAAAGGAGATGGCGCATAAAAAGAAAGCAAAAGTGGTCGGCCAGTTTTTTGTATTATTATTAATTGTTGATGTGGGGGGATATTTTCTGTGTTGTATGCAGTGTGATGTATTTTGCTATTTACTTAAGACCAGAACACACACATGGGAGAATGAAATATGGCTTGTCACTTTGGCATCTTATGGCTGAAAAGATGAAGATAGAGTGTGTACTCTTTTCTTTTATACTGTTTTAAGGAACACCACCTAGTGGCTGCAAACAGAAATTACCACAAGAAGTGAGGTAATTCCACATGGTACACAGTTGAATAATGAATAATGTAAATAGGGGTGACGAAGCATATCCTTTCATTTGAAGAAATATTATCCTTCAGTTTTATCTAAATTTTATAGTTTGTTAATAATTTGCTTGGAAATTTAAATTAAATTCTCTTCAGTTTCGAGTTATTTTTTTTTAGTTTCTTTATATTCAAAATTACAGATTTAATATTTGATGGTTATAAACATTTCTGTAGTCAATATAAATTTTTTTTGGGGGGGGGATAATGACAAATATTTGTTCATACATATATGCACTGGTGGTAATGGTAAGATTGGCAGTTTCCTGATGTGGAAACATTTGCTATTCATTGGTCAAGCAGTCAGTGCTACATTTAAATTTATAAAATCTTTCTATTGAAACAATTTTTCAGGAAAATAACTTTCTCAAGTATCTTTTTTAATCATTTCACCTCAAACAAGGCAATAAAGCTACTAAGATGCAAAGGGTTACTGAAAAAAAATCACTATTAAGGAGAGAGAACAAAAAAAAGAACAAGAATTAAAAAGACAGAAGATAATGATTGACATTGCATTTGAATTAATGTAGATCAAAGTTTACTGGGAAGCAAGAAGCTGGAAACGGGTTCCACATCCACAAGTGAGAAGTACGAAGGAAGAAACTGTCAGCATAGAACTTATATCTAGCTACTTAAACTGTAAAATAATGAGACCTTGCTGCCAATCTGGTACCGCATGTAGATTCATAAAGTCGAGGTACCATCAAAACAATTACCATAAAAGTATTTATAGAAAAGGCATGGTGGAAAGCTACATTACAGTGATTGGAAAGTGACTGAATCTGAGATGCCAGGTCAGAACCAATAACATTGCAAATTGTTAGCATGGACGAATAGTAGACATAGATATGCAAGATAGATTCTGGAGAGAAGAACTGTCTTGCACAACACAGTGAACCAACTTTCTTAGCAGCTGACCTAGCAATGGATTCAATATAGTCTTTCTACTTAATGTCACCTGAGATTGTAAGACCAAGAAGGCATAGGGAGTCACTTTCCTGGATGATAGCATCAGGCATGCTAATAGAAAGCAGAGAGGGGTCTATTAGAAGATTAATAGAGAGAAATTTAGTTTTGGAGGCATTAAAATTGATAAGCCATCTTTTGGTCTTGAGGTCATTTTGTACATTAGCTGCCATGTTAACCTTGTTGGACTGAATAGTTGGTTCCACAAAGGGCAAAGATATCTGGCAACTGTCTCAAGAGAAAAGATTCTATGCTGCAGAATTTGGAATGGATACCATGACTATTAGAGAAAGAAAGATTGAGATGGGTAGGTGGTTTTTTGTTAGCTGGTTTAGTTTTATTTCTTTTTGTTGTGATTTTCATGAGATATTTTTTTGAGAGAGAGGAAAATACAACCATGATTATCGCTGTCTGTCATCATGGCAATACAGACCAGCCAGTGCATGGTCGAGAGCAGAGCATAATTTGACAGGGTTTCCCCACTGGAAATACATCCAGGGACACCTACCTATGTCCAACATGGCACTACAGATACCCTGATATTATGTGACTGCTGATCAGAGCAGCCTCTCTAAGTGCTCCCAAAGAGTTCGGGCTACTAACAACCAGTTGGAAGCAGCAGCCAGAAAACTACCAATCTTGTACTCTCACAATGGAAAGTCACAGCCAATGTCTAGTCTGATCATCAAAAAGTAGAAACAGTTAAATCACTGGTATCCTGGTATAGGAAAGACAGAGAACCAGTAAACCATATCCTGATCTGGGAACAAGGGATGAACTTCTATTCCTGTTCAATAGACATGGAAGACATTAATTAACCTGTCGGAAAAAAGCATGTGAAATGCGAAAGAGTTCATATTAAGTTATGACTTAGTTCTTGTGTCTACCACCAACTAAAAGTGGGATGGTAAGACTTAATGCATTCTTCTGATGTCAGTTTAGGTCTCTATTATCCCCTCTTAAATTGATTTGAGGTGTTATCATCCTTTGATAAAGCTGAATGTTTTGTCCATATATTCTCCTCAACTCTTAGGGCACCTCGACGTGGTATAATGGTTAGCAAGCTTGTCGCGTTAGAACAATTATGACTGAGTAGTGTGTTCCATCCTCACTGGGTATGCCATACATTTTGGCCTTGTGCCACATCTAAGCTACGCTTAGAAAATCATTATTCTCCTTGACTCATCTGAAGTAATCCTGCCTTCACACTTAGAACTGCTTCTCTGTTGGGTGACATGCACATAACCCCTTCCATGGTTTCTGCTATCATCTCTAACCTTGATCCCCACAAAGCATGTGGACCCGATGGCATCCCTGTAATAGTCATTAAGGAGTGTGCTCTCAAACTGGCTCCTGTTCTCTCTAAACTCTATAATAAACACTTCACTGGCTCCTGCAAGTCATCGTCAGTTGTTCCAGTAAGTACCTCAGAGGTCATTAATATTAAAAATAAATAACAAGATAAAATAGATATGTATGTAGTGCTTGACATTAAACCAGAGAAGTGCAAAGTTAAATTCCTATGAAGAGTCTTTGATAGTAAAAATAGAATACAGGAAAAAAATAGATGAAAATAGATTTTGGTACTAAAGAGAGGTAATAGGATAAAATACAGGAAATGGTCTTTGATATGAAACAGAGGTAATAGGTTAAAACAGATAAAAATGGTCTATGAATTTAAAGAGAGATAATGGGGTAAAATTGAGGAAAATGGTATTTGATACTAAAGTGAAGTAATAGGATAAAACAGGAAAATAGTCTTTGATGTTAAAAAATGGTAATTCGATAAAATAAATGAAATAGGTCTTTGATACTAAAATGAGTTAATAGGCTAAAATAGAGGAAAATTGTTCTTGATAACTAAAAATAGATAAAAACGGATAAAATGAAAATATTTTTATTTTTATATTAGAAACAACAAAAACAGGATAAAATATATGAAAAATGCTAACAATACGATAAAATAAATGTGAAATGTCATTGAGACCAAAAATAAATAACAGGATAAAATAGATGTGAAATGTCTTTGACCCTAAATCTGATATCAATGTAATAAAATCATGTTTTTTTTCTTCCACAAAATAAAAATATGTTTTCTTTGCCCCAACTGTGTTACTCAAGTGAACTAATTTATTTTTTTCATTTTAGTTGTTGATTATTACATTCTCAGCCTTAAAATAAAAATCTTTATCTCTGTGTCATTATTATGTTGATCTTTATTTCATTGATATAAAAAAAGTTAGTGACATTTTATAGACAGACATTTAATCAATATATTTTTATCTCTTCTTTTTTTAGCCTTTTTCCTTTATTAGAATTTCTTTTATACAAATTTGGTATAGGACTCAACAATGTCCACTCTGATGTGCTTTAAGCATATAATACATCATTACTAAAAATGCAATACCTGAGAGGACAGAAAATGTAACAAGAATACTAAAGCATATAGAAAATGAATAGCAGAACAGGAACAAAGAGGATTGGTAAAGAGCCAAAAGTTACTAAGATGAACAAAAGACAGGCAGTTGTGGACAGCCATGATTTACTAGGTCCTAAAATGACTTCAAACATACAAAAAGAAATTTGTATGTTATATATTTACATCCATTGTTATTATGTTCTTATATATATCAATTTAAATATTATTTTAAAGGATACTCATATTTGAGTAGGTGCTCTGTTTATTTTAAATAGTATTTTATTTTGTCTACCAGTCTGAATATTCAAGAAATCTTAAAGAAATCTCTGGCAGGGTTTGAATTTGTGTCCCCCTTTGCAGGAGAAACCATCATTAGATTCGAGGTGCGTAACTTGCCAGAGGGTGCATTTTTCTAACGTTGTTGATAGAAGGCATAGAAACAAAACTACTACAAAAGGTTTAAAGGAGAGCAAGAAGAAAGGACAAAACAAAAGTATGGTTATTAGCAAAAGGGACAGCTGAACTTGTAAATTACAAATTGGAGACATCAAAATTAAGCAAGTACAAAAGTTTAAATATCTAGGAAGTGTTTTATCAGAGGACAGAAAGTAACACTGAATTACGAAGGTGCACTGGGAAAGCAAAAAAATATCCTCAAAGATGAAGCAACAGAAAAGTAGGTCTACAGAAGGATGCTTAGAATACAATGGGCCAAACATGTGAGCAACAATGAAGTGTCCTTTGACTTACAGCCATATCACATTGAAACACAGGTTCTTGCATGATCACTGAAGTGAAGCAATGTTGGGCCTAGATGAATCACCACTTGGAAATACCAGATGCCGTAAGCTTGGATGTGCAGTTGGTATAATGGATAATGGTTCCGAATTCGAGATCAGAGAGTTGAGTTCGAATTCTAATTGGGTTCATTATATTCAATGGATTGAGCATGTGATTAACAAAGAAGATTTAAGGAAAATGGCAACAAATGAACACTTATACTTAACATCAGGAAGAGATAGTTGAAATTTCTAGAGCATGTAATAAGGAATGAGGGCTTGGAAAATTTGATACCCACAGGGCATATAGAAGGCAAGAGGAACAGAAGAAAACAATAATATACCTAATGAGCTTGTGTAAATGTTTGTCAGAACAGTGATTAGAAGAGATAGCAAAAAGACAAAACTTATTAGGAGCTACAAAGGAGAGGAAGTTGTGGAGAGTCATTATCGCCTACAACATATATGTAACGGGATGATCCACATTCTCAGTCAGATCAACTTTTAACCAAAATCTAATCAAATGGCTAAATATTAGAATTTTTAAAAATGATGTTTTGTTTGAACCAAAAGCTTTTCAGTAACCCCTCATGTATACACACACACATATGATGAATTAATTATGTGAAGAGATAGCAAGTTAAACTTCCATTACTATCTATAGTGAATTCAATCTTCACAGTATGATTCACACTTGTAGATTTATTTCAGTTAAGCTAACCTTTGTAAAAATCATGCATATTTACATATTTCTTATTATTAGTGTAAACATTCTGTTTAGTAAATACTCAGGTTTGAGCAGATATCCCTGTTTTTTTTTAACATATATATATATATATATATATATATATATATATATATATAAAAATGATAGAACTTGATCAAATAGTGTTATCATTTTACGCAAATATAAACACAAAAAAAAATTTGGATATTTTGTTTGTTTAAATACCTCTGCTTAGTGAAGCATCCCATAATTTCACGGAATGCTTCTGTGTCATTTCTGATTGGTCAGAATTATGTTTTTTATTCAATCTGTGTTATTTACCTTTGAATAAATAATTTTGCTAGTTTTAACATACAACATTGCAGCAATAAAGAATTTATTTATTCAAGATTAATTTTCTAACTCAAGTCTTCTGTTTGAGTTCTTATTGTTGAAAATTAAAAAAAGATTGAAAATCCTGATAGGTATTTTTATTTTGTTTGAATAGCTATAGTAAAAAAGAAAAGGACAAATTTTAGTTGGTCTCTTTTTGCACTGTGATATACACCGACAAAATGGTTTATTATTTTGTTGTGGCATAAAATGGGAAGAAATAACTAATCACAAATTGTAAGAAGGTAGAATTTGTGGCCATTGACAAGGAAAACAGCTCCAAATGCAAGCTACATGATGTCAAAATCATGCGAATACAGAAATTTAAATATCTGGAAAGTGTTTTAACAGATGACAGAAAATATCACATTGAAATCCAAAGGCACATTGGAATAGAGAAAGATGCCTTTGTAGAAATATTATTATTAATAAATAAAAATATAAAATAATAATAATAATAATAATAAATATCATAAATAAAATAAAACAAATAACATTAAAACTTTGTTTAAAATAAATAAAGCCAAAATAATAAATGTTTTCCTGGCATGTAACAGAAAATTTTCCTGCCTGAAAAAATGGATACTTTGTTATGAATAATCAAGAGTGGTCTCCCCTTGTTACTCTCCTCTTTGAGAGAGCTATTTCTCTTTACTGGGACTATAAAAGGACACTATATGCGAACCTTGAATTCTCAGTTGGATAAAGCTTTCTTAAAGCCTACATCTGTGTACTTTTGTTATTACACTTTGTGGCAAAAAAAAAACAGAACTCACTCACTTTGCTCCCGACCCTCAAAGGATCACAACATCCATCTTTCCTCGGCACCTTGCTTGTCATAAGATGAAATGACATTCTTCCTCTATTGCATGCAACCTTAAAACATAAAACTAAAATATACACACAGTAAATAAAAATAAACAAAATTATATGATTTTAATTTACAATTTAACATATTCTTAGTGTTATTGCCTTTATGTTTTTATTCCTGAGAACATGAGGCTATCCCTGCTGATATGATGTGAGTGACCCCACACCTTCCAAAAGGTAAACAAAGTATTAGGAAATAGGAAAATTTCATAAGAGTGCTGAACTGCTATATAATATCAATCCTTGGTTGTCAGCAAACACTTGCATCTGCATATTAGCATTTCTTTGTTTCATAGTGCTAGTTCTCTACAGATTTTTTGGCAATAGGATGTCACATAGAAATATCTGGTGAGTTAAAAGTCACAGTCTAATTTGCTCTTCAGAACACTTGTACGTGCATTTCTCCATACTCCACCCTCATGCACACTGAGCATACATCACTTTTCAGCCAGCCATGCCCGAAATAAATTCTGTTCAATTAATCCTCACCAGTATATGAAAAGATAACCTAGTTAAAATTTATACAAAGTCTATTTAGTATAGGAGGTAAGGAAAGTGAATATAGAATAGGTTGTGCTAGGGGTAGTTTTTCCCAATACCACAAGTTGCTACATAACCAAAATATTAATCTAAGAATTCATCATGTTCTTAAATAATCTCATCAGATTGAAACTTTTATATAATGGATGTCATGCATTGTGCCAAACCTGTTTGGAAATATACAAACTGCCAGCTGTATACAACCACTTTCTAAGATTAATGGTAAAAAATGTCTTTGAGCGAGTTAATCATGGAGTTCTTAACAAGGACAATCTTTTTTTCAAACCTAGTGCCCTGTGACTACAGAATCACTAAGAACCATACCAAATAAGAGACACAACAACACTTGAGGACTTTCAACAGCAGCAGCAGCAGCAACAACTAAAATAGATATCACTTGCAACTTGAAAAGAAAATAACAATATAATCAACATGCTATATTCCACACTGCCAAAAATAAAAGATTAGGAAGGAAGCCCCCATCTGTATTGGGTGGAGCAATACCAGTTACTACTTCAGAAAGTTATTTTCCTGAAAAATTGTTTTAATAGAAAGATTTTGTAAATTTAAAATGAAAGTAAAACTGGATGCTTGGTTAATGAATGATGAATAATTTCCTTATAAGGAAATGACTAATATTACTATTACTCCTTATAGCCTTCATCTATACTAATTAGAGTTTAGTATATATTGTTAATATGTATTAGGTTGAGTCATAAATAATTTCTGTTTTTATTTATTAACTCTATTGTAAAATATAGTACGATTACATTTTATTCAGTTATATATATACCATTATTTGCAGTGACTTGTTACAACCTATCAGGCAACTTTACAAAACATTTTGAGTAAAATTCCTTACATTTTTTTTTATGAATTATTACATCTGTTTTTCATTAGAGAAAGTTTTCTTCATCAAAGCTTTTGGCAGCAGCTGAAAAGGTAATAATGAGTTGGTGCAAGGTCAGGTGAATATGACAGGTGGTGTATATTTGTGTACATTATTCTTGGTGTATGTGGCCTTTTATTGTCATGGATAAGAACAACATTATTTCTATTGATGAGTGTAGAATGTTTTTCATACTTTTATGGATATGTTGCAGCTGCTGGACATATAAATGTGCATTTAGTGTTTCATTGAGTTTTAAGTATTGTAAATTAATAATGCTCCAATAATCCCAAGACATTTTCCCATAGACACACAATATATATATATATATATATATATATATATATATATATATAAATAAAATGTGTGTGTGAGTGTGTAGATAAAGATATACATGATACAGTTATTATCTGAATTTTGATCTAAAAAATTCATTTAATATTAAAATTATATGATTAATATTGGGAATTAAGTGCACTGAATGGATAGCGGTTCGGATTGAGGAATTGGAGAGCCAAGTTCAAATTCCAGTCAAATCCATTACATTCACTTACATGCTAATACCCCTGGGAACGGTATGAATCCTCTTCTTCTCCTCCCAGCTATGGGTAAATAGCAGAACAGACCAGGTTCTATAGCCTTGGATGGCAACTGGTCTACTGCAGAAAGAAATGGCAACCTACTGTGGAAAAAAAAAAATCTGCCTCGTCAGTCATGTATTGAAAGATACATGATTGCCTAAGCATGTATCATGCATGGCACATAACTGACTGACTAATAAGGAAAGAGATTATGTTGAATAATAAACATTTCTTATATGAAATAGATATTTTTTATCACCATCATGCTATAGATTCCACAGCAATTAATCTTACTTCCTTTTGCTTATAAGATCTTTACTGTTGCCATTGATACAAATCCTGATATATGAAATGTCATATCTGACTAGAAAGAATAAAGAAATATTTTTGAAAATAATAAACATATTTAGCCTCATTAGAATATAGAATACGTTTGTTTTCTCTAAACCAGTGGTTTTTAACATTTTCTCAGTCTCAGACCCCTATAAGAACTAGCCCTTCAAACAGATACTCACAGTCTGAGTGGTTCTTCAGAACACTTGTACATGCATTTCTCCATACTGCACCCTCATGCACACTGCACACACATCACTTTTCAGCCAGCTACGCCCAAAAGAAACTTATTAATTAATCGTCACCAGTATATGAGAAGGTAATCTAGCCGTGATAAACCGTGGCAAATGAGAATTATCACTTGCTCTTATGGAGTGGTAAAAGATAGCAATCGGGCAAATAATGATGCCACAAATTTAAATGGTAAACATGGACCCAGCATCAAGTCAAGAGATGTTCCTAGCAATCGGTACCGTAAGTAGTGGCTGGGGGCATTTTCTTTCAAGTAGTGGTAGGATGCATTTTCTTTTATTTTTTTAATAGGAAACTGTTGCATAGTGAATATAAATATTAATTTTTATCTGATCCTCATAGACCCACTGAAACCCATCCATGGACCTGAGGTTAAGAAGCCCTACCTTAAACTGTTTAGTTTAATACTACAAGTCATTGAAGTTGTGGCTCTACTAACAAATAGTAAGAATAACATGGACAGAACATGTAAGCAATGAGATGATGCATGGAAATATGGCTGATGCTAACCTCCAGGAGAGTGACTCATTGCACCTTCTTGGGCTAAGGTTTTCCACTGAGATGAAGTAGAATGATTATGTTGAATCAATTGCTAAGGTCTGCTGCTAGAAAAGTTGGCTCACTATGTTGTACTAGACAATTTTTTTCACTAGAATTTATTTTACATTTTTATAAGTTTACCATTCCTCCATACACTGAATATTGCTGCCATAACCAGTCTGTTGCTTCTGATATGTATTTAGAGATTCTTGGTAAAATCCAAAGAATGAACAGCAATGTTATCGGTTCCAATATCTCAGTTTCAATCAGTTTTTACCACTATACTGTAGCTTCCCTTTGCCCTCTCAATAAATACTTTCATGGTAATTGTTTGGATGAACTTTCCTCTGTGGTACCTATACTTTATGAATTTAAGCACAGTACTAGATTGGCAGCTAGGTCTCATGATTTTACAGTTGAAGTGGCTAAATGTAATCATAAGTTCTATGCTATGTGTCTTCTCTTTCACTTCTCACTTGTGGAACTCTCTTTCAGTTTGTTTCTTTCTAGTGAACTTTGATCTTCCAAAATTTAAATGCAGTGTCAGTTGTTATCTTCTGCCTTCTTAATTACTGTTCTTTTATTGTTCTCTCTCCTGAATTATGTTTTCTTTTTCTTATATAGTTTCACATTCAGTAATTCCTTGCATCTTAGTGGCTTTATTGCCTTGCCTGGGATGAAAAAAAAAAAATCAATAATGTTCTAAAGAAAAAATAAGGGAGAAAAATAGTTTTCTAAGAAAAATGGGAACAACAATGGAACTTATACAGTCAAAACATGAATTAAATTTTTGGTGGGCATAATGAGGAAACAGTACATATTGAAGGCAAGAAGTGTCATCTCGTCTGCAGTCGCTCTCTCACAGACGTGATGTTGCCTCGCTCTGCCTTTTTTACAAGTACTTCCACGGTAATTGCTCTGAGGAGTTGCGTTCGCTTGTCCCCAGGCCTCGTGAATTTAAACGCCCCATCCCGCTTCCACCCCTACACCATGGAAACTGTTAGATGTAGACGTCTCTTCTACTCCAATAGCTTCATGTCTCGCACATCTCGCCTATGGAACTCCCTTCCCTATTACTGTTTCCCTGACAAATACAATCTCCAACGGTTTAAGTGTAGCATCAATCGACATCTCCAGTTGCCTTGATCTATACACTTCTCTTCTCCACATCCTTTCATTTTTCATTCCTATCTGCTCTCACTCCGGATCTTTTGTGGCCCCCTTGCCTGGATCGACCTACTGTCTTTCTCTTTCTCCACATCTCCTCCCTTGCCACTCCTATCTGCTCTTCCTCCAACCCTTCATTAACCCCTTGCGTGATAGTGGCCTCCGGCCTTCCTTGGGGTGATATGATTAAGAAAAAAAAAAAAAAAAAAAAAAGAAAAGCAAGCAATAACAGTGATTGGATGGCAAAAGAAGGTCAAAGGGTGGTAAAGAGTACAAAATTGCAGCAACAAAAGAGAGAATAAGATGTGGAGAGCCATGATTACCTACATCCTGACTGAACTTGACACATGAAAGAAGGAAAGATAAATTAAATTTTAAATCATTCTCTGGCATGACTTAATTTAAAACATCTGATCATCAGAGAAAGGAAAAATATTTGGCAGAATATTTTTTTTAGTTGAGCATTGATTACTCCTTCCTTTACCTATGACATTTGTCAGAGTCAAAAAATATTGCTATTTTATCTATCATTTTAAGAAAAATAGAAACGAAAAGCATGGTATACTTACAATCAGAAAGAGACAGTTGAAATTTCTAGGACACATAAATCAATTTCAGTAGCGTTATTTTTCTAAACTGATTATAGATTCACACGTTAACAAGTTCTCTTTACATATTTCAGCATATTACAGCAGAAGATGCAAGAAGAATGTCCTTTCACCAAATTCTGTCAGGAGAATCAAATCTGCAGTGGACTGTCAGTGGAAGACTTATTATTTTTGCCAGTAAGTACTTATTATATTTACAGGTGAATATTTATTATTTTTACCGGTAAGTACTTTAATACTTTCCTTTTTGAGTTATATTACTCTGTTAGCCAGCGAGAAATCTGCTCTTGTATGTTGAACTTTTGGAAATGATTATTTTTTGGAATACTGAACACTATCAGTCTTGTTGCAGATACCTACTCATGTACATTTCTATTTGTTCAATGCCTACAGTGCTCACTATGCAGAGTGAACCTTAGTTACAGTTTCTGGGAGAGAACCCATGATTTAGCATAATCCACAATTAGAAAAAAGCCAGTATACTCAAACCTTTCCTCAAATAGAGATTATTTTTCATAAGGTATTCATCGCTGACAAACTATATAGCAGCTAGTACTTGAGAGTGGATAGTGCAAGTACTTAATCGGTCACTTTCATATGTCTATCTTTGTGAGATCCTAGTAACAAACCATTAGAACATAAACAGTCTCAAATGGATTTGGTTTGGTTTGGTTTGGTTTGGTTTACAGTATATCAACCTCATTGTGTTATTTAATGACAAGATTTTTATTCCTGGTAATTTTTTTTTTCAAAAATTTTTTTCAAACATGTGTTGCTGGTAATTATGTATTGCTGGTAATAATTTTTTACAAAGTACTTCTGGTATTAAAACCTATTTTTACACTTTCATAGTGTTTGACCCCAGTTTGAGGGGTTAACTATTTACCATATAGCTGGGACCCTAAAAGGTGCTACCACCCCGGGTCAGGGTGGACCTAGGAATACCATCAATTAAGAAGTGGTTCCATGCTCCTCAAAACCTCTTGATCAGAGGCCTTGCTGTTGGATGTAGTTTATCGTCTTACCCAGAACACGGATGTAGTTTATTGTCACACACAGGGCGTAATGGAATTGAAACAATTTTAATTTTAATTCTGATAATAGTTCTGTAGTCATGCACTTCCAGGTATGAATATATGAAAAATTATCAAGTCATTGATACTTTCTTTGATATCATCACAATGTTGTCTATACACAGAATTTGTTGAACTGGATATCCGAACAGAGGTCCTGTATTTCAGCTTCTAATTTTATGTGCTCTCTCCCTTCAGTATACAAGTGATCATGAGTCTCCACAACTTCCTTTCTGCTGTAGATCTAAGTAATGTTTGTCCTGTTCATATTCAGCTGTCCATTGATACAAACTCATTAGACAGGTAATTTGATGTTTCCCTCTGCTCTTCTTGCCTTCAGTACGTTCTGCGAGTGTCAAATTCTCCATACTCTCTTTCCTCATTATGTGCCCTAGAAATTTCAAAGTTCTCTTTCTGATTCTAAGTAGTGTCTTTTTTGTTTCCATTTTCTTTAAAAACATCCTTGTTGCTCATATACTCCATCCATGGAATTCTCAGCATCCTTCTGTAGAACCACATATCTTTTGCCTCAAGTCTCCATTTCATTTGTGAAGAAACTGCATAGCAAAAACAAAGATAACCAAGAAAGAAATCCAGTCAGTGAGTACAGGTTCACCCGCAGCCATAAAATATGTATTATTTGAAACTAGTGACAAATTGGGTTATTTTTTAGCATTAACCCAGTACTACTTGCTGTAGTTCGCAGTGTTAATTATAAAAATAAAATAAAGATCTAGTATTATAGGTTTCCCCCACAGAAAAATCCAAAAATTAAATTTCACCATTAAATCCTGATAAAGTTATTATTTTCATTGCTAGATTGATGGGTACAAAAAACTAAAATAATGCTATAAACTTTAGACATAATGTACATAGTCATGTATAAGCTGACTTTATGTTTAGTGTTATCACTGAATTTACGTAAAAATGAATGTTTCTTAACCTTTTCAAAATAATTGCCTGTGCAACTGCCTATTTTTTGCTTTAAAAGATGTTCATAAAAACTCACACTATACTCTAGTATATACAGTACATGTATTAATTACTTACACTTCATCATTGTGAGTATGATAAACTATCTCTACCAGGAGGTTTTGAAGAGCTTGAAACGGCACTTTTTCCCATGTCTACCATGACTCGGGGTGATAGCACGTGTTAGGGTCCCAGCTATGGGTAAATAGTGAACCCACAAACAAAAAACAACTGTACATTTTCATAGTAAAAATACCCACAATAAATTTTATTATTTATAAAATATACCTTTACACTGAAAGTATAAAATTATGCATAAAATATCTGTGATTGAAAGCATAAAATTTTGTACAAAATATTTAGATTCAGGCATTAAATAACCCATAGAGGTGTTGATATGCCGTCAAACAAAATCAAACAGCCAATATGAAAGAACTCTTTCATGACATTAGTCCATATAATATCCTTCAATTTCTTAAAGAAATCAAACTGCATTCCAAAATATAACTTTCAACAAAGCTACAACATAAAATACATATATCACCGCCTCTAGTAATCATGTCCACACAAGTACGTATATGCAAAAAATCTGAGTATCATCTACCATGTATTCAATTGTGAAAACAGAATGACATATATTTTTATTACTTCAAAGCTCACAAGAAAATTAAATTTCAGCATTAAATGACTCATAAAGTGTTGATGTGCTGTTAAACAATCAATCAGTGAACTTAAATGGTTTCTGGTTCCTTCTAAAGTCTACTTCAAATCTATACTTCTAACAACTCTGCTTAAACTCTGAAATTTGATTTACTATTTATTTTTATTTTCATTTATTTTTTATTCTCAATAGAGGTAGATATGTTTGCCTATTGTCCGGTTCACACTCCACCATGGTCTTTTGAACAGGAGTAAGGGTTTATCCCTTGTTCTTTGTTTAGGATTAGGTTTCCTGTTCTTTGTAAAGCCCTTGCATTATTGCCTTACTTGGGGTAAATTGATTAAAAATAAATATATAGGTTTAGTGAAATCTGGTATTAATTATAAACCATAAATGCCCATCTTCCCAAAAATGGGATAGTGACCTTTAACAGGTTAAATTACTTTAGAAATTGCATAACACTTGTAGTCTCCTCATGTATTATTTTCATTATTTACATGCAGACTTATAGCGAAGAAAACGGCGACTTACCTCGTCAAACCAAGTGACAGTGTGTCGCGTATATCCTACAATGGAAAATGTGGCGAAAAAGAAAATTACTTACAAAGAAAAAAGGGCACGTATTCCACATGACATGCTGAAGATGGAATATTTAAATAAGAAACAAGTCAGTCACAGGAGTTGCTATAAAAGTATTTTGATAGGCAAAAATTGAGCATCCTCTTCTAGTTGTTGATGAATGAAAAAAAATTCTCGGACGATAAAAGCAAAAGAAAATGAAATTGGTGTATTTTTGGCTACTGCGTTTGTCGGAGAGTGAGTTATTTTTCTGACTGGTTATGTGCATTGTGATTTGTAAGATAGTACCTGTATGTATGTATGTATGTATGTATGTTGCGGCATTCCCCCTGGATCGGTTAAGCCGGCTCCTTCCAAGGAATTCACCGCATCCGGAACGAAGGCCGACCAAGCACGGCGATCCGTTGCCAATGCTGAAACGAGCGACAGCCATTCCCGATTCCAACGGCGGCGAATTCTTGAAACGGAGTAACAAGGGAGTTTTTGAACTTCACACGCGGTCCCCACACCTCGCGTGCTATCCCAGTGGAGGGAGGAATATGCTCTTACTTGCTGCAGAATCTCCACAGACGCAGAGGCAGGAGTAACCAAGAGGTCGCCGGATGCCGGTGCAGACGCCGAATGGTTTTGAATTCAGAGTTGACCTTCTCCTAGACCAGTTGCCCTCCAAGGCTATAGAACCCAGTCTGTCCTGCTATTTACCCATAGTTGGAGGGAGAAGAAGAGGATTCACACCTTTCCCAAGGGTGTTAGCAAGTAAGTGAATGTAACGGATTCAACTGGAATTCGAACTCAGCTCTACAATTCCTCAGTCCGAGCCGTTATCCATTACTCCACCGTGCCTCCTTATAGTACCTGTGAATTGAGTTTTTGGCATTTCTTTCTGCCCCCACCCCCCCGATGTTCGAGTCTGAACTTACAGTTATTTATTCTCTGCGTTGTGGAAGTAAACTGTGACAAATATTTCCTTTGCAATCCCAGAATGCTTCTTCCCATCTTTGTTGTTATTATCACAATACTAGCAGCATGGCCCGGCATTGCCCGTGCTTGATTCAGAAATCGTATGACTCATACAGCAATCGCTATCACTTGACTTTAAATATTTTTGCCCTTCCTTGCCTTTAAAGGAGTGCCCTTTGCCGTGCTGATGTTGCTACATGCCTTACTTCTTGCCTATCTCACACTGCAAATTTTTTCTAAGCTCTATACTAAACATTAAATCTGTTACGAAAAAAAAACTAAACAAAATGAACACAAAAACGATCAGCTTTAAAAAAGGACTCGTAACTGGAAAAACCAAATGAAAAAAGAATGTTAACAACAAATACTTTTTCACACCCAACCCAGTTCTGCGGAATCAGAATCAACGTTGAATTTAAGCAAGTGAAGGAGCCAATTGGAGTAAATTGCCATGCAGATCTAAATTTTTCCCACTTGTGACGAATGCAGCTATTGATTTTTTGCATGCTAGCATGCTAGTTAACATTCGTGTCAGTCAGCTGTTGGCTCTCACGCTGGCCAATAGAATCCTGCCTATTCGTGGCAGCCAGCTATAGGCTCTCACTCTGGCCAGTAGAAAATGGCTGCAAGCTACATGAAAACTGCTGTAGAAGCATGAAAAATCGATTATTTCCACTATCGATGGGAGTTGGGAAATGCAAATCAATCTTGGCCTTCCCGCTAACTTGGAGCATGTGCATGTAAATTTTGGTGCAAATCCGTCGAAAAATTGCGGCCGTGCATTCGTTACACACACACATCCTGCCTTTTATAGATAGAGATTTCAGATGTACTTCATCAGGTGCTTCTCAGTCTGGATAATTCAAACTGAACCTTTTATTTAACTTATAGAAGTAGATTGTTCTTATTCCACTGAACATGTCTAGAGTTATCTACATCTTATCTAGTGCTACTCATTTTTTTTGCCAGCTTTGATTCCCAGCCCAGGGACTGAACTCACATTTACTATGTCACTTCACTCACCAATGCTTTAATTCACTAAGTTATTTCATTGACTTGGCAATCTAGCACTGCCTAAGAAACTAGATACATATGAATGGGAACTCCATTGGACAATAAGCTATATAACAAACATTTTGATGAATAGACTGTGCCGCAGAATCAGACCTGAAATAGACACTGGAACAAGGAATGTGATACTTATGCACAGAACGATATCAGAAAGTGCAATAGAAATGCAGAAGAATGTGTACCCATGTTTTAAAGATTCTGCAAAATTGTTTGATAAAGTATATAACAAAGAACTGTTAGAACTGCTCGGTAACCTTAACATATTTGGGAAGGATATTAGAATAATCCAGAACCTATACTGACAGACTGCCTGCATACAAATAGAAAATGAGTTCAGTAATTATACAAAAATAGAAAGGGGTGTAGGACAAGGATGTGTCTTCTGATGGACTTATTCAAACAATACAGTGAGGTGATTCTGAGAAAATTAGCACAGTGTTGATAGCTGACATAGAAAGGAAAGTTCAAAATCTCCTACAGAAGGTAGTGAAGGAAAGCAAAAAGAAAGGACTAAATATCAATTGCAATAAGGCAGAATGCCTGGTTATTAGCAAAAGGAACAGACCAAAATGCAAATTACAAATTGTAAAATTATACAAGTAAAAAATTTAAATATCTGGGAAGTGTTTTAACAGGACAGAAAGTGCAACCCCTGAAATCCAAAGGTGCACTGGGATAGCCAAAGATGCCTTCCAAAAGTTATGCAAAATATTAAAACAACAGAAAATGGGAAAAAAAAGGAAACTTATACTAAACAGAAGAGAGCATTGAAATTTATAGAGCACATAACAAGGAAAGAGGGCTTGGGAAATTTTATACTCACCGGACAGATTGAAGGCAAGAGGGACAGGGGAAAACAATGCATAACCTACCTAGTGAGTTTTAGTAAATGGATGGCAGAGCAAGGTTTAGGGGAGATAAGAAAAAGACAACATTTATTAAGAGCTACAAAGGAGAGGAAATTTCAGAGAGTCATTATCAGCTATGTCCTGAGAGGACACAGTATATAAAAAAATAATATTTTATGTGCTATTTTCAAAAATGTTTATTTCATAGCTATTTTATTTGTTTACTTCGAAAAATCATGAAAATCTAGATTTTTGTGCTTTCAATTTCTCAAGTAATGACAAGGTTTTAGAGAAAATGGGAACATAAAGGAAATTTATACATCAGGAAATTCTGGGGCATATAAGAAAAAAGGGGACTTGGAAAATCTGGTACTCACAGGACAGATTGAAGGCAAAAGGCACAGAAGGAAACAACACATAACATACTTTTAGAAGCTTGAGAAGATGATGGAACAGGTTTTAGGAGAAATAATGAAAACACAAAAAGGTCCTGAAGGAATATAGAAGAGAATGGATGCATCATAAAAAATAACAATTTTCCACTACCGTCCTACAAGGGAGCAAAAGAGGGAGTAGAAAGAGTGAAAAGAAAAATGAGGAAGAACCTCAAACACTGGCATGCAATGTATGGCAGGATCTGTTCAGGTGCTCAGTTGAGCAATGACCCTTTGACCACATCCAGTCAAGGGACATGATGATGATCATCATGATGACTAGTAAATTCAGTTCTTCATATCTGGGCATCGTTTTGATAGAAGCGTCCTATGCATTTTCTACATCATAAATGATGCAGCATAACACATCGTCAAACCAGCCTATCCTTTTAAAGGAATCATCCTAGGCATTTCTGACATAGACCACATCACAGATGATAATAATTATTTTGTGATAGACATCTACTGTTAATGTTATTATAGAATTGCATTGAAAATCAGGAATATGATATTATACACATAATTTAAATTCATTGCTAATGTTTTCTTATAAAAATAATATGAAGGATTCTGTTACAGAACTGTGTTGCTAATGGAAGTGCATTGTTGTCAGTGGTTTGGAATTAAAACAAGCACTACTGACAGAATAAGTTTGTTATACATACATATATATATATATATATATATATACACACACACACACATTGCAAAAGATTTTACTTTAAAAAGCAATACAAATGATTTTTCTATAAAGTTGTGTTGCTAATGGTCTTACAATAAAAGTACATTGTTAATCTTATTATAGCATTGCATTAAAAACCTAGAAGAAAGTGATTTTTGGTGGTTGAGATTTACACTCACTTATGGGACCACTGTATTCAAATCTTGTAGACTCCCTGTGGTGTATAAGGGCCACAGCTCTCAGCATGCTAGGAATTG